>JACCIA010000004.1:16720000-17144195 GCA_018906985.1 Apocrypta bakeri | reverse complement strand
CTAGACATTTATTTTATTATCATAAATTATATCTTGCTTATAGCGAAATTTTTATTTCAATTTTTCTTTTAATACCAAAGAATTTATTATGTATGTAAAACACAGAATGCAAAATTGTTTAAAATAGCATTCTGGAATATTTAATTTTTCTTTAAGTTAACTATTATAAACATCTACCGTCGTAAACGTTGTCTACTAAAACCAGTAGTAAATTTTGTTAGTTATCTCTTCTGATAATGTTTGCGATAGTAAATTTCAGCTACTTCTATATTTTGTCAAGGACAAACAAGTCTCAGCATATGCATATATATATACAAGTCGGCAATAAAAGGCTGTAATTTCGGACTACAATGCATTGCACTGAAATACATCGTAGATTTAGCTACGTGGTTGAAGCTTACTATTTATTTGCGACGTCGCGGGTTCAAAACATATTCACGTCTACTTTTTTTAAAAATAGCGAAGGAATACACCTTTATTTTTTCAAAGCTTTTCAACAATCATAACAATTTTGCTAACATTTTTAATTTGCAAGGTCCCTAAAAATTGATCTAGTAGTTCTTAAAAACCGGGAGTATTATTTAGCTATGAATTCTAAAAGTTATTTATGATTTCTACTTTTTTCTGAAAGTACATAGTTTTATAATTAATAATTCATGAAAACTTTTATAAAAAATGTTCAATGTGATGACACCACATCATGATGACACCACTTAGCTACCCGGAAAGTCTTTGAAATTTAGATTTCAGTTCATGTTCATTAAAGTTTTCAGTAATAAGACCTACCAAAAGTTGATGTTATCTCCCTACGTAGATATATTTTAAATGTAATTTTTTGAAATATAATTTTTTTACGATAAAATCTGAACACTAATTTTCAATTCGAAGATGTATTTTTCAATGCTCGAGCTACGTCGTGAATTCTTCTTTTTAATTTCGTCTTGTTCGGTTCGTTCACCACGTCTTCGTTAATCGACGCCTCACCTCCGCCTCGCAGTCTCTAACACAGTCGAAACCGATTCCTCCTGGATAATGAGTGCTCTATGAACACACTTTCGTATACAGCCATTTATCGGACATACTAATACGGCGTAGAATGAAACTCTTTCAATAATTTAGTACTCTGTGTCTTAAATCCCTCGCGAGTCTTGACATCAACGCTTACTCTCGTATTTTCGTATGAGAGTTATTTGAGTTAATGTCTTCCGGATTGCACGTTTTCTAAATCTTAATTAATGCGCGATCTATTAAATTGATTCGCGGTTGTGCATGGAAGTACGACTTGATTAATTATTCGAATAAGACGCCCGTTACAAAATAAAATATCAATTTTTACCGAAACACGTTTAGAAATAATAGGAGCTCAAAACAGCTGAATATACTCTTTTTAACAATATGTGAAACTGCTAAAAAGTAATCGTGCTTAAAGAAAGATGCGTATCAAAACTGTAAATAAATATTTAATACTTTCTATATGTACGTTTGATTTTTTTTCTAATCGATCATGGGAAGTTTATTTTTAGGTCTGCAGAATAAAAATGCTCCTACTAACTTAAAAATACGAATACAAATTTGATTATTCTATTCAAGATTATTCAATTATATCAACGTAATCTATTAATAAAATTTGAATTCTTAATAAAGATTTCATATATAAAACTCATCACACGTTCTTTTGAATAAAATGTTTGTAGAGTGTAATTTTAGATCTTAATTTCGCAAAAAAGCAACACTATTTAATTATTCCTTGATCAGAAAATAAGAACACGTTACTTTATTGAGTCGAGGGGACGTGACACGAGAATTGCTTAAATGTGAAACATCGCCCCAGCAAATTGACGCAACAATTAATCATCAAAGTAATTAACGAACAAAAACAGAGAGTTTGAATCCGAGTCGCTATCCGTGGTCTAGTCACCCCGAACTCTACCCGACTTCACAGCGCTACAGGCGTTTTAGCATTTATCTTGTCCTTCTCAGTTATCCTTTACTACCATGCCTGCCCTACTCTCTATCTCTAGCTCTCTCGAGCTCATGAAAGGTCCACTGTGGCACGAATTGCTCTCCGTGAGCGGTAAACTTTATGAAAGAACCTGAAACCTAAGACAACGATGAGTTTTAAGCAGTCCTACGAGAACGCACACACATTCACGAGCCCAGAAAACAAATGTGAGACAAAAATTATCCAAGACGTATCGATGCTCATGTGTAATGTACACACATAAAAAGGCAAATATAAAATATCACATTCAAGTATATTTTTTTATCTGTTTTTTCTTATCTAAAACGCGCTTTTGCAATTAAGTTTTGCTAGAGATAATTTTATATAATTACGTCTGTGTATTTCCAAATAGGATTAAGCGGGCAAGATACCTTTAAATAGTAAAAAAAAAACATAATATTATATATAACACATGTTTAATTACAGCATTAAAGCTCGTTTCAATGAAGAATATCAGATTTTACTATATCTGTTCTAGGAGTTTGCATTAAAAAGAAACTTTTAGCTCAATTCATATCGACTCCCAGTGAAAAATACTGATAATGAAAAATTACCTTGAACTGGTTTGCGGCAATATTTTCAGTAATCGCAAACCATTCAATCTGTGTACCGTTGACTGTAATCGCCTAAATCTCGGATTTACCGACAAAATAATCGAGTCACAAGTCACTGAGCATGAGAAGTATCATTCTCCTATGTTCCTTTTCCCAAGTTTGTATTATGTGGGATACTAGTGGACTGCATTTGAAAATTAATATAATAACCATTACGCATTAGTATATGCGAACGAACGAAGTGAAAATGTAGAGCAGAGTAAGCTCGTACTTGTTTTGTATTTGAATTTGCAGCAAGAATAATGTCCCGTGTTTATTTAAAAAATCAACGGTCTCCGGAATAAAAACATATTATATGCAATTTTTATTATCACTTTACTCTTTGCATCCGGAAGAACTTTATTCTTTATTTTACTCCTGCTGAGTCAACTCTCTGAACTTTAATGACGAGAGAGTTGTACGAGAGTAGGAAATTAATCGGCGAATTCTGGGATAGATTAATCGTACCCTCTTAGATGTCATTTCCATTTTCTTGAAAATCGAGAAATATCGGGATTGACTTGCGGCACTCGACTTCGTAATTCAATTTTTCATTCTACTTTAGCATTCTACTTGATTCCTCTTCCCAGTCTCTTGTCTCTATACTTTCCTGTAGTTTCGAATCATTCGGCGACATAAACTCAAGTAAAATGTAATTTCCTATTATATTTTTCAGTAAAAGATTTTAATTATTAATCACGTGTATAATGCATTTACTTACATAGATCATGTTTTATTACAAAAAGTTTCAACAATCGAAAACTTAAATTTCCAAAGACGACTTAAGTAAATAACATGAGAATAAATGAGAATATCTACAGCGCCAATACTGCTTTATTCCCTCACATTCCTTTGCAATTCGTCCAGCTCAGCTAACCCCTACATATATGTATTATACAGAGCACACATTAAGGTAGGCTGAAACTTTCCACTTTCAGTCTTTTTCTTTCTCCCTCCCTCACGACGAAATATTCCTCATCGGTAGCATACAGAAGGTAGGAGTCTGAAAAGGTCATCTTAATGAGGTGCTTTTTCTACACTTTTGTAAAAAAGCTTGGCCGACAGAGAAAAGCAACTGCGATAGTTCTCATTTATCAGACTGTTTTAGAAGGGACGAGTTACTATGTAAATCTCTGCCACTCGAAAATTTTATTGAATCTAATTCCGAAATTCATTAAATTCATTGTTTCGGACAAACAAATGCATACACATGCAAAGTCGGGTTATGATGTATTGCACTGAAATGCATAGTAGACGATTGCTCGAAGTCGCGGGTCCAAGACACATTCGAGTCTATCTTTTTTTCGCGCGACACTAATTCTTTAATCCGTCACATCATTCAAAACCTAGCTAAAGGAAATTTTATTTGAACTTTTATTATTTCTGACGCTGGATTTATTATATTTAGGAGGGTAAATTTAAATTCGTTTTAAATCCGTTTTCACAGGCAAAGCTGCACATCATAGTAGTTTTGTTTAGGTAAGATAATCAACCATCGCATGTCACAATCAGTTCTCACCTCTTCATCGCAAATAATAAAGTATCTCGTTTTATCGGCTCTGTGAATCCACCAGTAATAAGATCAGATTCTAAGGGCTTTCTTGTCATGACTGGATGCAACAAGGTAAAAAAAATTTGAATGTAGAAAGAAATGTTAAAAAGGACAACGCGGGATTCAGATAGAAAAGGAAATTGAACATAGAAAAGAAAAAAAATAAAAGCAAGAATGACACTAACAAGTCATTTAAAGTCATCTCGGCTACTATCGGTATAAAAGAAAAACTAAAGTGTTGGGCAGCGAATACAATTATTTATAAATTGCGAAATAATGGCAAAACTAAAAGCATGCCAATGCTTCAAATGAAGGGCTGTTCGATTTTAATATCTCGCTAAATCTACTTCTCCTGGCATATTATCACGGAGATAATGATGCGATTTTTATAATTTTATTACGAGGTTTTTCCTAAGTTATGGATAAAAATCCGAGGGATTGCGAGAACAGTTCAGATTTGAATTGGTATTATATTGAAACCCTCTCCGTTGATTATGTAGTTCGTAGTACAAAACTGCAATGATTAATCATTAAAAATAAGTCTAGCAATAAAGTTCGAAAGCAAGTTCAGCGTAGGTAGCTCCTGAACGTATTACTGTATCCAAGGTCTACTGGCCTGGTGAGGCTACTAAACAATGTCGTAATCGAAACGGTTCTATGCATTGACACAACCTAAGAATTATCGCACGCTTTTGAGTCATGTTTCGAAAAACATATCAAATTCAGTTAGGAATAGTTAACGCGTATAATAATTATAGCATCAATAATAATAGAGTAAGAAAACGGCAGAAGCCACGTGAACCGTGGATTGAATAGCAGGAATAATAATAGCAATAATAACATTAATTGCGGAAATAATAATTGCAATAACCGCAATAGTAACGGTAACAGCAATTATAACAATAATAATGCTAGTAATGCGAATAATAGATTACGATATTTCCAAGGATTTAAACTGTCAAGACTCTCACCGCATTCCTCAGACGACGAGCGTCAAGTTGTTAAGTCAAAAGATACGACTTATGGTCGTATAAATTTAGCCAGCATTTACTTTTTATTGTACAGAAGTCGTCCTCCTTTTGTTAGGTTGAACTAACTGCAATTAAAAGCTTCATCGGCAGGTTTTATGTTGATTCTGGGATCGATGTTTCTCTGATCAAAAGCTGTGAACAGCTCTAAACCTACGAAGAGGAAATTGAATACGTATAGAAAATCGTGAATGAATTCCCGGGGATGTTCAGCTTAGATGATGAATTATTATCGAATGTTCGTCTAATTAAAAATAAGATTATCTTAAAATTGAACAATCTGTATATTTGAACATTTTCTTACAGCAGTTAATCTATATAATGTTATAACAGTGACAGACCTTAAATAAAGATGCCATCAAGTTGAGTGCACCTGAAATTTGCTCAATTAGCAGAATTTGTTGCTCTTGATGGCAGATACAGAGTAGACTTATTGTAATTCAATCGTCTCGACATGACTGTAAAGAGACAACTATCACTTTTGCGAAAACTATGTCACATTGGCCATGAAGGACTGTAACGAAAGAAAATCATTGGGTGAATGTATGATTTGATTACATTGCGTATTTAAAGCGATTACTCGAATTTGTTGAGCGGTGGCGTGGAAAATGATTCACAGAGTTATTTTTTTAATCAAAACGGTTATCTTTATTCGTCACAAATGCTCACAGCAATCATTCACCTTCTGTTATTCCCTTAAGCCAGTGCGGCCTCTAGTCTGACTTGTCTCACACTCCACAACTGACTGCAGCAATGAATTCGCCAACGATTTTGATTCAAGCATAGCTATTAGGTGTAAACACTGCGAAGACGTGTTAATCTTATATTGGTCTAAATATATATATATACAGCACATAATACAAATACGAGGATACACCTCAATAGAATTTAACACGACTATTTAGCCCAAGAACTTACAATTCTTGAAAAAAGTTAGCATTCCTAAACACATAGAGGACATAGCTGGTAAAGTTGTCTTTTATCTATAGCTGAAAATCGTTGCTTATAATTTTTTTAAATATAATTAGAAAGTATACATGTGGCAGGAAGTAAAGAAAATACTGTTGTAGCAGTAATTTAAAAAACTAATCACAATCATAAGTAGATAATTTTTTTTACATTTACAGTAATTCCGTAATACTACGAATAAATTTTATATTATTTATATATTTTGAGAATTTATATGTTTCTACATATTATAATAATTATATTTTCTATACCTTTCTATGTCTGAAAATCAACGTGTTGTAGGCTTTTGAAAAAAGACTTTTTTGTATGAGTGCAAATTTTTTATAAAAAAAATAATACTTATGGTACTTTGTACATTAAGTTACGTCACTAAAACCAGGCATTTTGTTTTTATGGTCAAACAGATTTCTTTAAAATCGCATGTTTTTATACATTATTCAAATGCTTATAACTTGTTAATCGGTAGGTCGTTCTTAGTGAATCTTTTTGCTTATTGAAGCTGTTTCATCACTTAATAAAGGATTTTTTAGTATTTAACAGCGTTATTAATTTTAGATATAGGTATGAACAAAAACTAATTATTCATGATATTCATATATGCTTTTATATTTATGCTTATCTGGCATTTAGACTTATAATGGCATTTAGACTTAAAAAGCCCACCAGCTTTTTAAGTCTAAATGCCATTTTCGTTTTAAGTTATTTAATGATCGCCATTTCAGGTAAAAAGTAATAGTTTTTAACACAATAAAGTAGAAGCTAGTCTAACTGAAGTTAAAATGTTCGAGAGAGTTGCATTGCATTGTCTCAGATTCCCATCTTCTAACTTAACTCAGTATGTATACGAACGATGTATTTGCATTTCCAGACTTTCCGCTATCTACACAAATCAACTTCTTCGAAGTTACGTATAATATTCCTACACAGGAATTGTTATACGCATTGCGTTGTAATTCGTTGCGCTTTCTTGACTTCTTGGAGGTCTTCAATTGTTATGATGTACTGCGCCTTGCAAGGGTTATAATACGATATCGTACAATATCGTGACTTATAGCGAAATATCTCGAATAGGAAGCTTGCAGCATTCGTGCAGCTAACAATATACCCTAAATTTTTGTACATTCTTCAATGTGTCATTCTCCGATAGATTAACCAAACACAAATTTTTTTTTTAATATTTATAAACTTTAGTTTGGTTCTATATCTACCTTCATAATTTTTTTCGATTTTTTTATGAAGATTCTCTAAGTTATAGTATATCGATGTTGACATTTGATGCCAATTTTCAAAAAATTCTAACTTCTCCGGGAAGTACTAGTATTTTTAGTGAAAACTAAAAAAATAAACTTTTCTTCTTAAATAAGTTAAACTTTACAAATAAAATACTTTAAAACCTATAAATATTGATCATAACAATCTCCTAAGTTGTCAAAGTCTTGAAATTCAGTTTTGAGAAAGTAACATGAAAAGATTCATGAAAATGCCTTCGATGATGAAGATTAGAAGTTGGGAATCAATCTGTATTTCTAGCTCGAAATAAAGTTATCTAGCAATTTCCCTAAATATTTACACTAAATAATGTTTTCACTGCATAATGACTTAAACTGCACTAAATACATTAATAAGGCTCTTGTAAGTTAGTCCAGGTAGACAGTGAGCCAAACTTATCAATTACTGCATTATTTTAAAACAATAACACCAAAGTCCTTCGTTGAAAGTTATTTAAGTGTTCTCAAACAGTTTTGAGAAGATTGGATCATGAATATCAAGATGAAAAAATTTATGAAAATGCCTTTCACTACTATAAAAGTGTTTATTAATATCTTAACTTGGAAATGAACTTGTATTTCTAATTAGAAATGAAGCTATCGTATAACATGATTCCCAACTTTAAACCTTCGTTGACACTTTTGTATTGATAAAAGGTATCAACGTGAATTTTTTCATCTGGGTACCAGTGATCGAACCTTTTCAAAACTGACCCTGTTATGAAATAGTGTAGTGATTGATAAGTTTGGTTCATCATTAACTTGGACTAACTTTTAAAAGTTCTGTTAGTGAATCAAGTTAATCCATCGCTACACTATTTCAGAGCAATAACACCAAAGTCGCCCGTAGAAAGTCATTCAAGTCTTTAAAGTCAGTTTTTAAAAGGTTCATTGATATTAAGATGAAAAGATTCGTGATAAATCGTTTCATCGGTAGTTACAAATTAACTGAGAATACTGGTTTGTTTTTAGATAGCAGATGTATACACTCGCCAGTATATTGCTAGTAAATGAACGTATTTCTACTAGGGATATATACAAAAATATTTTGAAATATTTCAGAATATATGCATATATTTAATTCAAGTAGACAAGTAATTTAGTGAATTCATGATGCTACTTCAACAGATCCTGTTTGATGTTTTACTTGCATCAAAGATAACTGACTTTATAATTATTTTTTCATAATTCTTGGTAGTTTTCATCATGTAAAATGTTTTCTTTTATTCAATTAAAAATCAATACCTTCATGCTGTAAAAATGGCTGTATCAAAGAGAATTTGTGCTAATTTTCAGCACGATTACTTCATTAATTAACTTTGAATCTTACGAAGATCAAGTTTTCAACATCCTACTAGTAGTCAAGGAAGGAACCTAGATATATGAATCATAGCTAAAATCAATCATATATTTGTATTATGTATTTAATAATCAGAGTGCATACAAAATTACATTAGTAAACTAGCGCGCCACTCGCGGTCGAAGGGCCGCGGTGGCTTACCGCCTTGCATCGCTTCGCGTTTGCATTTAAAACTCGACCATCGATGCTCGTGCTGCGCGCTCGCCTGTTGAGGTAAAGCTTGTGCTTCGCACTCGCATACCACATGTGTAATAATAACAATTATTTAATTAGTTAAATATTAATGTTTATTTATATTTAAAAAGATTTATATATGTTGTCTCCTTGAATATTAAGACAAAGTAACGGAGTATTTCCTCACCTCGTGTGCAACACCAGAGAGATGTATCTGGTGTTTGAGCAAACGAATTGCTCAATGTTGCTGTCGTACCGCGTAGCAGCTTCTCTCGGCTGCTCAGGTGATGCGTTTATATTAAGCGCGCAAAACAACAATTCGTTGATGTTGAAATACCCGCAGAGGCGGCGGTATTCGCGAGCATTTCAACGTTTGTTAGAAGAAGGATTTATTTAAAGGAATAAATCCGTGTTATCTATTTTTGACAATGCAATATAATTTATTCAATACTAGAATATTCTGTATTTAGAGACTCTGACTGCGCGCGCTAAAACAATAACGACGCGTTCAAACGCGAGCCCGTCCGCGCGCGCGCGAGAAGGCGAGATTCGCGTGATATCTTGGTGCCGCTGCACCGTCGCTCCAGTAATCCTCGCGATGATCACTCTGATACAATAGCAAAGGGCTGAGCCCTACTTACTTTTGCTGATTATTCAAGTCCAGCACCGCCACACACACAATCGCACGCACAGCTCTTCTCGTTTTAGGTCTCCTTTCTTTCCTCTCCTTTGCTCCAATGATCTTGGGGAAAGGCCGCTTTGAGTCGAAGATTTTGGTATGAACTGGCAGCTGTGATATGTCTCGTTAGCTTATTCGATCACTCTCTCTCTCTCTCACCCTTGCACTAGCGGTTAGTGCAAGGGTCCGCTGAAAAATCAAGTGAATTAGAAAACAGAGATTGTAATCATATACTTGCAACTTGTTTTTACAGAGTATTCAACAATAGATCAACTAAAAATTTACTTATGAAAAAATAATAAATAAAATAATAGATTTTTAATCAAATAGTTATATATATAAGTCATTCTCTGACAGATTGACTGGACAAAAATTTGTTCTTTTTTAAAATACGAATAAAAGAATAAAATGAAGGAATGGATATAAGAAAACTATATCTATTAATATAGATAAAATAATAACGTATCATGTAATTAAACAATATTTAAATATGTACTTGAAGAATGTCACGTTTCAACAAAAAATAAATTTTTTTAAATCTAGCTTTATAGTTTGAATATGTTTCAAGGATTCACGAGAACACGTAAATAAATTTTTAATGCGATTGAACCGATAAAACCTCATTTTTAAACGAAGTAAAAAACTTTAGAGATGCCAGAGGTAGCATGCGTGCTAAAGCTGTGGTATATCGAACTTCAGATGCTATAACTTTTTTCGCCATGGGATTACTCAAAATTTTATTTTTTATTTTTGTTCAGCAATCGAGAGTGTGCTGGCAAAACAATTTTAGTCCATAAAAACGATAGGGAAAATTCGAAAAAAGCGAAAACCCGTTTTCTAACTCCGCGCGCTCTCCTATGGTTATGGCGTATGGGCATTCAGCCGTCATTGTTTTGCGCCGTAGAGGTCTCACACGGTTTTTCTTTGATCATCACATAACATAACATTATTCTCATCATATGTGCGCCATACAACTAATTATTTCATTAGCAACATTTGTACTTTATGAAATTGTATTTAAAAAAATACTGAGCGCATAATTTCAAAAAATGCTTGAAAAAAGTAACCTTTACAAAAACGAATTTTAGCAGTAAAAAATCTGGTTTTTATACAAAATCATAACAAATGTAAATGTTACATTAAATTTTCAACTCAAAACCTGTACATCTATTAATAACAATTCTTTTCTTCCTAACAATCTTAAAAATTTTTTTAGGAAATATAGACTAATCGAATACATAGAAATGAATGTTTAACTTTTGCGTTTTTTATAAAAAATCATCGTTATTACCAATCTTCTTTTTTCTCAAGCAAGATCATCATTTCTTCCATCAAAGTAATTCTTCTACGTCAACTATGGTGATCCAACATCATACTAAAGTCTCGTTCAGATGATGATTTAAAAAAATGTCAAATGAACAAATAGATCTTCTTATTCTAAAATATCCTGTAAATGATGAAAAAATGATAAACGAGCTTTATGTCAGTCGCCAAATTAAATCAATCATATATTTATATTTAAATTATGATTAAAAGTACATACATAGAATCACTGCACGTATTAATAACAGCAAGACCTTGATTGACTATGTGGCTTTTCAAAAGATTTCTGAGTTCTTCAAGACCATTAGGTATTCTTGCAACTAATTGATACATTATACCCAAATCAGAGTTTTTGCAGAATTTCCAAACGATTCTTTGTATGCAGTAAGAGTTTGACCTAGTTCTACGCAACAATTGACTACACCACTAAATAATCTTGTATTTATTTTATTTCTCCATTTCTTTCTCTCTCTATCAACTTTAGGCGACATTGGTAAAACATAATAAACCTCAAAAAATTAACAATAATCTTAGGCAAAACTTCAATACGAACAAGTTTAAATGAATGTTCACGTCTTTCTTCACATTCTCTGCGTACCCAGTGTCAGTTCAAATATGCATATACTCAATGCAATAACTTACTGCTAAATTGATATTCTTCCCATTATTTTATAATGTATAAAATTGGATACATCTTTATCCATAAAATCAATTCCTTGCTGAAACTGCAATTCATTCGAGTAAGTTTCTCTTCTATCAGAGTATTGTTCAAATTTATTGAATAACAAAGTTTTAAACAAATGAGCCGTGAACAACGTCGAACATTACAAGGCATCGGGGAGCGACTGAGTATACCCGACTATACTGTGTGAAGGTCTGGAGGAACTTATCGGCTCGATGACTAAAATATTCAGGGCAAGTATTGCCACATCATATATATCTGTAGTATGAAAACTACGAGCACAATTGTTATACTTGAAGTACAGAAATCCAGTCGTACGACTGTGAAAGCTAAATGCAGATAAAAGTAGATACAACATGAGAACTTGACAAAAACACCCTTACATCCTAACCGAAACGCATATAGAGAGGGGCACTCTACAAAAACCGCTCTGCACTCAACGGTCAAATAAATCGAAGAGCAGTTGGGTAGAAAGAATACACGGTGGGAGCTTTTCTGGACATTGAAGGTGCCTTTAACTATACCTCTTTAAAAACCGTCCAAAAGGTGGCAGTAAAGTAAGGGATACCAGCCACACTCGGTAGCTGGCTGGGGAATATGTTGAACTGTAGAAAGATCGTCTCCACACTGGTAAGTAAGACGGAAGGACCAATAGGTAGGGGCTGTGCGCAAAGGGGGTGTGATGTCTCCTACCATTTGGTCCTGGTCCTGGTAAAAGGCAGCTATATCGACATGCCGATTGGCACGATGCAGCTGGCAGTTAAGAAGGTCGAAAGATGGAGCGGTTCGACGCATCTCTCGCAGCCAATCCGAACAAGATCGAGCTAGTCATCCTTACTCGTAAGTACAAAATACATCAATGCAGAACTCCGAAACTCCAGGGCAAGACACTGGAGGTGAAGAACTCAGTTAAATATTTAAAGGTAATCATAGATAAAAAACTTCATTGAAAGGTACACCGTACAATCCAATATAGCAAGGCCATAACAACCTTTTGGACTTAAAAGGACATTTAGCTGCATTTGGAGGTTTAAAAAAAAGAAAGGCTTGCAACACTCATATTTAGGAGAGCCACGGGAGCAAGGTGACTCTGACTAAGGTTGTTGGACTATTGGTTGAGGTGGAACACATCGTTATCATTAGCGAAGCAGTGAAAACGGTCTACAGACTGAATGTTCTCGGTGAATGTTCATGCATACTACTATGAGGGTGAGATCGGATCCTGAAATACCCAGCAAAGGTAAGTTGAGCAGTAAAAAGGACAGCCTGCGGGGCAAGATAGACCTCTGGTATATGGACGGATGCAAGACTGACAGAGGGACTGGGGCAGCGTACTGCTGTTGCAGGAGTGGTAGGGGTAAATTTCTGCATCTGATACGCTTCCGTTTTTCAGTCAAAAGTCCTTGCCATCATGAACTGTACTCAAAGGAACTTTAAACTTGGGCTCGACTCAGACAGCCAAGCGGCACTATAGATGCTAAACACCCATAGGACCACTTCCTTGCTGGTCTCAGATTGCAATGATACATTAAACGAATTGGCCTCTAATAATAGAGTCAGGCTACTATGGGCTCGACTCAGACAGCCAAGCGGCACTATAGGTGCTAAACACTCATAGGACCACTTCCTTGCTGGTCTCAGATTGCAATGATACATTAAACGAATTGGCCTCTAATAATAGAGTCATGCTACTATGGGCGCTCGGACACACAGGCATCAAGGATAATAAGGTCACAGACCGACTTGCCGCTCTAGGAGCAGGAACCTTCCTTCTTAGGCTAGAACCCGTGGCCGAGGCACCAACATGCCCAGCCATGGGCAGGCTACTGTAATGGGCAAGAGACGAGCATATTGGGACTGCAAACTCTCCAGAACAGTGATTGGCCCGATACCGAACAAAATTTGGGGTATTTGCATGAGCGGGCGTAACAGGAAAAATTTTCGATGCATAGCTCAAATAGTCTCACGACATGGGTATCTTAATTATTTATCTTAACTCGAACTCTATTCTCAAATTTGGAAGGGATACGGGTCTACCAGAATAGACGAAACGTTTTAGGGGATGATAAAATGGGTGTATAACTTGAAAGCCGGCATTGCCCCCCCCCCCTCAATCAAGATAATAATGATAATAATTTTTTTTATTATACGATAAAAAAGTTACAAATAATTCATACATTTCTCCAAGTTCTTGAGCACTTGCTGTACACTGTATAATAAGATGCTGGTATATATTCAAATCTTTGTTTTCTAACTAACTTAATTTTATTAAAATGTTCCTTGCCGCTTATAAGTTGCACTTATAATGCAGTGAACTTATACTTATATACTCACAGACTGGCAAACACGCATACTGTTTCATACTATATAGTCTGAAAATGAAATTTTTAAATATGCACTATTTAAATGCAATAAAACCATAATAAATATTTGTTTAAAAGGGCCATCTTTGAATAGTAATAAAACGGAATTTTTTTATTGAACATTTTCATAAGAAATTGCTCAAAATCGTAAACAAAATAAAAATCGAACTTTTGAACATTTTTTTAAGCCTCTTTTCACTAATTTGTAGCTTCTCAGGAAATCATTTTTCATTAAAAATAGAAGAATACTTTCTTTCCTAGAATTGTTTAAATTTTGAAAAAAAATACTTTTAAAGACCTGTTAATGTGAATTTCAGTTTTAGTTGTTAAGTTAAATTTCAAAATTTTTAAATGTTGGAGCTAAAAACAGACTCTATCTACCAAAAAATCATAGACATACCTTTTAACAGTATAAATCTGTCTGTTAAAAAAAAATTATTACAGAGGTATTCAAGTTTTTTTTTAAATTCATCAAAATAATCAATTAAATCAATAAGTTATTGCAGTGCTTACGACAAAGTTGAAATATAGTACTCGTGTACTCAGATCATATCTAAAATGCACATGTGAGTACTGTAAATTCGAATAAAAGAGTTTAGTTAATACGTAAAGTAAAGTTAATACGTATTAACCAAAGAAGGATAATACATGATTAATTTCTATATTTAGTAATAGCTTTGGTGACTTGGATTATGAGATGTCTACAACATTTATAAGAATACCCTATGTCGATGGCCTATGTCATAGGCATATGAAATATGTCTTAATGTATTTTTTATAATCATCTCATAAATTAGTTCATCGAACACATCATTATATGTTTTAAATATATGTATTCATCATAAATCATTATTACTTGATCAATATTTATCAATTTGACCCTTCGTAAACCCCTAATATAATCATTTCAATAATTGTATTACTGTTCTAGTACTGTACTTCAATTTTGAAATAAGAATTTCAATAACTTTTAGTTTTCGTTACTTATTCTACTAAATTTTTACAAAAACTTTAATGAATGTAATAATTTCCCGTTCGCAGACAATATTATGCTGCTAAAAGATATATCTTTGAATTTTTTGTTTACGGAATCTTGTTGAAAGTCTCATTTTAAAAAATTCCAAAGTTCAACTTAATTTTCCTCAAAAGTGATTTTTCATTAATCGAAATGCTTTACCGTTATGTCTGAAAGGAACCAAAGGATAGATTGAGCTCAAACTTGGTACTTGTACTCTTTGATACACTTTGATACACACTAGGAATGCAGGGATTGATTTTTAAACGATCAGACAAATTTTGACATTATAAAATGTGAATAATTGTTCCGTGCATTCAATTCTAAATCCATAAATTGATATTTAAAGGACTACATTATAGAGTATAACGAGCAATTTTGAGCTCAATCCATCCATCGGTTGACTTTGAATCCTACGGTGAGTGAATTTTCTATTCCCTGTTGTGACTATCTTATAGCTAACTATCTAACTTATAGCTATCGAAGGGACTTATAGAAGAACTAGACCTCTCAAACTGTCGGGAAAACAGTGTTCTATTATTATTATAAGTGTAAATTATAATTGCATTGTTATAAACATTCGAAACTTTGTATATAGTAATTTATATCTTAAAGGTGTCTTGCCACCTTAATGCAAGTTATTTAGTGTACATATAAATATAATAAATTATGTATTCATATATATTATTATAAATTAATGTAAATATTTATCATAAGTTAAGATCAATTATAAAGTCTACGGTTTAGAGCGAAAATTCTTTAAAATTTGATTCAACAACGCTATCTAATGTATATTATTTGTAACGAATCCTTTACATTTATAACCTACATCTATATATGGACCATTCTCTGACAGATTGACCGATTAGAAATTATTTAAATTGTTCTTTGTCACTGTTTCTTTGCATCTAACTTAAAGAATTTTTATTTATAACTATACTAAATAGATTCATACCTACATATTATTTTTGACACTGAAGTTCAGTTACTGAAGTAACCTAATCAACCACTACACTATTTAACATCAATAAAACTAAAGTCTTGCACTTAAAGTCATCTAAGTCCTGAAGTTTAGTTTAAAAAAAAATATCGATTATTAATATCAACATAAAAACATTAATCAAGATTTTATTAAAAAATAAAACATTCGATTCACCAAAATTGGAGACTCAACTGTCTACACAATACCTCAACGTAGATCCAGATAGTTTAAATGAAATTTATTGGGTAACCAACTCTGATTAAAGTTAAAGTCCAATTGCTCTCGGTTGCACTAACAAGCAAAATCCCTTCCAAACAGCATAAATTCCAACTCAGGGAAATGAAATACAAACCAAAAGTACTTCGAAAATGAAAATGTTCACCAACAGTGGTGGTAATCTTACGGGAAGAATTAGTTTTCTTTTTTGCAAATTCGCACACCTGTCTTTCTATCTTACTTTTTCAAATTGTGCACTGTGCCTCGGGAAAAAAACACTCATCTGCGAAAACGACCGGGTAACCAAAATCCACGTTCCCTTGTGTCCTGTCATCCCGGTCGCTATATTGTTAATTATTACCGAGGACAAACACGGTGCGGTGCGTTTTTCAGCGTCAGCGGAAGACTTTTTACTTTTTCAAGCATGACGCAGCGAGCGCACATTGATTTAGAGTCGCGTAAGGGCGGTAAATTTTCTCTAGTCACGTACGTGCATTGTATGTAAACAGCTGAGCATGATTCACGAGGTCAATGTATCTAGTTGGCAAATTTCAACAAATCGTCATAGATACAACCACTGACTTTTCTCTGAATTTCATATTTCTGACCTACGAAGTTACCGAAAATGGCCATCATTGAAGAGATTTAAGTCTGAAAACCAAATGCATGATGAAGTCTCAATAAAAACTCGTAAAAGTTAAAATCGACCAATCTTGCAATTTTCATTATAACTAAAATGTCTAAATAGTCTAAATTGAAACAATACTTTTTTATATATGAAAAGAAGACTCATTTTATTTCGATGCAATATTTACAGAATCAGATTTTATGTATAGGTTATTACCTATGTTTAAAATGCTTTTTTAGAGTAGGGTCTGAGATTAACTTGATGTCTCTTGTGGAGCGCTTGAATAAAGTATTGACTATTATTTTAACACAGAATTTTCAGAAATCCTCATCAAACCATCATCGTATCTAGAATAACATAGCATTTAACGATCTCCAAATTATTCCAAAGAAAATCCAATTATGCCGTGCTAGATTGAATATAACATCTAATAGTTTGTTGTATTTACATTTAGGCATATATCTACAGTACTAAACAGTACTTCTCTATTCAACTTTTTTTACTGGAGCCGAACCAAAATTAAAATTAGTACAGCAAAAAAATGTGCTCCGAGTAATGGACAAATACTATTCAATTATAGTAGGTTATCGATATTTTAACATTACTTAGTTTCTCTAATAAAAGCTGCATCATTGGTACGGCTTGATATGGATTATTGAATTCGACTAATAGCAATAGAGTTAGTTAGCATCCGATGCCAGTGAAATATGCAAGTGAAACGATGCGAATGAGTACCAGTTTTACTAAAACGAAAGATTATAAAATGATTCAATTTAATTTGATTATCAGCAAATGCTTATTTAATTTTGTTAATCGGGTTTGAATCGCCTGTATTCTATCATCACTATGTTTTCATCCTATACAAACTCTGGAGGTCAATGTCTTTTACTACAAGCAACCATAAGACTACTTTACACTTCTCGTAGCGTAAAAGGCATTAGTATAAGTTTTGAATTTCTGGCAACAATTTCAATATCGATATAATCTCACTCCAGCGCCTATCTTGGACATTTCCAAATTCTTGAGAGAAGAAACTGAATGTAGAACAGCACATAGTAGACAGAACTGTATCCTTAGCTCTCTCGCGAAATTACAGGACGTTTGGAAAACGACCTCAATGCTGTCGTAATAGCAGCAAAGCAGCTTTCATCCAGCGTCAAGTGGACGTCACAGGTATATGTGTTCACATGCTTATAATAACGACGTCGTTAAAGCATCGTATAGAAATGCTTAACCACTCGAAAGGACGCGATACCCTGCGCTCGTTTTTGCGATCCCGGAGAAGTATGCGGTTTAACACACGAGGACCTTAGAGGACAGACATGTGCCGCAAAATCACGAAATTCGTATTTTCAAAGTCGTACATTTTGAACGATATCGTGAATTTAAATTTAATTAAATATATTGTAAAGCCTTAGCCGGTTTGGTCAATATAGCTGGTATTTATTTCAACGCAGCGACGAGATCCATATTTCATGCGGTTCAAATTGAAAATGCAGCGTACAAGCCACTCCATTTTTATGTAAAGCCCGTTGGCTCTCAGCATTATTGATCTACAACTCAAGGAAGCTATGCAGGAATAGGAAAATATATAAATATAAAATACTCGCCTCGAGCAAGTTTTCTTTTCTACAACTTTAAGGACTCAAAATATTTGCTTTACTTATATTGCTCAGAAAGTAGAACTATTCTTCTTTGTGTACCGTATGTTTCTCTCCTTACGGTACATATGACGAAGGTAGTTATAATATTCCTCATATTTGCAAATAAACTCAATACAAATAATATTTGAATTGTCACGTCTTAGACAGGATTGACAAAATTATGTACATGATTTTCTGTTTTTTCAGCCACAATCTTTCGATCGTATAGCTAGAGAAATGATATGATTATTAGGAATTTTGTGTTTCATATAACAGTGAACTACATACATTCGTATAGAATTCATTATAGTTCTCTCTGCCATTTAATTGGAAAGATAGAAAAATGGTTTAATGGATAGAATAGGAAAAAATTGTATTTACATTTAAATTATATACTCTGTGAGTTTTTTATCTTTATAGTGTTTAATTAAACTTTCAGTAAATAATATATGTTATTGTTACTCACTCTTAAGTTTGTAGTAGTTGACACTTTTTATTACTTATTAAAAACTCTGGCTCTAGCTCAGGTTGAATATATTTTGAAATTTGAACTTGACTGGCTTGACTTGACTTGACTTGACTTGAACTGAGTTTACTTTTTCTTGAACTTTTTCTTGACTGACTTGAACCGAACCGAACGGCACTATTTATACGCTGTTCACAAGTGACAACGTAAAAAAAAATTGTAAGCAAAAATGCAAGGTAAGGTCTATGAAAGCAAGGTTGCATATCTCCTTAAATTCAGGCCTAACCAAAAGTAATACACATGAGCATTTAAAAAGACGTTAATCGTTATAGAATTTGTAATTGCAAGCTAATGCTTACATCGCGGAAGTCGTTAGGTCAGTTAAAAATGTCAACGTTTACAATTTCTTGAGCATCTTATAGAAATAAATACAATTGCTTAATGATAATTTTGACATTCTTAATTATTATTAACAATTCTATATCACTTAATGAAATATGTAAGTGAATAGTATTATTAATAATTTACATTTAGTTATAATTAATTCTAAATTGTTAATTAATTGATTTGAAATACTTATTAAAACTGTCTGATTATGATTGTGGAATTCTTTCTTAAAATACTAATTAGTAAATTTTTCCTTATGGTCTAATGCTGAAGCTGAAGATGACCTGTTAACTGGTGTTGTTCTGCGTATTTATAACTAAATGGAAAAACGGAAAACAGAGATAGCTATTAGAAAAAATAACAGTATGGACAATATATATGTTTACATTGTGTATGTGCAGGTGACAACACTCGTACGGCGCGTATCAGTAATGTCCTCATGAGTTGAAATTTGATTCGAGAATGTTATCGCCCATCAGTCGTTTATTAGTACTATTCCGACGAACGACTAAAACGTCTTGAATATATTTATTCGTTATAGACTTAAAGGGGCAAGACACCTTTAAACGGCAAAAACGGATTTTTTATTGAACAATTTCATAAGAAAATTGCTCAAAATCGTAAACAAAATAAAAATCGAACTTTTGAACATTTTTTTAAGCCACTTTTCACTAATTTGTAGCTTCTCAGGAAATCATTTTTCATTAAAAATAGAAGAATACTACTTTCTTTCCTAGAATTGTTTAAATTTTGAAAAAAAATACTTTTAAAGACCTGTTAATGTTAATTTCAGTTTTAGTTGTTAAGTTAAATTTCAAAATTTTTAAATGTTGGAGCTAAAAACAGACTCTATCTACCAAAAAATCATAGACATACCTTTTAACAGTATGAATCTGTCTGTTAAAAAAAAATTAGTACAGAGGTATTCAAATTTTTTTTTTAAATTCATCAAAATAATCAATTAAATCAATAAGTTATTGCAGTGCTTACGACAAAGTTGAAATATAGTACTCGTGTACTCAGATCATATCTAAAATGCACATGTGAGTACTGTAAATTCGAATATAAGAGTTTAGTTAATACGTAAAGTAAAGTTAATACGTATTAACCAAATAAGGATAATACATGATTAATTTCTATATTTAGTAATACCTTTGGTGACTTGGATTATGAGATGTCTACAACATTTATAAGAATACCCTATGTCGATGGCCTATGTCATAGGCATATGAAATATGTCTTAATGTATTTTTTATAATCATCTCATAAATTAGTTCATCGAACACATCATTATATGTTTTAAATATATGTATTCATCATAAATCATTATTACTTGATCAATATTTATCAATTTGACCCTTCGTAAACCCCTAATATAATCATTTCAATAATTGTATTACTGTTCTAGTACTGTACTTCAATTTTGAAATAAGAATTTCAATAACTTTTAGTTTTCGTTACTTATTCTACTGAATTTTTACAAAAACTTTATGAATGTAATAATTTCCCGTTCGCAGACAATATTATGCTGCTAAAAGGTATATCTTTGAATTTTTTGTTTACGGAATCTTGTTGAAAGTCTCATTTTAAAAAATTCCAAAGTTCAACTTAATTTTCCTCAAAAGTGATTTTTCATTAATCGAAATGCTTTACCGTTATGTCTGAAATGAACCAAAGGATAGATTGAGCTCAAACTTGGTACTTGTACTCTTTGATACACTTTGATACACACTAGGAATGCAGGGATTGATTTTTGAAAGATCAGACAAATTTTGACATTATAAAATGTGAATAATTGTTCCGTGTATTCAATTCTAAATCCATACATTGATATTTGAAGGACTACATTATAGAGTATAACGAGCAATTTTGAGCTCAATCCATTCATCGGTTGACTTTGAATCCTACGGTGAGTGAATTTTCTACTTCCTGTTGTAACTAGCTATCGAAGGGACTTATAGAAGAACTAGACCTCTCAAACTGTCGGGAGAACAGTGTTCTATTATTATTATAAGTGTAAATTATAACTACATTGTTATAAATATTTAAAATGTTAAATTTAGTAGTTTGCTTTTTAAAGGTGTTTTGTGCCCTTATTATACTGAAATTATTACATTAACAATCACTATTATTATAAAATAAAGCCTGTATTTATTTTTTTACAAAAATAAATGAAATTATCCAATAGAAGACCCACGTAGATATATTAGATCAGCGAAGGTGGAAAAGTCAACATTTGAGTGAACGGTGATAATTGACTTAGATTCTAAGTGTAATAATGTACAGATGACGCACATAAGTATATATGTGAGTAGGGCTACACAGAGCAAAATTAATTGCTTCTGTACAGAAGAGGAGAACATATGTGCTATAGAGGAAGTCAGTTGACTGCGAGTACTAGCTAATGCGTTCATGAATTTGAGTACAATTAACTTAGTGGAATTTAGCATGAATTTCAAACGAAACATTGACATAAAATATGTGAACAATAAACAATTTATTCAGTATCCAAGTGAATTTTCTTGAATCGTTGGATATTTCAGTTAAATTTTTCTTTAAACACATTGGGAACTTTGGCGATAATGGCCACATGCAAGTAGATGTCGGCACCAATGGAGAGCACAACAGCAGAGGAAAAAAGATATAGCGCAACAACGGTTGTAGGCAACAAAACCCAGAGAAAAAGTAGCGACGATAAATCAGAAGCCCAGAGGCGAGCCACTCATCGGCAGGTGCGCACTCGCTCCTGACGTTTAAATGGCAGAACTCTCTCGCCCGCTCTCTAGCAACAAACAGCAGCAGCACCAGCCACCACGGTTAATTACAAGACAATGTGCACTACTGCACAGAAGGCTAGAGCATAAATCCAGAGCTACGTGTCGCGTTGCTATGGTTTATGCGGCCAAAATTAAATAACTTGACCCACTAGCAACATATCACGCGTATGTGTTACTCTCTTATAGCTTCGAATGAAACTTCGTTGTCGACCAACCCAACTTTCATCCGCCCAGATCAATGACTGTATACGCACCAATAACTAGTGACCCAATTAATCTATGAGGTATATTTATTACATACGTCCAATGTGTTGCGTGGGATACTTCCGTATTAATTGTCTATTGTGTCGGAAAAACAATAATTAATCATTAACGATTAACAAGCAACATTTAATTTGATTTTTTAATTTTGCGGCCTTAGGACAACCATAAGAGGCCATCAATTTTTAAAGCAGATTTATAAATATAAATATAAAATGTTAATTGTAAGTATACGTGAAATTATTACTTCATTTATTCGTTTATATGAGATAACTGAGAAAATTTCATGATTTAACAATTTTATACGAAAATTAAAAAACATCAGGAAGCTACAAATTACTGCTAAATTTATATTCAAAAAGGACACTAGGTTACGTTTAATACTCAACATTTTAAAATAGGGTTTCCTAATTCTGAAAAATCTATTGTTGTACAATATCATCTTTAAAGCCTCAATTATGCACATTGAAAAAGCTCTTCGTTTTCAAAAAAAGAATTTGAAAATTCACAATTCTCCTTCGTACATCCACTGCAAAACGATGACATATCAAAATACGTCCGTAGATTTCAATTGGCGATATATGGCAACTATATTGCATATTTGCATTAACATTGTATACGCAATATAATGCATCATCAAATATGCAATATTTATTATAGACAATTTTTGTTCACTATATTGCCAATATATTGCATGTACATTGCAATATTTATTTCATACAACACATTTTGGCTATATTGCCAATAAATTACAAATTTTAATATTTTTTATGAATTTGTCTTATGATATGATTTTATATTATGATTACGTCACATAATCACATTTTTTCGCTAATTTATATATAACGTATAAATTAAGTTATTAAGATGGGTAAATATCATTCATAAGAAAACAATTTTTCAATTAAAATTGATATTTTTTATTAATAACTGTATTATCAAAACTGTATTTGAAAGTAAATAATGAATATTATCAATGATGATATAATAATGAAAATATAATAATAATGATCCTCACTTCGTGGATTTCGAAGGGATGCACACAACATATTTACAACATTTGTAAATTCAACTGGTTTAAGCCTGGATGAACACCTGCAGTTAACATAATCTATAAATAGATATAAATTGATAATTAGTTTAAATATTGTTATATTTCACGATTAATTTTAATAATATTCATTATTTATATTTACACTCTACAGCATCCATTATTTCTTGTGGGACTGGACGAGTTTCCTTTGATTTTCTTCTTGCACACATTTGTTGTAAATATTGTAGTCCCACCAACTTTTTTAATAGACGCCTTGCCATCTCTTTTGGTGCATCTATGCACCTTTGAACATATGCAAGGTGGGCCTTGTCCAGCCACACATTAAAGACTTTACATAGTTGAACTTTGCCGTCATTGGGACGAAAACAGATTTTCATCAACCTAGAAAATATTTAATATTTAAAAAATTAGAGGATTAAAAAATCATAATTATTTTAATAATCACTTTTACTAACCTCTTCAAATCGCTCAACGCGCTCTTCGTTTAGCGGCCAGTTCTTTATCTTTCTTCGTTCTTCTTCGTGTATTATATCTTCATATCTTTCTCCATCTCATTCCCATCGGCTTGCTTCTCTGAGTTCGCGTTCTCTTTGATGTTCTTCTCTTAGTTCGGGCTCTTTTTGATTTTCGTTTCGCATTGCTCGATTCCGCTGTTTTTCGTCTTTTTGATTTCGTTAGCGTTCGTCATCATCGATTGCTTCAGGAAATTCTTCAGACGATGTTTCGTTTTCAGAATTAATTTCAAATATAGATTGAGAATTGAGTAAATTGATATTCGCGTTAATTTCTGAATTTTCAGTTATTTTCTTGTTATTACGCGCTTTGTGTCTTTTCATTTGCAGCTTCCTCGAAAGAGCATTATTTACGGGTTGTTTATTTCGGGGTACATTCTCACCTGCTTTAATAATTTCTAAATTTTCTAAAAATTTGTTGTCATCTGAAAAGCATACAATAAAATTATTATCCTAATAATAGCTTCTCTTTATTTTAATTCTCTGTATTTTAATATTGTAACCTTAACTAACAATTATTGTATTAATTGTAAAAATAAGAATTACGGCTTTTTTTATTATTTTTGCTCTATATTTCTTATTATTTTTGTATTTCGCAATTGTAATTTCTCCTTCTTCTTCATTTGGAAGCACATCTAGTTCACTTAAAATGCTTGTGGTTTTTGACTTAACCCAAAAGACTTGAACAAACATCTTGACAGATCTGTTCGACTTGAAATATTGATATAGACGTGAAGTATTGATTACAATTGCTCGACTGTTAAGAAACACCAACTTCAGGTAATCTAACTTCATGTTAATTCGACGCAATCGAAAGAAAATAACCATGTCGAAAAGACCGATAATTTTTGAGGAATATGGTGATTATGTAAAAAACCGAACGAGAAAAGTACTCCTAAAAAATAATACAACGTTTATTAGAGAAAAATCACTTGATTTTAAAACTGACGATGATGAATTAAGCGTAAGTAATGTTAAGTACTTTTATTATTATCTTTATTGACGCTTTTGATCAAGATTTGAGTGAAACTTAAAACGGCCGTCGTGTACATTGCGTACACATACGCGGCATACTGCTTATCCAGGCGCTAGCCATACAATGTATTCCAAGAATATATTGTAAGCACGCCGTCGGGCACGACGCCGCGTAGAAAGAGAGAGAGAATCGGTTATACCTACCGGATTACGCGTGGCCCCATGCGCAAAGTTGCCAATCAATTAGACACTGTTGTCAATTTTGACAACTGTGTCTAATTGATGTTTAAGCTTTTAATATTAATATTAAATTAATTTAGATAAGTTTAAGATTGAAGTCTAAGTGATATTTTTTTAGATAAACTGCAACCTTCAACGAAGTAAAGTGATAGCGACCGATATTCGTAAGATGTATACTCTGAGAGAAGACAAAAGTTCACTTAAATATATAAATAAGAACGGTAGCTATCAAAATCTTATAAAAATCCTATACAAATACTTTTACAAACTCGTGTCGTCTGTTATTACAATTATATCTTATTTATTATAATGTACTTCATCACTAAAATTATTCATAAATTGGAACTTCTTTCCATTTAGAATGTCAGAACGGCAGTGAAGATTTTTCAGATATAACTAACATCGATTACAGCCATTGTGAGAATAGTGCACCTGCAAATCTAAAAAATCAATCACCCCTGGTTGACGAACTATACACAGAATCAATGATGACGGTTCGGGAGTTCGTTTTACTTGCCGGACTTTTGAAGTTGAGCACAAAACAAACAGATAAACACACCGATCTTATGCTGAAATTATTTGAGAAAGTTCTATCCAAACCTAATAAGTGCCCTACTAGTTATTTCAAATTCAAAACAATGTTAAACGATGGTGACACAATATTTAAAAAACATTATTATTCCACAAATTGTATAAGAGACAATTCTGAAGATAATAGAAACAATGATGAATCAGTTGATATCGAAGACATCGAGAACGGCGTAATTTCATGCACGTGTAATGCGAAAAAAGAACACTATTTTATAGAAACATCATTAAAACGCCAAATTCAGTCTCTTTATCATCGCCCAGGTTTTTATTCAAAATTACATCGGACTAAGAGATTATTTAATAATAAAGGGACATCAATAAAACAAGATATTTACGATGGTGAAGTTTATCAAGAATTAAATTTAAAACTTTTATTAAATTTAAAACTTTTATTAAAATTAAATTTGCATTTAATTTTACAAATCAGGAAACAAATTTTTTTTAATTTTTTAATGTTTTTAATTGAAGTACAAAAAAATTTAATTTCTGCTTGCGCATTCCAAACTACTCAGATTCAGAAATGTAATTGATTTCTTGGTTAAAACTTTAAGAGTTCCATCTTTGAACTTCTGAAATCGCCATGCTCAATTTTGTTACCGTATTCTGACTAATTGCGGGAGTAGAGTAAGATAGCAAAAAAATTATTTTTACAAAGAGCGCCTCAATTTCTGTTAGAAATATGGTACTGGATTAACTATTAAAAAATATTTTATTCGATATAATTTATTTCAACATTACTTATAACGATAAATAACTTACCATAACATGAATAAATAATTGTCCATGTAGATTAATTTAATCGGATTAGGTCCTTTAGCGCTTCGGGGATATGGTCCCTATTTCTAAAAGCTTTTTATATGTATACACATAAAATAAAGTTATTTGAATCTTAGCCAAATATAATCTACATAACCTAAAAAATGATTGAAAAATTAAAATATTTATCCTGGATCCAATTTGGTCTCTAAAAACTGAAAAAATCAGAGTAGTTCCCACTAGGAAATACATTTTCATGAATTTTTTCAGATTTTTTGGAGCATACCGACAAACAGAAAAAATGTTTTTCAAAAAGACACGTTTTTAAGTCTAGGGACGTTAGATTTAAACCTAGAGTTCTGAAAATTTGGCTCAAGAGGTCTTTAAATGCGTTCTTTTGAATAGTTAGGTTCAAATTAAGATTTAGGTTAGGGCAGTTTTTACATGCGCGTATCCCGCTATAACCTATGCAAATAGGCTGCAATTTAGTTGAATTTAAAAATGTTCAAGGTCAAACCACCATAGCTATTTTAAGTTTAGGTAATCAGGACATTTTTACGGTAAAAATCGAATGTACATACAAATGAAGTAGTAATAAATCATTTTAGAAGTAAAAAAGACAATTTGCGAGAGGCAACCTTCGGTTACATATAACTGTATTAAAAACAGTAACAATTATTTTGGCAACGTTTCATCCTTGGTAGGTGCCTTTTCAATCGTTTATTAACAAATATTATAAAGTTAAAATTAAAGATATCATACAAATATTTTTTTTTAACAAAAATTAATTACCATTAAATTAAAACATATTAAAAGTATACGAGATAATGATCTCTAGTCAAAAATCAGTTAGTGTGTCAATGATGGTCAGTATACTAACTGCATTAAAAGTATAGCATGACAACCAAATCGTCACAGAAACAGCGAAGCCTTTTTCTTTCCTATAATTTTGAAACATAATACGACTAAGAAGGATAACTGCTTTTGAAATACTTTAATTTGCAATATTGTTTAGCAATGACACTTTAAAATCTTCCTGTTTATTAAAAAAAAACATTTGTTTCTAGTAAATTTTGTATGGTATTCTATTGTGGAAAGAATTCGAAAAATGGCCATTTATTATTATAATTTACTTTATCGAAAGAAAAACTAGCTTGTGTTTGAAATAGTTTTAGAATAAATTTTAGCGCATAAAGAAAGAGAGAATTTTGCGAACGCTCAATGCGAAAAAAAATCTATTTGCCTCTATATGCATTTCGATTTATTATATACTCGGAACTTTGCAGCATCTGATATTCTTAAGTAGCTAACCGCGTCTCTCAATATCACGTAGGTAATCAACCTTATCAAAAGTAATACATCACCTAGACATATCAATGAGAGCAGGTGTAATATCTCATTCCCATCGTCCACGCCATATTTTGACTACATAGGAACTTCTGTAAAACATGTATGTTCAACGATATAACAAATTTTTCCACGACTTTCTTAATTTCAGCAGTATCATCGAATTTGCTCTATAGGCGTGGTACATAAGACATCTCATGCAAATGAATTTAAATTGCTTTGTGCCTGATAAACTATAAGCCCGAGCTTGCACGATCTGAATTTTCAAAATTTAAAATCAAATAATGCAACTTATTTGAAATCATGTTACAAAATCAATAAGACTCTTAACCAAACTTCATCGTTTCTAGTCTGATATTAATTTATGCAGCGACTAATAGCGAGCCACTGAATTACATTAGTGTATCTTCATTGATCTTTCCTTCAAATTCTGAACTAGACAAGATTTTTATTAAGCTCAGTTAATTAAAGACAGGGTACGGTGTCAGTTGTAGAGAATCCTGTACAACGCAGGCAACGACGACAGGCATGTAAAACAAGCGACGTAAGCCTTTCTTCACAAGTCTGCGGAACTGTGTTTCTATCTCTGTCTGTCTGTCTGTCTGTCTGTCTGTCTCTCTCTCTCTCTCTCTCTCTTTAAGGGAAGAACCCAGTTTAAAAAAAAGATTTGACGAACCGGACAGTTTAAAACGAAACTTAACAACCACACAATTTTATTTTAAATCCGACAGGTTATTGAATTTCAATCTACTGCTATCTGTTCAAAATGAAAATGAAAAACCATAAAGAAGAAATATAATCGATTAAAGAGACATCTCAAAAAATAAAAAGACAATATGTTATTTAGTTGCAATCGTTGCTTATGTTATATACATTACAACGGACCAACCAAAACGGTTGTAAGAAGTAAGAGCTGCAAATAGGTACAAGGAGCGAAAGAGTCTAGACAAAGTGTCGAGTCAAAATGACTAGCCGTGTTAGATAGGAATGAGAAACTTATCAGTAAACAGCTCCTTCTGATATAATAGAGATAACAGTTTCTACGTTTCCAAAGCAACCCGAAAACCCTCAGGAGAAGTAAGTTCCAACGATTAAAATGTATACGTACAGTTTTTGGGAGAAAAAACCATCCTCACTCTTAAGAGGCGAGGTAGTTGGACGCATAATTCTCAGGAAGAACGGCCGCCTCACACTCTGAGACGACGAGGGTGAGAGGAGAGCCCAGCGGACAACACCGATCGACCTACTATAAAAAGATAAGTGAGAAAGCGAAAAAGCGATCGAAAATATTAAATGTAAAGATAGCCGAGAGCGTAACGAATTTATTATGTCAAACTGTGAATAACTTCGAACCGAAATAAAAGCATTTTCAATAAATAGAAGTGGAGAACTCCAATCTTTTTACAAATTTCAAAGTTTATTTATATTTTTCAGCCTCCTTCCATCTTGACAGTTTTTAATTATATTCGTTTAAACATTCTCCGTATGTCCTTCAGGAAAATCTAATACTGAAAAGTAATGGCCAACGAATTCTCATAGATTAGATTGTTTATAATACAGAGTTCCTACATCTTTGAGTCGTTATGAATGATACAAATTGCGATTAAAACAACAAAACAAGTACATTGGACAAAGGAAGTTAGTACGTTCGTTTCATTATCTAAGTCTTTGATATGACCAATTATATTCTGAGCCAATTGTGCTCTTCAGCGTCAAAAGCCCTATCACTATGCACACATTAGATCTCCAAGCGTCATCCAATCCATTCCATCCATCTCTTGATTTTCCATCGTTTGTCATATTCTCTCCGTCAATGTTTGGCTCCTTCTCTATGCCTTCCTAGATGAGCTCCTCTTCCCTTTACACATCGCCGAGTTCTCAGGGAGACGTTGACAAGCCACTGTTGAGCTAAACAGTGAAGTCAAAAAATGTCACAGTATTATTTAACTCCTAACACCCTGCTATTTTTATTCACATTAACTTGATAATAATTTTAGTAGTGTCCATTAATATTTAACTACTCTTTTACTAATTAAGGAAAAAATCGTTGTAATATTTGTATATCGGAGATTATGCTGCTCGTAACTTTGTAGTTATTTAGAGACCGAATTACTGAATAACTAATCTTACAAAGATATGTGAAATAGTAATAGGTCAGGTTGATGTAAAAGTTCGATAGAAAAGTTCTGTAATTCAATATAAAACAGTGACATTGCCGTTCATATTAATACATGAGCGGCAAGTCATATATTATTACAAAAACGATAAGTGTAATAAATGTAAATATAATCGATCGAGCATTACCGACGAGTCGATCTTGGTACATTTCCATAGTAAGTGTATTGCAATTGCATTTCGTCGAAAGTGTACGAATTATTTGTTGAAAGGGTACGGGCTCTAGAGCGACTACGCATAAACTGAGAAATCTAGAGCTGGTTTCCATCTGATGATATCTATTTTCTGCAAGGCCGAAACAGCAGCAATAGTAAATATTTACACTGAATCCGTTTTGTAGAATGAAGCCGAGGAGTTTCGTGTGTATTCGTGCGGTGTGGCAGGGAAATAGCGCGTTAGTAAACGAAAGCATAGGCTTGCAAGCGCATAAGTTCAAGAAGGCAAAGGTAGAAGCAAGACATTAAATGAAGAGAGGAAGACGACGAAGCTTAAATACGTATATATATATATACATACATACACGAAGTGCACCTGTATGTGCACGCCAGCCAGTATAGTAGAACTTGTTATTTCGTACTCGTGTTTTGTGTTTCTGTTGTATAATGAGGACGACAGGATGGTTGGCAGAGTAATTTTCGTCAAGCCGAGTGACTGCTTCCCGTAGTTGGGCACATATTTCTCATTTGTGGTTAATGTAAAAAATATAGTCTTTATAAATATACTTTACTTTGCAAAGTCTGAAAAATCCAACACTTGTGACATTTCATTATTAATCAAAAGCTTTGATTTTAGTTAAATATTTAAGGTAATTCTAAAAGATATTTTCCAAATTGAATTTTTTCATCGTCTTAAATAAATCTAATATTGTTAAATTATATTGTTTCGTCTTACTTGTCATTTTGTACTACAATAATTTAAAGTTCTTCCGCAGTGCAGTTGCACTTCAAAATATTCTATCTCAGAAAAATATATGTATACACGGTGCGATTAAAAATGGGATTAGTATTTAGAGAGAATACACTAAATAAAATATTCTATTTCATTACGAAATAAATATAGAAGAAGAGTAAAAATAAATATATAGCATGCGTACACTCAATATTGCGGTAATAGAAAAGAGAAATAAGTTGACTAAAAAGTTGAGTAAAGGAATAAAAAGACAAGGTAGCTGATATAGGAAGGGTATCACAGTAGACGCTCACACGCATTATTTTTAATCCTTTTACATCTATCGCCTTCGCTGTTGCTCGTATTCTCTCTCTCGCTAAAAACCTGCTTATTTCTTCTCATTATTTATGTTTTACGTGAAACTAGATTGTCAACGCGGAGAAAAACCTGCCAATTCCATTATATTATATTTTAGTATTCATTATATTAATAAATATAAATTAATATTATTATATATTCATGCGTTATCGTGTAAACGTATTACTGTCTATACAAAGTGCACTATGAGTATATAAATGAATGTATAGTAATAAATATGAATTGATATATTTTTAAATATATGCAATTTAATCGTTACACATTTTATATTTTGAATTGGCTGGTTCCTCCAAGGCATCGTATATAAAATATTAAAAAATTCGATTCTAATTTTATCATCTCACCACTACCACTTGCGTACTACTATAAAAAATGTTGCTCACCTAAAAAGAAAATGTTTAACCTATTAAATTAGACGGATTAACGGCGACTGATTGATAAATAAGACCTGACCCGAATACGAAAAACCGCACAAACAGTGCTTGAAACTGTTTTGAGAGTTTCGTCACTGGTGCTACTAGTTGGTTGCAGGAGTCGAATAAGTTTTCGATTCACGTACCTAGTTTCTTCGAGCATATACTGATATTTCAAAAAAGTACAGAAATCACCAAAATTTAAAGTTGCAATAAATAAGTAAACTTAGTTGCTAATGGATACATATATAATCATCAGAAAACTAAGCGATACTAGCTCAATTTGAAAAAATCAATTTTATACCCAATATTATTTAATAATCATAGAGAAAAAAGTGCTTTTCTACGCCACAAAAGTTTATCGTCGACGGCCGAATTATTCAGCACAAACTGGGCAAAAAAAGTAAATGCCGACACAGACCATTGCGCCGCTGACACATAAAACCTTTTTAGTATTGCATCGCGATGCGTCATCGATTCGGCCATTGTTCGCTGGGCAGTCGTTCGCGGTTTTTCAGCACTGCTGCAAAGTCGGCGAAACTGTACGACAACGCTTCGTTGCCTGCCACTTTTATGAGCATGCAAATTTTTAGAATCCTCAATTTACGCAGCCGAATACAAGCGTGTGATCAAAACCATATGTGTCGACATCGCAGGCCTTTGCCAAAACGAATACATACTGTCTAAAACATAAATGAAGCATTTAAATAAATGGATAATAGTGTCTATATTATGAAATAGTACAGGAAAAACTTATTTGACATTGATTATTTCTGTGTCCTTTTTACGTGCTCTCTCTTTCCTTGTAAAACAAATATATGAAACAAATATTCACTTTTTTTAATTCCATGCTTGAAATAATTTGAAATGTACTTGTTCTTATCTGAGAATGTATTATTCATTATTACGAGTAAATTATAAAATCCATTCACAATATCGACTGGAAAATTTTGTCACGAATCTGTATGGCAATACAGTGCTCGAGCGGGAACTTTCACATATCCTCTCTCCCGCTGCGGTAGCAGACTACTGCCTTATCTCTTAGCAGTCTTGTTTTCTGCTTGCCACGAAACTACAGTAGTCGTAAAAGCTCGCTTGTCCCTCCTGTGACTCTCTGCAATTCATCATAAAAATGGCGAATGGCAGCTGAGTTGTACTCTAACCGTACCTAGATTACAAGGAAATTGTTTCTCGAGATATTGCAATGCAAGAAAAGACAGAACGAGCAAGAGGCTGAGAAAAAAATAGATCATCAAATTTTATCCGATTTCAAAAAGAATCGAGTACAGGTCGTCATGTTGTCATGTTGTCTACTATTTTAACGCAATTTATTAACAAGAATCGTATAAAAATTTTTTTGACATACTCTTTTTTTAAGAAATTTTTTGCACATAGTAAATAATTTTATAAATCGAGAGCACAATATTTTAATGTTCTAATAATCAATGAAGTTGTCAAATGATGTGATGAAATTCAAGTAGTTGCTCAATTCGATAAATAAGCTAAGAACCTTTAAACAATTAATAATTCACATTAAATACATAATGATCTATCCAAATATAAAATAGATATGGTGCTCTAGCGCCAGCCGTAACATTATATAAATTGAAAATTGTATGACTAAAAATAGTATGCCCGAAATATTTGATTTTAGCAGATGATACCTTAAATATTTCCTCATCCATTGTCATAATTAGAATTTTTTTCTTATTTTAAATACTCTGTTTAATAAAGAAGTCTATACAATATTGCCGTTTGCAGGTTTAGCATTGGGTGGTGGTCTGATAGTTCTGGCTTCAACCTTATCCGAGACCTCGTGGGATATACCTCAAAAGTACAGTTATACGACTACGTCATTATCCGGTAAGACTGAAAGTACCGGATTGCCTCAGTACCAATATGGCTGGTGCCTCCAGCTGTCTGGATTGGCACTAATATTGTCCGAACTTGCGGCTCTCCTCACTATTTCCGGCTACATGGCTCGATTTCCAACAGTCGAGGATATGGTAAGTTTCTCTGTAAACTAATTTTACATGAATTGCCATAGTGCTACACGAGTTATCTGAAATCATTTACGGTATAAGAATGTAAAATTAATGTATTTTTTATTTTGTAATTAATGGTATATAGTTTGTTGATTTAAGTTTCTTGTTGTGTATATATTTATACACATTTAAATTTTATTATATTTTAATTTAATTGGTGTGGGCAATACTTTCTCTAATATACTATTCAGCACGTAAAGTGTTCGCATGAATTCTGCAATCACTTGTCTGCTATAGATTTTTGTTCATGTCGAATCTTTTTTTTTTTAATTGTCAAATCATTGTTTCAAGGAAACTTCCTTAATTTATTTAAATAAATATTTGGAAAGGAATATTTACTTAAATACCATTTCGGAACTTTTTATCGAAAAATGTATTCTATTGTATGTACTTTATATCCAGCTGGTCTCTCGTTAATCGTTAAGGCGTGTCGGTCCACTTTAAATTGGTTCTGCACTTGTACTCGTTGAATAAAATAAAATTTAGTCATTGTTAAATTATTCGGTCACCTTTGGTTTTAATAGTAATGATACCACTACTCTTGTAAACGATTTAGTATTATTAAGACAAAGATGCATGTACATAAAAGACAGGAACTCAACGGAACACCAGAATTAGAAAATAGAGAAAATAGAAAATAGTTTGTTTTTTGGTATTTACTTTTTATTCCGGAAATAGGTTCATAAAGATATAATGTTTTTGAAATTATAGGTATTACATATATATGAATTTAATATTCATGAAAATTATTTCATTAGTCACTTCCAATCTGTACAATTCATCCACTATTCGACTCATTATTATATATTATGCAGTAGTCTTTAATAAATGAATTCGACTAACGCTTTGATACTTTGGCAGGTACGAGTAATGGTGCCTGGTGCTGAAAGGAAATTACGCGAACAGCGCGGACTAAGTTCAGAGTATCTGGTTAGGTCGCACCAAAAGTCACCGGGACCCACTCCATGCTCTGGTGTAAACCAACCCACAAAAGGACAAGGTATGATTCAAACATATAGTATAAATAAATATATACGTAGCGCTGGAAAGTCACTGGTTACACTACCATTATCACATGTAGGATATTTGACGAGAGATAAGCTTAATATTTTGTAATTATATACAAAATATTGGTAAAGTTAGAATAATTAAGAATTTCGATTTCTTTTAAATAGGTTTACCCCGATCAGCAGAGGAAGGCACGTCACTGCTTTGCAAATCGGCGCCTGACATCTGCGCTTCGAATCCTCAGTCGGCTATAAGCTACGTAGACAAGGCCGATTTGTCTCATATGCTACCTGCTTACCCCGAGACAAAAATCATAGAACCACGATTCGTCTCCACAGGTTTCCCAGACAAAGCTGATCAAAATGTCGTTGACTCTCGGCTGAGCGGTTTTGTCGATAAAGAAGGTCTCATCATGGATTCCCGCATGCTATCTGAGTCACGTCAAAATGTGATTGCATTTGCCGAGGGTAAAGAACACCCCAACTGCCAAGAACCACCTGCTCGTTTTAGTGATTTTCCTCCACCACTCCTACCGACCGAGCAACAGCAGCAACATCAGCAACAGTCGGTACAGCAACAACCTCCTTTAGCATTCGCCGATAATGAATCTCATGTTTATAGCCCAGAGCAGCAGCACCAATCGCCACCACAACAATTACAACAGCAGCAGCAGCAGCAGCAGCAGCAGCAGCAGCAACAGCAGCAACAACAATTGATAGACTCCTTATTGGATGCGCCCTATGGTTATGACACACGTTATAATAACCTTGCTGGACAAACAGTACCTATTACTTTAAAGCATCATCACCAAACGAACACGACTGTCGCCGCAATTCAGTCGGGTCAGTCGCCTCAATATATCTATCAAAACTTTGGCACGATTCATTCAGGTATGTTGCGGGTTGCGGAACCCGGCACTAGCTCTACTGGTTCTAATGGCTCCAGTCAGCGAAGTATGACATTACAGAACCCTAAGAGAAAGACGGCGATTAATACACAAATCGCTCAGAATACCTTTAGCACTCTTGAATGTGAAAGACGTAGACGAAGTGGAAATGGAAGTGGCGGAGGTGTTGTTGGTCCACCCGCGGCAATGACAGCTACAGGAAAAGCTAATTTCTGCGCGGGTAGCGCCGTATGACCACCGACTCAAGTACAGACACCAAGGTAACTTCGTAACGAGGAGACTACGCTTTGAAGAGTATGAGTACGGTGTACCGTGTACCGTGTATCGTGTACCAAGTCTAGCGATTGAGTTCATCTATTAACAGTTATCCGTTAAAAACCTGTAAGTAGAGGTTTGTATCGTTATTCATTTTATGTGATGAGATTGGATTAATTAGGATACAATCAAGTTACTACGGGAGTAGAGGAAATCGGTTTTGTAACACTGTCGGTGAAGAGAGTATGTCTTTTTATGAACTATCCTAGTAAAATAACACGGACAGTATAATTGAATTAAAAGCACTTTGTACATTTGTATATGCGAAATGCATGCGTTTTCCGGAATTATTGGATAATAACCTGGTGCAGTTTGTAATCTAATATAGGAGGTAGGAGGTTACTATACTTATTCAAATTTTAAATACGACTACTAGTACTACTACTACTACTACTAATAATAATGAAAAAATAATAATAATAAAAACAACAATAGCAAAAACAACAACAATAATAATTGAAGTTACAACTTTTTTAAGCTTCAAGTAATCATGCTGCTCTGAAAAAGTTTACAAACTCAGTTGTAATGGGGCGAAAAAAGAAATATTGTAAATTATTATAATTTTTCTACCTTGACGGTTCTTGAAGTATTCAGTTATTATTATACGACTAAAATCGTTTTAGATCATTTTTGGTTCTGTACTGACCCGAGTTAATTGCTTGTAAAAGAGAAATTTTATTTTACGGTATATAAATTTCTTAAAGTTGTACTCGACGATAAAACTGTGACTTTTGTACATAATAAATAGCCTATTTTGCATGTATGGTAATGGATGATCATATACAAAAACACATTTATCATAATGATAAAATTAACTTTTAGCAGCTAGATTATACATAGATTTAAAAAAAAATCTGCCAAAAGAATCAATGTGTTTTGTATATTATATACAATCGTCATTGTGAATTCGATAACTTTGATTCGATATGGAAACAATCCGATTATTAATTTACAAATTGCCAGCGTATGGTTTCGTGTCATTTTGACACGAAAACTGTTGAAACATCTTAATTAAACCTTAAAACGAAAATAACTACTAAAACGAAAAATGGAAAGCCTAACCAACTTGACACTGTATAGTTAATAAAAGAAAGTGTAAAACAAAAATTAAAGTTTAATACGATATACTCTAGAGTAAGAATGACGTATTTTATGGTGATTTAGACAATTGATGTACAATAAATTGTAATCGTACATATTTGTAAAAATGTCGATGGTGATTTGAAATTATAACCACCGTATGCGAGCTTGTAAAAGAATTGAAAAAGACAATTTATTTTGAAAATGATTATCTAATGGTTCTTGAACATATCAAATCGAGAGTATGATGAGAGTATGAACTACATCACTGAAAAAATGAACAATGAAGGAAGATTATAAATCATCGTCGATTACTACAATATTTTTTTTTACTGGCGACTGAAAGCGAAAATCAATGATCGATCAATCATTATAAACTAAACGAATACAAAATTACTGATATCGATTACAAATATCGAATACAATAATACGAGCATTTGTCATGTGTAATGTTATACGTAGTTAAGTGTAATAAAATGTTTCTTTTATAGCAAAACTAATGTTGTTTCAATTATACACAGTCTCAGCTTGGTATTCCGTTTTCCGTGCGAAGTATGAAGTATTAAGTGCAACGAAAAAAATCAATACACTGGATCTGAAGTTTGAGCTGGCCTAACGTAGATGGCGCGGTACGATCAAGAGTCGCTAGGTATTCCGTCGGTAATTTGAGTTTACGATAATGCGAGTATACGGCGAGTCCACCGTCGGGCTAATGTTTAATTAACTCCGCATAATTGCTCGGCCAATTAGCGGCTCGAGTACCGCTCAATATTAATCTGCGATTTGAATTCATTTCAATGCGTTTAAATTTTATTGAATGCATAATCTCAGTACTACTCACGAAGTAATTGTAAATGCAAGACTCGTGTGTGGTGTTGTCGTGTTTACAGTCACAATATCGGTATATTTTTAAGATTTGAACTTTTCGTTTCAACTTCCATTCTCTATTGTCAACTCAGTTCTTTTTCAATTTAACAATAACTCGAAACTTGTAATATCACGACGGCGTATAGTGTGGCTATGTAACGATGACGATACGGACGAGCTTATCGATTGGAAGCAAGGCGGAAACGGCTGCAGCCACGCGTACACAGACATACGTGTCATCTCAGGGGATTATTATCGGCAACGGATATACGTTTGACTGTTGGCGCGAAAATTACCCAACTTTCATCGATGCGATTTAAGTCTCATTCACAGTGTATCGATGCCACTGCTTACGACAATGCGCGACAGTGCGTGAGTTTTGACTTATTCGCAATTCTGTGACAGGTGTATGTCCTTCCTGATGCCTGAAACGCAGATTAGGTTTTTATGAACGACAAAAACCAGTCGGAATTTGTAGAAATAGATATATTATTCTAATTTAAATATACGTTACAATGTACTCTCTTTTAATGCGTTCGAATAAAATATGATTTCAGGCTTGCGACTCACCATAGCTATCATAAGAGCCTTTTACTTAGTTACTCTTTAATGTTTAAATTTATGTTCGTACATGCGATGCCAAAAGTAATCACTATTTCAAAAGTTCCTCCTTATCGAAAAGAATTGTTGGGGTCTCGCTCAGCGCCTCGAGCAATCAAGACATCAGCAAACGAGTGTGACGTGCGTAGAGGCGTTAGGGAAAATTATGCAAAAAGGCAACACACCTCGAAGAGGAAAATCTACGATAAAGAGCTCGGCGCGCTGATGCAGGGCGAAAATAGGAAGTTAAGTGTACGTCCGTGAAACTGGGGGGCGAGAGGAACAACATATAGAAAAACCGAAGTAAACGAAGAAGTTGCGATATAATGCGAGATTTACATATAGTGTTATGTATACTACATTATAATAGTATACTATAAAGCTATATATATATATATAAGGAGATGTTTTCATACACTCAACTACCATTTATCATAGTGGCGGTGTACTCTAGTTAAACAATTCTATCTTTTCTTTCTCGATCTCCCCTTTTGTTTGCTCGTTTAATAATTTGTGATGAATGTATACGTCATCGTTCGTTGGCTCTCTATTCTCTTAGGTTATTTTGCATGGTTGCACGAATCGTAGAAGCTTATTAAATTTAAGCACCTGTATGTAAGCACCAGGTCGCCTTCATTGCTTTGCTTGTCAGCTCCGCCCTTAATTTTTACGACTTTTGTTCATTGTTTTTTTCTTTCTCAATTAAAATCATAAATTCCGTATTATTTATGTGTTGTTGCACATCGTTTCGCTTCCGTTACGCTACTTATCGTCGCTCAAATTTGTTGTTCTCTTTATGATTTTTAAATCTGTCCAATGCTAGAAAGACATCATAGAACGGTGGCAAAAGTTTCTTCCAAAATAATAAGCTGGACTGCGAAGAACGATTGATCGCCGACACCCTTGAGATAAACGCTCATCTGCGTCGGAAACGTGTGCACTATAGCTTGCGGTCTCAGTAGGCGAATGGCTGCAGGCACCGAATCGACTGTCGTGCAAAATTGTTACTAAATCCAACATGCATCATCCTGTCAGCCGACTCGTCGCGGCATAGAACAGGTCCTTATCGTCCGATAATCCAGGCGATTCAAGCGGCGGTAAAGCACGAGCGGTGCGCGAGAGGCACCCACTGACAAATGACCGAGCACGGTCTCGGCTCCCAGACACCAGAGTTGCCCTTAAATCGTCTCAGCGCACAGCGCTGTGATTCAGAACTCAGCCATCCATCCGCCTGTTGGTGCTGGTGCTGGTGCCATCAGTGCCATCAGTGCCATCAGTGCCATCAGTGCCATCAGTGCCACCGCCACCACCACCGCCACCACCACCTCCACCACCACCGACGCTATGTTCCGAAACGACTCTCTTATCAGTCGGAACGCTCCGGAATTAGCGCGAGAGGTATTAAATTACGTGCCGATATCGCCCAAGCACGCGTACGGAATTAACCCTGAGCAGAGAAAAGATAATTTCATTTGGCCGGTATCTTTAGCTGGCTTAGAGCTCTCGTTGCGCTGAGCTCTTTTTCCCGTGTGGCGATGGTGCTTTGAAAGCCGCGGGCGGCGCGATGTCTACCATGTACCTTAGTACCATTGCGATTTTGCGTTATTTAATACGTGACATAGATTACCGCGGATGTTGGTTACGTATAAAGTTATGATAGTTTCGAGTTACAGTAATGCTCTATTTCGTTTTGCTTAAATCGAATATACTTTTTAATTGAGTATGTATGCTAGAACGATGGGTTTTCTCATATTAAAGAACAAGATCTGAAAAGTTGTCAATGACTGGATTCATTATTCTCATTAAACACAATGTTTTGCCATTAAATATCTGCTAGATTATGCTGAAGTAAGAGGATGATAAAAAAGCAGTTTACTTCTTTGATTAATAAACTAATTCGATTATCGTATCTCGCCTCCAATAGAACTATATCAACGAACCGTCCACATTAACGTTAACGAGCTCATAAAAAAGTCCAAGTTTGCCCAGAGAATCCTGTGAAAAAGACCTAAAAGAAAAAAGAACTCTTCTCTTCTCTTGCTCTGCTCATAGGCCATCGCTCTATCTCGGAGTAATTCGATTTGTCGATAGGAGGGATGAGACGAGAAAAGAAGACAAGAGAGAAAGATCCGAGCCCCTTCGCCCCCTCATCCTCACTCTCGCTTCGATTTCGTCGGCTGATCCCAGAGAATTGGTTGACAAATTCGCCGTCTGGAACCCTCTTACAATCCACAGCTGTGATAAACCATCGGGCATAAAACCGTCGCTGATGGCAACTCGTCCAAAGCTTCAGGAGGAAAAAATGAGCTTCGCACCCTCGTCAATGGACCGGCAGCGCAACTGCAGAGAGCTTCGAGCGACGAAAACTTCCCCATTTGCGGGACAAAGGGATGCGGCAGCATACTCTTTCTCTCTCTTAGTCAGCCAAGACTACATCTCTTGGGTGCACACGCCCCCGTATCGCGTGGCCTCCGGGGAGCAGCATCGCGATCTTCTCTCTTCATTCTACTCCTGCACGCTCGGGCAACTTTCTGACCACACGCTTTCTCGCTCTCTTGTCGCCACCGACTTTTTTTCCTCTTTCGCTCGACTTTATTTTTATTAGATATGGAGCGAGAACGCAGCCTTTGCGCGTGCCGATCATCGCACGCGCGCGCGCGCGTGATTTCCGCGCACGAATTATATGCAGCTGCCGCAACTCCTCGGGCGCTTTTTATTACGCTCGATTACTATATGAAGATGTTGATGCCGCCTGTGCGCCAGAGCACGCGAAGAAATTCATTTTGACGTATGAGTGCGATTTCGCGGCCCGTAAGGTATGCGCAACTGATGATTATCGCAACGATGAGCTCTGTATGTATATGTGCTCTATGTGTATGCATTAATATGTTGGGAAGAGATAGTTATTGGATTGTGAAAAATGATATCGATCGATCAAGTTGGAAGCGAGCGGCAAATAGTGCTTACCTCTGTACTTTTTTATAGCTCGTAAAGCGGGAGGCTAAAGCGTGACAAAATTATGGCCGTCGTAAATGTCGCTGAAAGTCACTTTTAGCGCAGAATTGTATTTTTATTTGACTGTTCCGCATAACAATGTGCGCACTTACCTAGATATTATTACTGTTATTAGAAATTCACTTCGATTGGCTACTCTTTTCATCGATGCGTACAGGTACACACTTCAAACATTCCGCTCGACATGGAAACTTACCGTTTCAATGAATTATTTAATATTTCGCGAATTTTTATTCGCCCAACTTTTCTTCTATACGAACTACGCGTGTACGGATTTTATGACTCATAAAAAGCCAAATCAAAATTTTCTTAACCATACAAGGATTTTTCATCAAACAAACCAAGCGTTAAATAATAACGATTCCGTTGGTATACGTTTTAACGAACTACGGTACAAAAAGGCCTGTTAAGCTGAACGAGTATCCACTCGAGGCGGCGTCATTCTTCGTCAATCACCAATTTTCAGTCAAGAATACTTTAATGCTTAAAAAGTAGACACGAGTCAAACGACCAACATATGCAACAGATAAAAAATTCCTTTATCCTGGCCAGTTATATGCGCGCCATCATCACCCAGCCGATAAATCAAGTAATCATCTAAATGAAAAGCTCGCAGCGAGAATATGAAACACCAGCAGCGCCATCGCTACTACCACTTCCTATGAACCTCCTACCCATGAACCCACGAGCTCATCCCTCTCCCGACGAAAAAGCTCGAGTGTGACCTCTCCCCTTCGCCCTCGTAAAAAAAATCATACGGGCCTCGTTGTCGCTATGACGACGCGTTCGACCGAGGGATCCGTCTAAATCCAGCAGCTATATACTCTTCAAGGTGACAGTGTGAGTGTCTGTGTATGTCAGTGTGGTAAGCCAGGGAGATTTGCACGGTCCTCGCCGGTTGGTGGCCGGTTCATTGTTTCAGCGACTCTCGATATCGCTCTGGACCGTAAAACGTTCACCCTCTCACCCTCTCACCCTCTCACCCTCTCACCCTCCTTCCCTGCTTCTGCACAATTTTGCGAGGTGCCTTTCGTACGAAAATATGCGCTCGTGTTGCTATTTTTGGATTTTATCGTATTGCCTCGTTAAGTTGAATTGGCCTACGAATTTGACGTTTCCATGAGATAATAATTGTAATACGTACCGCGAACGCCTGTGAGTGGAAAAATTAATGCCACTTATAAACGCAAAGCACATTTTAATAAACACTGTTTTGACGAGGCCGCCATGCATCAATGCATATACAACTGTGAACGCCAGTTGTCTACTTAAAATTGTATTTTATCTGTTCGAATCGAACGCGCTAAAACATGACAATTTTTAGCGAGTTCGACGAACTCCCGAATAAATTTATGCTTCTAAAGCAAGGGAGACAATTTGAAGCGCATGCGCAATTGCACACCTGCAATTGTATGTTGCAGCTTGAACATACACCGTTCTTCAAATTTATCAGTATACGTTATTACATGTATTTAACGCAACGGTCACTGCGACGACATATCAGTGTAAAAACGGCGTGCAATATTTTTAATTTTTAAAATAACAATAAAAATTTGTTTAACGCTCATTATAATAAAAGTATAATCAATCAAAAATGATAATATACGAGAAAAATGTAGCTGGGAAAGAGAGGAACAAGATTCTATACATAAAGCAGCAGCAGCGGTTCGTTAAATGTTCGAAATACTTCATAGTATTATGAGACTATAACGATGAATTATTGAGTATGGATGCAAGCGCGTACGCGTATAATGGTATATAAGTAGCTGCGCGACTCTGGTCACCTGAAACGACGTGATTTATGAAGGCTCGATTTAATAAGGATCCAACACTTTGCGCCCACTTTTCCTCTCGAGGCTGCGTTATAGTGCGTCCATACGAAAGAAAATACAGCTCACGGAACTTTTTTCGAAGCCTCTAAACTAAATGAAAATATAATATATTCCATTCGATAAATGCTTTAGAAAGTTTTGCAATATGCCCATCCAGTAATATCAGTTCGATTAACGCAACATTATTTTTTAGCCGAGGATAATAATTCCAAGCTCGAATATGAGACATATAGCTACTTCGCGATAATTATTTCATGTATTTTACATATTTTCCTTAACTATGGAGACAGCCATCCGCATATACGGATTGACGAATAAAATGCAATATAGAAAAGATTATGTAGTATAGACAACCAGTGGCCAACGAAGACTGAGCAACTTGTAGATTCTCACATTTATTGTGACAATAATTTAATTTAATCCGGCCGCTCGTAAATTTACCGATTATCGCTCGCGCTCCTCGCTTATTAAAATCCAATCGTGTGCTATCCTCTCTCTTTCTTTCTCTTACGAGCGTCGTTTTCCGATCGACTCCTTGGTCCAACTATTTGCTTACTCTTTTCCCTCGGGCGGATTCTTGTCTCTTTTTCTTTTTCTATCTCCTTCTCAAGCGAGCTTCAGCTGTGAGGGATACGGAGTCGGGATCATTACAGAATTTAATGCACACCGTCGCTCGTCATTTCAATAGCTTTGAGGACAGTTTTTCAAAAGACATATATTCTAGAAATGATCAGCGACTGAAAGAAGAATGCGAGAAAATCTAATTTCGCTGCAATCTTGGAAAAAATGTTATTATTCCGACACTGCATAACACTATTCGCGCTACACAAAGCTCTCGCGCGCGAATGTTAAATGTTCAAAATCCGCTCATACAGAGATCTTTCCCTTTCTTACTCTTTTCCTTTACGATCTCCCAATGCTAATTTCACGGAGCTCGCGGTCGTATCGCAAGTCAGCGCTCGCGAGCAGTTACGGGTATAGCAACGCAGACGAGAGGAGAAGAGAGACGTTGGACCAATGCAAAGAAGCAGTGGGAAAGGAAGAGAAAGAGAGAGAGAGAGAGAGAGAGAGAGAGAGAGAGAGAGAGAAAGAGTGAGTGAGTGTGAGCGTGTGTTTGTGTGTGTGAGTGAGAGAGACAGAGAGAAAGAGGTTTAAGGCTACCTTCGTGGCGGCTTCACTGACGATGACGAGATGATCGCTTAATTTGGCCAACAGCTGCCGCGTCTTCGTCGTTCTTACCCGTACTTTATAAGTATACTTCCACCACGAGTGTGTTCTCCTTCCCCTGCTTTCTGAAAGGATACTTCTTCCTTTTAATTGTTTTTTTTTCCGGCTGCGGATTTATTTTTTCTTCTCGGAAGGGTTCGCATGTACACAATATGTGAAAAAAACGTCGCTATAGTTTTGCTTGGAAATGAAATACCTAACAGCCTATTAATAACTCATCGTGCTGTCACTTTTTTCTTTAATTAATCTGCATTAACGAAGTAATTGAATAAAACTGCCAGGTTTACGACTAGCGACTAAAATCGACTAAAATTGTGAAGACATGTCGAAATCACGGATAAAGCCTTACGCCGGACACGGATTATGTTGGTTTACTCTCTTGGGATATTTAGATAGCTACACATCCACTCGAGTCCAAAAAAATCCGCCTATTTGCATCAATTAAATACTCTATTTTCATCTTGATCATTACCGGTTGATATTGTCTGAGTTGAAGATGTGAAGATTACACTTTATTATTTTTCACGTTTCCTTAGTTAAACTTGATATTTATTTATAGGTAATAGATGTAAATTTGTGTTAAAATTGAAGCATGTTAATCGATTATAAAAAGTATTCTTTTTGATTTATAATTTAATTTAAATTGATTAAAACAATTTTTCTGTGAATGAGACAAGCAAACAGATAAATCGATTTGATTTCTTCTGAATTTATTTGCAAGGACATGCAGCTTTAACGATAACCGCGTGAAAAGTGCCTTGGAATTTTCAAAGCTGATTAATCACACTTTTAGCATGTACTCGTATCTACGTTACAACAAGTTCGAACGTATTTTAACATCTGAATTTACAACTTAATAACACGTTGCTAAATCTCAATTGAAGAACGAACAGAAAAGAAAAGAAGCCAAAGAAAAAATTAAAATAATATAAAAGAGGAACAGGTAGGTTATAGTTCTAAAGGAAAAAATGATTTTCGAAAGGAATAGAGGCGGTGAGGCCCGAAAGCGAGATCTCATTGACCCTAAACGCATCTAATCCTCCCAAAGCGAAATCTCATAAATCCAAGAAATTTACGACTTGCTACATGCGTGTTCGCGCGTGCGCGCAGGAGCAGTGTGGAATTCTATTCTGTTCTCGCGTTTACGCTGCAGACCTTGTATAAGTCATATAGCGAGAAGAGAAAAAGAGAGAAAAGGAGAGAAAGAGAAAGAAAGAGAAAGAAAGAGGAAAAAAATAAAATGAGCGTATTCTATTAAGTGTAAGGGGGCCGTATACGTTTCCCAGTCTGTTTTGTAAAACTGCAGGAGTGTAAGGCGCAAAAGAACAAACCGCAAGGGGTCCTCCGCGAGTATAAACGAAATATCTATACTCGCATATTATACGCGCGGAGTGATGCAGCCCGAATGTACGCCGGAGATGAATGTTTTTATTTACGATACGACTCAATCAGTGCTGCTGGTAATGGCAGGCAATTAAATTTAATAATGCCAAAGGAAATAAATTAGGAGTAGACGCTGCGTGATTCGCAGTTTAGAGTTTGGATTCAGATGCAGACAACGCGAACCTCTGTGCATTGGAAGGGAAACTACATGTATACCCATTTATATACCCATATATGTATGCCATACATATATGGATATATATATGGTAGAAAAATTACAGGGAAGTGTGAACTCTAATAGTTCTAATCGTTCTACAAAGAATAATAAGCGTATAGCCAAAATTGTCGAGGCACGTATTTATATAGGTATACTCTTAAGAAAATATCGTTTCGAACTTTCCGTGGATAATCAAGTAATTGCGAGAAAAGTTTACATTATACACTCGACGTAGGCGAATTAGGATCGCGACGTGCTTGAAATTTCGCGTTATTCCGCAAGAGATTTGATAATCATATAATCTCATTTTCAAGCGCATAAATCTAATCTAATTGAGCTAATTACTCGCTAGACGCATTACACAGAAAGTATTCAATAATCTACATAGAAAATTGAGCACGGACAAAAAGTGATCACAGTGTCTCTCGGGCCAACGAGAAACGGCGAGCGCATGCGTCCCGCGGGCAAAGTGTTCGGGCAAAAAAGAGTATATATAGATCTCCTCCTTCTTGCCGCCGCTGCCGCCGCCGCCGCCGCCACCGCTCCTTGTTGGTGTATATAGCCTCGTGCGCTGCGGTGCGAACGAGAAATGAGAAAGAGCGTAATAAATTGGCGGTAAGATTATTCTCGACGTGCATTAAGACGTCAAGCGGCGACGACGAACGTTCTCTCTCTCTCTCTCTCTCTCTCTCTCTTCTCTCTCTCGCTTACGTCTGAGAAGTATTGCCCGACACCTTCTGCATTGGCTGCCGTGCCGACTCCTCTTCGCCTCCTTCTTTTCCACTTCTTTGAGTCCCTTCTTCCTCCTTCTCTCTTTCTCTCTGAGCGTATTTTACACCTCTACTGTTCTCACCTACACGCGTACGCACGTTTACGTGCTCGTTCACTTGAAATCCATCTCCGCTCGCAGCTTTTTCTCATTTCGTTCGTTTGCTGCCACCTCCATCTCTTCTTTGCATTCGTCATTTCTTCTTCAACAGATGCAGTTGTATAACTCTGTGCATTCTCGCGCACCTCTCGGGACCTTTACTCCTTGCAGTGTGCGTCAAGGGACAGCAAGAGAGACTTATGGCCGCTTTAATCAGTTGAGGTGCGAACGGGCTAATTTGAATTCGTTAACCACATGCGAATCCGGCACGTGACGCTTTTCTCTCTCTCTCTCTCTCTCTCTCTCTCTCTCTCTCTCTGTCTTCGAGTTATAAGAGAAAAAGAGGAGGGTGTAGAAACAGAACAGCGATTAAGTTGCACACCCTATAACTTTGCATGACGTTTATATTATGCGCTGCCGCGGCGGCTTATCTTTCCTTCTCTTTTTCTCTCTTCTGTGTACACATATAACATATTTTTGTATATCGGTGCTATGCGATATGTATCGCTGGATACAATGATGATGATGTTCGACACTCTACTGGAAAAAAAGAAACGTTTTACCCTCCGGGAGAAAACAACAGTATATTATATTATACGCTGTACGGCAAGATGTATAGGAGCTAAAACTTTGTGTTATACGCGAGTTGAGGTGATTGATCGAGCAGCGCATCCTTACCCCCTGTGGATGACGGCTTTTTCGTGGCTGTGAGCGTTAGGTAATACACTAATGCTGATAGTTCGGGCATCTGACGGTTTCAAAAGTTCGAATCCGACACACAATAGACTCGACTGACTAGTGAACTTTGTAGTTTATATAACGACCAATCGACAATGTCAATAAAAGTATTTTTCAAACAACATATACATGTTATATGCTACCAATATGTAAAAATGCAGTGAATTAAGTAGCCTTCGATGAAAATTCCACAGAACAAACGAAAACAAGTGATTTCCAATACAACTCGAAAATCATACAGATGCGGATATTATTGAAAGCTGCAGCGCTCGAGCGCTTGAAATTCTTCCGATTGTAAAAATAATAAATAAGTAATTACGGCATTCCCACGTCTATCAAAGGAGCGATTAATTGTGCAATTGCAATTCATTCTGATAAATGAGAATTCATTTCAAGGCTTACGCAATAACTGTATTATACACATATCTATTAGACATACTGCACATCCTTTCCATGAAATTAGCTCTTACAAGTTACTACTACTAGTAGTTATAGCATTAAACGTGCGTCGGAAATGAAACATCATGAAAAAAGAGAAAAACACGTGAAAAGCAGGCGAAAGAACGCGTGAAAAGATCCCCGGTTCATTTCCATACTTTGATGTGATAAAATCTTTCTCCCTGGACTCTCAATTAGTATCGAATAAAACCTGGTCGCGCGCATCGGCAACAAAAGCAGCGCAAATGAGATAAGCGTTGCAAGCAGCGAATACTGCCCCTATCGATCCCAACGACCGATAAATCTCTTTCTCATACAGTACGCTCATTGGTTGGCAAACGGTCGCAAAAAAAATTAATTTTTACCTGCACCGCTGCGTCTCCCTGAAATTCTCGGGTGCAAAACGCCCGAGTCTACCCTCGAGGAAGAAGAGTTGCACGCAGCCCGCGCGCCCGTAACCGTCGACGTTTACGAGCTGTTATTACGTGCACGCGCTGCGCCGCTGCCGTCGCCGCCGCCGCTGCCGCTAAGCGCTCCCCGGGATTTTCAAGAATTTTTTACAGCGATGAGGTGTGATGCTTTGCGTAACGACCTACGAGGAATATCGATTGCATTAGGGTGTGCGCCTGAGGTTTATTAGGCAGCTTTGATCTGCCGGCCGCGACTTTGTATTCACAGCTATAGCTTACTGTCTCTATTCAACTTAAACTACAGCGATTTATTCGAACCTTATATGAGCCGAGATTTTCATATTCTTTTTTTAATCTACTGGCATACGAGAGCGTGAATTATGATGTAAGCAAAGTTAAAGAACCTAATGACTAAGCTAAACATTGGAGCGGAGAAATGCTATACACGCATTTAATCACGAGATCGAAAAACAAGTGCGAAAAAGCATTAAATAATTTTTTATTAATGCCCCGTGCTAGGGAGTCGTCGTGATGAGGAGTGGTCATTCAGGCGAATGAGAAAGTGCAAGAAAGTCCGAATAATTGTAGGGGCGACTGTCTCGATTATTCAACTATTTCAGTCGAATAACCGAATTCTGTCGATCATAAAATCGAGCATAAATAACTCATCGGCTAGTCGAGTCGACTCAATGTACCAGTTTATTGAATTTGTATATACTGTGATCTGTGCCAGTTGTCCTTTTCATTCTTATAAAATTTACCAATGCACTTGCTATTAAATGCTCACATCTCTAGCCTCTGTAAGAAGATCTCTGAAAAAATCATTATTTCTCGTCTTCTGCAGCCAACAAAGAAAGTCATACTTCTCTAGCAATCACCTCGGTAATAAGATTTTCATTGTAAAACACGCGGCGGTGGTGAAGCATTACTCAAAGAGCGTGCGCTTGATCGATTTATTCACGCATACATGTCTGATCTCTATACCTGAGTATATACGCGTTGTATATATGTATAAGTCTCCCCGCGGGGCATTCGATGAAGACGTCTCTCTTCCTCCTACAAAATGTATATCTATACTTGTATATAGTATATATATATATGCATATCCGTATACAGACACACACAGACATCTATATACATATGTAAGCGCTGTCTCGCTCAGTTCTCACACCTCTGTAGCGCGAGCGCGGCGCGGTCAAAGGCCCGCGGGGGGTAAGCCCTGGGACCGTGAGGCTAATTGATACGTAAGATTACGTTCTTTGGATACTTCTCTTCTCTCTTGGACGCTCGACCTGCCTCTCTTTCTCATCCTCCTCCGCTGTTGCCTTTGCCGCCGTCGGTCGGCTTTTTCTTCACGCGCGAGCGTGATCTTTTTCGCTCCACAAGCTCTTATATAGCATTGCTCGCATCTTGTGCTAAATTCCTTTCACGAGCTTCATAAAGATGCACTTTCTCGGCTTTTAAATCTTCTTGCTCATTCTACACGAATGACGAAAAGATGCTGTGACTTGAATAATTTGGCGAATTCGTCTCGTTTACATCTTTTCTCATTACATTTTTTTCCAAACGTTATTAATACATTTTTTAAAGAGTAAGAGAGGGAGGGAGAGAGGGAGAGAGGGAGAGAGAGACAGACAGGGAGAGAGAGAGAGCGCGCGTGTTGAAGTATTTCTTTCAATGTTCCGCCCGAACAGGTTTTTTTAATCTTTTGTTTTTTGACTGCTCGAAGAAAAATGATTTCTCAGATTGATTCGAATTGAGTGAAATCTACATTAAAGCCAGTTTGTATATTTATTAGCAGCCCACTCATTTTTCTTTCCATACTGATGAATCCTTCAATGTACACTCGAAAATTTCGTAAGATCACGGGTTTATTTCTTTTCGTATCAAGCCTACCGGATATTGATGAGCGAACGATAAATAACTTTTCGTGTTAAGGAGGTGTGAAATAACAGAGTTGTTCGTTAAGCCTCTCTTGATTTTTTTCCTCGAACCCATGCGGTTGCGCGTATTTCAATTTTATTTTTTCGATATTCTTCGCGATGGGCAATTTCTTAGTAGGAAGACAAATTTACCCGTTTGGTTCATTGTGAGTATTTGCTATTATTCGCAGACCCGAATAAATTTCAACGCCAAATCGTTGATCAAACCTTCAGTTTAAAACCTGTTTCTTACATATATAACATAGCTATGAGACACTAGCTTACGTATAATACATTATCGTTTCACAATGTCGTCGTATAAGTAACTCATTTTATTTCTTTAAAGAATAACCCAGACAAAAAAAGATCATCACGATGGAAAACTGATTTTGAGCAAGTGACACTCTACTACACACAAAAGCGTTTCTCCAACTGTATAGGCAGTATTATTTATTACCACAAAACAAAAACTGTTTCATTCTTTCAATGGATAATTCGTTTTTGAAAATCCAAAGTGGAAAAAGGTGAACACAAACGCAAGATGCGGAATTGCATCTCGAAATTCAAGAAACGACAGACAATGTTCGCGCAAATCCGCGAATAGGATACGAGAGATACAGAGAGAGAGAGAGAGAGAGAGAGACAAAGAGAGCAAGCGAGAGAGAGAGAGAGAAAGAGAGAGAGAGAGAGAGAGAGAGAGCGAGAGAGAGAGGGCGGAGGGCACACGCGAAGGTTCGGGGCGTGGCTCGCGCGGGTGATTTAGCGTCCGAGAGGTGCGTGTCTCTATTGCCGAGCGTACCGCCGCCGCTAAACAACGGGCCTTTCGGGGCGGCAGCTTTACAGCCGTTTAGTGTTTTACAGCCGTTTTATGAGCACCGCAAGAGCGCGCTCACTCGCCAGAGACAGAGAGGGCTGAAGAGTCGTGAGAGTTAACTCGCGCGCTGCGTCGACGACTTCTCTTCTGTGTATGCACGATGCTGCGCCCAGATGCTAGAACAACAGAGAGACGAGCTTTTTTACTATGGAACTTTGGTGACTCTTTGAACTAGCCTTTGGATACCTCGAATAACAAACCTTCATTACATTGTCACGGATAAGAGAAGAAATTATCCAACCAGAGCTATTCGATGTATTAGCTGTAAATCACGCGTAACAAAGAACTGCGCATCCATAAATTCAATTGATACAAAGTACGCGCGATCTACATAATATAAGCGCATACGCAGACATGTTTCGGAGGTGAAGGTGAGACAGTCTTTCTCGATTGTCTCGGTGATTCTTTGGTTCGACTCTTTGTTCTCGATTCGATGCAAACAATGATGTGTCTATAATATAGAAACTCCGAAAGCATCTGTTGGTGTTATATCGGCGATTGCTTAATTGTGAATGAAAACATGTAGTTGATGAGATTTAGAAACAATTCACGTTGGAGTAGCGATCGTCTCGCGATTGATTATATCATTAAGAAATAGTAATGATTAATTATATCCCGACAATATGTCAATAATTACTTGGTACTATTACGTGTATATTTTTCTATCAAATTACAACATATACAGTTTTACTGGCATCCTCCCTTGAGTCCTTTCTCTTAGATATCTAGAGTGTATAGAGAATATGTACGTTCATGTAACTGAAAGAATCCTCGGCAAATTACAAATAGTGCACACCGGCTACCAATCCGTTCCCGTAAACAAGTCGACTTAGACCGCGCAGCCTCCGATCTGTTCTGCTCCACTAACATGTGTAGTGCGTACGCACACGCGCATAACTATACGTATATATATATATATATACGTATATATATTTATATATTTATATATGTATAGAAGGAGAGAGAGCGAGAGAGAGAGAGAGAGAGAGAGAGAGAGAGAGAGAAGCCGGCTTATCGCGCTCGAGGCGCTCACCTCGCTTTCGCCGCGAAGTATATAAACGATAACGAGGTAATAATAATCGAGTTAACCTGAGGTAGAGCGTTCGCTCGATCCGGCGGCAGCTTCGACTACTCCACTCTATTACTTGTTCGCGCGTGGTCAAGGGAGGTGTGGGCTGCTGCAACACATACTGGTAAAAAATCCATTATCTAGGTAGGAAAGGCCTTTCGCGCACGCCAATCGATTTTATCGGGCACAAGTCTTTGCGTGTGTGCACGCGCGGCTTTTATAAGTGTACGAGAACCGATGCGCTCCTTATCTGATTGAGGAATCGCTACGTGATGTGTGCGAGCTGACCTGACAAAAGAATTTTACGAGTGAGATAGGCTTGTTTATGCATTATCGATAAGCTCGCCGAGGTATATTTTGAACAGGTATAAGTGATATGAGAGGTAGGGAGGCTATGGGAGGAGGATCTCGCTCGGCGAATATTTTCTGGCAGTATCGTTGTGTGGTTATTGATGCCTTTAGAGGTACTTTGCCAGACTTTTTCGATGGACTTGCTCTTTTTGTTGTGTGCGAGGCTCGTGAAATATGCCTCGATGCTGACGGGAGTTGTCCTCCCTGAGTCATGTGCTCGATATAGGCTTTCTATACTACGCATGTACGCGATTGACTGATGGGAACTCTGGAAGTTTATGTTGCATTTTTTTGTACAGCTGGGCTTCTCCCGCTAGCCTCAGATAGACGACGATTTCTTCAATATACTTCATCGCGGAGGAGCGTACGACGTTCAAGAGATTAAAAAATGAAAGACGAAGCGTACGCGAAGCAGGCTCGTAATGGAAGCCGCGTAATTGCTTTCGTAATTCCAGGTGTTTTCGAACATTCATTTCAAATTAGGAATAACAAGCGGAAAGAGATTTTAATCCCAGCTGCAAGCTGAGGAATCGGCCTGACTTATAACCAGCCAAGAGTGTTGTTAACTCGACATTTTTGTCTCCCTCGTATGTTCAGAGCTAGATTACGATATAATTCGTTGGAAACCAAACAGTCACTAGTCAACCCCAAAAATGCGCCTCAATAATATACAGAGTCTCCGAAATAAGCCAAGGCTATGTTTTCGTATCTTCAAAACACACATGCACTATAGGAAGGTTATACTCCCAGTCCAGGGCCTATTGTCTCGGTCGAATCTCCAGGAATTTCGATTATCGCGCGAACAGCCGGCGCGGTAACGATCGGCTAACTCGGCGGTCCCGCCCCAGAGAAACGAGCTGCTCCACCTTCGAAGAGCGCAGCTCGGAAAACAAGTCTTTTTGCATTTAAATTAATTTGCGCCGATTAATTTTTAATTAAACTCGGGAAGAGAGAGAGAGAGAGAGAGAGAGAGAGAGAGAGAGAGAGAGAGACAAGCGCATATATCGGACCGTTTCGATTCTTCGCGTGCTCGGTCTTGTATAACCGGATCGATGAGTTATTTTTCGCATGAGTCTTTTTGCAGTTGCGGCTTCTGCGCGTGCGCACTTTCTGCCTCATCCGTGGCGAGATTTATGCTAAGTGGTCGCTCTGGCATAATTATTAATTTTGGAAGCGAGAGGAATGAGCACTGGTGAGAGTCTCTTGAGAACTGCCTTCTCTATAAATGAAGCGATGTATATATTATAGATGCTATGCCTTCGTCTGCTATACCAAACGTATATTTCGAAATTTGTCTACTTTTCAAATGAACATTTATTTTATTCTTACGTTTCTCAAATTAGGATGGATTCGCGTACTATTAACTATATAATATACTGAGACAGCTCATGTTCATAAATTTACCATGATAAATTATGATGACTTTTTCGACTTTACGCGTTCAAAAGAAAGATTTCGAGTAATAACATAATAGTAATAAAATAATTGTCCAAAAATATTATAGATTTACGAATGCTATTAACAGTTATAAACAGTTTAGCTCAGCAAATTATTCTTTTGGCTTTTAGTAATTTCCGAAATTGCTGTCGAAGTAGTAGACTTATCGACGAGTCACAATACGGAAAGCCGCGATCGGCGACAGTTCGCGTGCTGCTACTATTCGCATCCTATCTTAAATAATTATATATTATATATCCGAGGTTACGTCAACTTGACCATATGCATATAGAATTAAATAAGAATCACGTGATAAGGGATACCTCTTAAAGATTTTTTTCAGCGAGTTACACAGTATAATGTATTTACGAATACCGGTATAGTAGAATCACAGTGGTAGTTCCATCGTGATAACGAGGATCGCATCTCGAGCCGTAAGGTTCTAGTTGGGGAAAAAGAGAGTCGGAGTTATAACTCGCTCGTTAATCGCTATGCACATTGCTGAACGCGGAAAGTACGAATAGTGTACTGTGCGTTAAGCGTTCAAATAGTGCGTTTGTATAAATTTCAAGTATGGCTCACTCATTAATTTCATGCAACGAAATCTTCTATGAGATGATATTGCTCAATTCGATGCGGGTGTATGTAATTGAACATATACCTATGATTTGTTTTTCTGGTCTTGATACGAATATACCGATAATCTTTTCGCTCAGGTGTGGAACGTCCGCATAACGTTTTCGAGTCTATAGAGGTCGCTGCGCTCAAAGCTTATGCTGGCAATTAAAAGCTCGCATTGATTAAAGGACTGCATGAATGAAAAGAGCAATCGCATATGTACAAAACTTTCCGATTCTTTTTTTACATTACCAAGCCGAGTGTTATTATCTCGTTTCTTTCGATATCTGTTTCACCTTTACACGCGCATATGCTCACGCACATGGGTGTATACCGCATCTCTCACAAATGAAAAAGCAAAATAAAAAAAGAATGAGCCCAGAGGAAGATAGAAATACCGAAGCGCACGGAATTATCCACGCCTACCCATAACGATATTTTAATTAAACCGAGCCGGAGCCAGAAGCAGCAGCAACAACGCGAGAAGAAGAAGAAGGCGATGTGAGATGAGAGGTGGAGAAGAGTGGGGCAGAATGATCCCAAGAGAAATTCAATCTCACGATAATAAATGATCGTCGGGCCAACACCTTCTCTCGACACTCGCGCTACTCCTGCGCGCGTGATACTGACGAGCAAGGGAGAGAGCGAGAGAGAGAGAGAGACCGAGCTAAGATATAGAGTCCGGACTTAAAAGCCAGTTCACACCTTGGTCTAACACGTGTATATAGAGTTATACGAGCATGTACGTATTCCGCTCTTCTCTCTTCATCTCTATTTCGATATGACTATCTTACTTTGCTCGATATGCGTAGAATATATAGTTTTAGAGAGTTACCACAAGTATACCTATATGCATGTATGTGCGTACGCACGTAGGTATATAAGAGAGCCGATGACGTAGTTCGACTCAACTCTCGATCCAATTATTATTGTAGACCACAGAACAGCAGCGGCAGCAACAGCGGTGTACAGTAGGTGTCTACCGACATGCTACGTTCGCTTACCTCTTGCCATTTGCTGCTACAACTCGACGTCGTTTTTGTACGCTGTTGTTTCTTCTCTCGGGCAGATGTTTTTTTCTCACTTGTGAGCTCGTTCTCCCTCGTTGCAGGCGTTACCGTCCTTTGATCGTTATGAACTGGCTACACCTCTTTGATGAGTGTACTGATTTTCACGCTAAGATACTTGGCTGCTATTTTCTGAGTTTTCTCGTTCTTTTACTGTTTTTGCATTAAATTTTTGGCTTTGGCGCTCGAAAATTGTACACGTTTGCATACTGCATGCCAAAGTAATTTCAAATTTCAAATAAAAATTGTCCTCTTTACTTATTTCTAAACTTTAGAATGGTATTCTTAAGTGTATTTAAAACTATCAGAATTTTGAAAAACTCTTTCACCTGCACTACCCATGCAAAAGTTAAAATTCAATTTTTCACGTGACTAAGCCGCTTTGGGTTGCGACCCAATCCAGCCCCCACTCGTTCATTTGCTTGCTCTGACAACTCAATTCGTCTGCAGGTGAGTTCCTCCTTTGGCTTCGTGTGCTGGTTATATACGAAGACGATGAAGCAGAAGAAGGAGAAGAAGAAGGTTAAGAAGGAGAAGGAGAAGGAGAAGAAGGCGAAAAAGGCAAAGAAGACGACGAAGACGAAGAAGACGAAGAAGATGAAGAAGGAAAAGAAGAAGAAGAAAGACAGACACAGAGAAGAGTAGGCAGGTACCGTTCGCACGCGCCCAGACCACGGAAAATTGAATTAGTGACGAGGCCGAGGCAGACTCTCCGGAGCCGTTCATAATTGCCTTTTTCGCTCGCTGTATGCATACATACTGCCATGAGTCATCGATATATATGTGCGTACGAACAGCATCTTTTTCTCTCCTCTGCTGCAGTACCCGTATCCATTTATCAAACGCGAAATTACTTCTGGCCAGCTTTTTTTCGGGAAGAAAAGATTCCCATTATCGGGTGTGAAAAGGGCGTGAAGTTTTGAGATTTCTCCAGGTTTATTTTTAAAGCTTCTTTTGTTCTTGCCGACCTTTATCATCGTCGAGTTGCGCTCTTGTGCGTACGAGTCTTTCACGAGCCCCAGGGGATGATTTGAGTTTTTCTTGAAATCGCGGATCTTAATGGTAAAGAGTCTTAAAAACGAAATTTCTGATTTCGCTGCTCAATCATGCGTAAACATGCGATACCGATTCTTACACCCGAATTGCAGTGTATCACCAAGTTCCAATATGCAAATAAAACTTAAGTTATCGTATTAGGTAATAAAATTCATAACTATATAGAAGAATATGCATATTTAATCGTGCGAAAGACCACCCGATTGTTAAATATCAATACTAGTTAGGCCTGATTTTTAAGATAACTTCGCGTTCGACAGGTAGAACTAATTCGTTAACACCTCGACAAATAGAAACATGCTTTAGACAGCCGACTGCTATAAAAAAGCTAATCTCCTAACAGATCACGATTACCTTGCACCAAAAACTCGGCTAATCGTCGTCCTGCTGTTTCGACTCACTGTTGATCGGTGCCAATTATTTTAAGAGGTTCAAGGTGAGAAAAACATGCCCAAATCCTCGCACGATCACAAGACAAATACTCATTTCGTGACTCAACAGAAATAAGCAACGTGTATGTGTTCGATACTCAAGAGCTAGTAATAATTATCCAATGTGGCCATTGGATAACCAAGCGGTGAAATCTCGACTGCGCTAGAATTTAATTGTCTTAAAAAGGCTACAGTGCATTATCCTAGTAGTAGCTTCCGTGCTCTTTTATTATTTCGACCAAATATCGTGTTCATTAATCGAGTCTCGACACTGCACTTCGATCGTCATGAATCCGCATAATGTACTCTCTCACCTCCCATTTCTCTCTCGCGGCCTGATGGCTCTATTACGGAATTAATAACTATAAATCTTGGCACGCGGTAGCGCACGTGGTGCACACGCATACACGCTACGCCGCGCCTCGGTCATCCTTCACGGGCCCGTTAATTATACCATGCACGGCAATTGCTGCTTCTGCTGCTGCTGCTGCTGCCGCTGCTGCTGCTGCCGCTGCTGCCGCTGCTGATGTTCCTGCTGCCACTGCCATCACCACCACCGCTGTTGCAACTTCGAAATATGCGCGTGTGCCAGTCCAAAAAGCCTGGACTTTCTTGAGCGGCTTATGAGCGCGAGGAGAGCGATTATATCGCAAGCGGAGAATAAGCATTTCACTAGAGCTGATGATAATTTTGAATCAGTTGAAAATCGAGAAAAGCTAAAAGCAGAATTGCTTAAGAACAAATTAAAGCCTCGTTTAAATAAACGAACTTTAAACAAATTCTCAGTTATTTTTTATCGCAAAATAAACTTATCTATATGCAGCATTATGATATTATATAAAGAGAACGGGTACAATCCAGTTCATGACTAACAGAGGTGGCAGCTCGTAATACTACCATAGCCACCACCGAAACAGTAACAATACACATTCGGTTAAGCCAGAAAAGAGCAAAGACCGAGCCGCCTCAAAGGAAACCCAAGAAATGCAAACGGGACGCAGACGCTCGTTAGTGGTTCCCGCCTTTCCGCGATTCATCATTGAGGTATCTATATAAAACGGCAACGGGAGTCGCGTGTGTCGGGGGCATTAAGGGACTTGTTCTTGCACCGCTCAAGGTAGTTTGAATTTTCGCGCGAATCCGGATAATTTCATCGACACGAACCACTCTCTCTCTCTCTCTCTCTCTCTCTCTCTCTCTCTCTCTCTCTCTCTCTCTCTAATTGGACTCTCATTACCGATGCTCGCATGCATGCCACATATGTGCACAGTACGCGCGCTGCAGTTGAATAAACGTTGCTACTGCTGTTTCTACTACTGCTCCGATTATTAGCAGTTATTATCTGCAGCCGTGGGACTGTTCGATTTAATGGCCGATTGTTTCGAGCGCAGATCGCCAGCGCTAATAGAAATTTATCGCGAAATGGTGCGTCCTTCGTGAGTGCGCTCCGATTCATACACTGAAAATCGTGCTATAAAATATATACAGTAATACATTCGACGTTCCTGTGCTATATACTACTGGTTGGATTTTTTCAAGAAAGTTCTAGGCCGCGCCTAGGAAACTGTACTATTCAATTGAGAATCTCGACGAACTAAAGCATGATTGGTAATAGATTAGCTGTAAATGAATGTGGAAAAGTGATTCGGGCTTATAGCTTGATGCTTATGGAGCTCAACTTCAAACGCGAGTAAATTAACTCTTTTATCGTACCAGGATACTTTTTCGAAGGCCTTTATTAAAGGGATATCCTAAACAAATACAATCTCAGAATAATTCGTGGAATATTAATTTCACTATTTTGAAGGCTGCTCTTTCCAATGATAACGTTTAAAAATTTATCAAATTAAAATGTACCATTCAAAGATAAAAAATACAATTTGTTACGAAATTTGTTATTCTTAGTAATTTTTCGTTGCTCTAAAAGGTGAAACTCCCGTTTCAAAAAGTTGTCCCTAACGGAATCGGAACTTTAATTTAACGGAAAAAACCTTTTTTTAAATAAATGCATACTTCGTATATAAATCAGTAAAATTGAATAATACGCTAAGAATAAAAATATCTTTGATTTAATCAAAGAACACTTTAACATTATTTCAGGATGATTCGTTCAATTGTTTTATTCTTTCAAAAAATCGTGAAGTCCAAAAATCGAAAATCGTATTTAAAAATTTTGTAAGTTTTCAATGAGGAATTCCAAAAGATTATAATTGCGAGGACATTTTTAATAAAGCTCATTGTTTTGATGATAAAAAATACAGTTAATGTGAAACAAATACAGAAAGTAGAAAGTAGTATTTACTTAATGGTATATTTTATACAAGAATCTATTTTACAACGTTATAATAATAAAAAAATAAAAAATGTTTATATAAAAATTGTCAAGAGAAAATAATAAGAACGAAAAATGAAGTAAAAAAGAAGGTCGACACAATATTGGCACAGTAGTGTTATACTGGAAAAGTATAGTATCGGAACATGGCCATAAGTACTAACTTCAGATTATGGCCTGTTTTGGAATTTGCAATTAAAAATGAATAAACTTATAAAGTTTTTTCAAAATACTAATTTCATATCTCTTCTCTGTAGAAAACGAAAGAAGAGATGTGCAAATGTATAAATTATAGACACGTTGAAAAGTTATCGGTATTATTGATTTCCAGCGAATGACTCAATCTCTGAAATGAACGGCTGCGAAAACAGCGATTATCGAAGAAGGCCATTTGCGATTCCTAGGATTTTATTAAAACGATACAAAGCCCTGATAGAACCTTATATTTGGCATCATGTTGAATACGGTTATAAATGGAAACTAAGAGTCGTTGTAAAAGATGGACTAGTGACCTGCGAGTTGGATTTATTCCTCCCTGCGTCTTCTTTCGTGTAATCATCGGCGACTTCGGCTTCGAGAAATCAATGCGGCACCTTGTAGACTTTTTCAACTACTGCTGTTGGCAGCGAAAGAGCAGCTTCTCTCGACCCTAAAGTCATAATCGCTCGAATTCTATTAGACCGGTTTTTTTTCCAAACGTTGAGCCATTATGTGCTTGTATAGCTCCACTGCGTATACGCGGAATCGGTTGGACGAGTCTAAGAATACTCGACATCTATGTAGTCTGCAGAGACTTCAAAGTAAAAGAACCATATGTTATTGAGATAGTCTTTACTTGGAAACAATTAGCCAATCATTATCTTTATACACTGACAGGTATTTTTTTCTCGACAACCGACGAAGTAGTTACAACTATATTAAGGATAATTTTCTTGTTTACATAGAAGAACGTTTGCTTGATTACAGGATGTGTATTAATTTTAAGTCCAGAAATAACGGTTTCCCACCAAAAATTTTTGACATTGCAATTAGAAACTTACAATTAGAAGTCCTATGATTTATCGAAATATACCTAGAAAATAAAAAATAGTTATACACAAATTGACTGATTAAAAAATTACTAATGTATTAGAAAACATATGTCATGTAAATAAACGAAGTCTTATCATATTCACTAATCGCTCATGACTAGTAGAATTAATTTGATTATAATGAAGAACGTCTTTCCTTTCTTAGCATTTTCTCACGCATTAGTTCCAAGCCTGTTTTAATCATCCTTAATTTTCGGCAATAAGCCATCTCGTTGATCGATCAGACCCTTCGAGAGAGAGAGAGAGAGAGAGAGAGAGAGAGAGAGAGAGAGCAAGTCTCAGAGGAAAAAGGAAGCCCCCGCTTGTCTGTGTATTTAGTCTTTACGAGCGTCGTTTGACAGCTGCCGTATATACGCGCGATCATCCCGACCAAAAATCGTTTGCGCAGAAGCCGGGGGCTCCTAATTGAAAAACACGTGAGCGTCTGCGGATCGCAGTCGCTTATAACAGCAAGAGATATACGGCATCATCCTATGAGTAAATTTTTCGACGGAGGCGAGGATGAGGGCATCGATCCTCCGATGTGCAGCCTCGTAGCCTCAAGCGGGACGCATACAGAAAACCTATACTATATAGATATTACCTGCGCACTGTTATTATGCGCGATTTGCGCGCGAGCGCGAGCGAGCGTTCCAGGCCCGTTTTTCGGGACCAAAAATTGGTTTTTAATATGATGCCGTCCTTCTCTGCTATGCGTCGACTCCTCCTGCCCCTTTTTTGTCCTCGTAATCGGTAATAACTATATTAACACACGCTTCGCGAACCTCCGTCGTATATGGAATCATTCGCTCTCTTTCATGCGCTTTACATGTACCTGCAGTTCTTGAGCGAGGATGGAAGCTTTTTCAGCTAGAATCGAATTTGTGGTTTCGTCGTTGGTTGCGGACTTCGCGATTGGGCTGTAATTATCGATTTTTGTCCGATAAAATGGAGGGAAAAATTCGTAAGTGCAGTCTATGGGCCGGCCAAGTGAAGACGAGCAGTGATTTGCGTGGAACGATAATGTCGGGGTCGCGTACCTAATGATTCAAGGATGATCAAATTTTTCGGATAATTTTTATTTTTATTCAAAGATAGAGTTCGATTGATTTTAGAAAATAATATTGTACAACGTTTTGTCTATAATGAGAATTAAAATAACTTTTTTTAATTCTACTCGATGAATCGATATAGTCTTGATAACTCTTGAACAAATAACGAAAGGTATCTATGATAATTCTCTTTATACTATATTAAGCATACAGCAATAGCATTTCCGACACTTAGTTCAATACCTCAAGTGTGTACTTAGTCATCGTGCACATGTTATGAGTTTCATAATGTTAGATACCTCCTAATACTCGTATAGCAACGGTCGTATTATTTCATAATAGGTACATTGTGTGTCATGCATTTTTAAGACTCTTATCTTATTTTGATGAAAACGTCAAGCACATTTATTACGATACTTTATCGATACGCGTATCAATGGATCATAATTCATAAATATCCATCCAGTTTATTGCAATCTACCTGATTGCAACGATCATAATAGGAAATAGAGAACTACCATTTTTGGCATACGGCTCAACAATCCTATATCTTAATATCTGAAAGTATTTCGAATAGTAATTTAGGAATTACCAAACAAACAATCTTTCGATTCGTTTCTCACCCTCAGTTTTACGCTATCATAACTAAAACGTAAATAAAACTGTTGCTAGAGCACTGCAAAGCGGATGGCGAGAATGCAGCGGCCGTGCGCAGACAGAAGTGTATTGGAGTGTAGAGAAGCCGCTTGGTGCATATTCCGCGGCGGCTGTTCCGTGGCGATTTATTACGAGAATTATGAGCGGCCGTAGACCCTAAGAGCCTTGCAAGTAACTTGCACCGCGCTCTCTTCGACTCTCGCGTCGTCTTCTCTCTCTCTCTCTCTCTCTCTCTCTCTCATACTGACGGGGGGAAGGCCGAGGAAAGGATGCGGAGAAAGGGGGACACCTTAGAAGAACAGAGAGAGAGAGAGAGAGAGAGAGAGAGCTACGGCAGCGCACTGTGGGCAGTGCTCGAGGAGGTGCCAGTAAGAGGCGGTACTGCCTCGTAAAACTTAGATTTACTTCTGGGCTGGCTCGCCGCCATCAAACCCATACTCTTCGCGTGTACACTCTTACACATAGCGCGTATGTGTGTCTGTATACGCGTTATATATATATACATATATATATATATATATATATATATATATATATTCTACACGAGATGCAAGAGAAAGAGAGGGCGAGATAAATTGTGGAGCTCGAAACCGAAGAGGGAGGCTGAAGAGGGAGAGAGATATTTATCGGCGATATTGCACCAACAAAGGAGAAGCATGCAATGCAAGCGAGAAAGAGTGAGAGAATCGTAGAAAGTGAGCCGCCAGCCGCGGCTAATTATTAGGCCCAACACGATATCTACGCCTTTGAAGGAAGCGAGATCCTCCTCCGCTTTGCTGGCTGATTGCTTTTGGCTTAAGTACGTGTTTGATGACGTTTATCTGGTGGTCTCGATCGAAAATAATGCGAGTTTTATTCAATAACTTTACGAGATGTACGTCAACTTTGAATGTACACGTGAAGGATATTCGTGAAGCGCACACGAAAGCTCCCGCTGTTCAGTCAACTTTTTTCTGATTTCTTTTTACACCCACTGCTATATCCATTATCGCTAGCTGTGGCTTATAAGCCACATCACGGAGCAAGAGGTACGTCTTTCAGTCAAATTTATTTTTTTTTATAATAAGATTTTGCACTGCTTGAATTATCTCGCATGTTTCTTTCTAATTCTGGAATGAATACTCCGTGTCTACGGAAAAAATGACGTTTTTAGAAGTAAACTAATTTTCGAAGAAAAGATCACTGTTAACATGTCATTTTTACACACAATGTTTCTCCTAATGAGGACGTATTTGGATAACAACAGATCAAGCCGAACTGTACTATTTAAAAGAAAACGCTACTTATCATACGGGTATCATTTCATCAAAATACAGGTTTTATTTGCGTTTACCTCCCAACTTAAATTCTCAAAGTTACTCTGACTCTCTTATCTATCGCAAGTACGTTCGAAATCGTGAATAATAAATAACAATCGATCGGACCTCATAACCATAAACATTCAATTGCGAAATTTCGCCCGGCGAAGTTTCAAGTTAAAAAATACTGAAAGATATCCACCAAAATTTTGGCATATTAATTTTAAGTGGCCATTCTGATTCAAACTTCTTTCCTCCTTTTTCTTTCAAACATAATCCTTCGGCGAAATCTCTCTTCACTGGACATTATGCATAATTAAGATCGCAGCGTACATCCCAGGAAATGAGAAGAGATATAAAGCAAACACCAAAAGAGCATCTCGAAAGCTTATCAGAGTGAGAGAGAGAGAGAGAAAGAGAGAATAGGGGGGGGGGGCGATGCTGTTGGCAACAATGTGCGGAATAAAAGAGAGAGCGCGCGCGACGCAATAAATCGCCGGCAAGCATAATATTCAGAGGCCGCTATCTCTTTTCGCTTCCCTTTTCGCGCGCACGTATGCATGGTCTAAGCACATACAGACACATATGCATACATACACGTGCTATGAAGCAGAGTATACAGTATATCGCTCCAGCCGCCGGCAGCGTTATCAGGAATCTTGGCGCATAAGCGGAATAAAATTCGGTAATAAAATTTGTTCCCGCCGGTTAAGAGAGCGAGAGAGAAACAGAGAGAAACAGAGAGAGAGAGAGACAGACAGAGAGAGAGAGAGAGAGAGAGAGAAGGCACTCTCGGGGTCTTATGCCAAAAGCGGCTATTAATTTTTTTATCTGACATCGGCTGAGAGAAAGAGCCAGTTTCAACCCCTTCCACTCTATATTCGTCTACCAGAAGGAGATGGAAGAAGAAGAAGAAGAAGAAGAAGAAAGGGAAAAATAAGCAAGCCAGAAAGAAATTTTCAATATCCGAGAGAGCCATAAAAATATGCTCGACGTATCGCGTAACGCGTCTCTCTTCTTTTCCCATTACGCACGTGCATAAATGCCCGGCAATACGTATATAATCCTCGCAATATTAAGTCGTTCGCGACACGATGATGGAACACGGCGATTGCGTTTGTTGGAAACATCCAGCGGTCGCGAACATCGTTCGTTCCTTTCCGAGCGTGTACAACATCACAGAGAATCTTGCGAAGATGATGACGACTTGGTTCTTGAGCATTTATATATATATGTACTTATGCATTCCGACTTATAACGGCTGCTTGTCACATTTCGTGCATATAAGACACCGTCGAGCGATCGCAGAACTTGCGCTTGTTTATTCTCGACTCATCTCTTGCATGACGTGTATTATGCCTCACATGTCTCATCGAGAAATCCTCCGCCGACGGCTTCTGCTGTTGCTGCCTTAATTTATTACAATTCTGAATACAGTAAATGCCTTCGAGAATATAAAATTAATTACGATAAAAATGGTATTCAAAGCTGTAAATTCCAAGAGTAGAATGCTATGACTGGTGAAAGTCTTAATCCACTACTCGTGCGAGAACGAAAGTTTGAAACTGCATTTTGTTGGAATTCGGAGCATGAAACTACGTTGGCAACATCTCAACCGCTAGCACACGTAAAGAAAATCGCCGCTGAAATAATCGGACCTCACTCGAGTGGTATCCTACGTACTCTCAATGTCTCGCTAACCCCAAAATCACCGTAGGTATTGTTAACGTCATCCACCAAGGAAGAAAAATTAATTTTTATACTTGTTATCTATTTGATTAATAAACTATAGCAATGTCAATTGCCTAGATGCTTGAGAGAGAGAGAGAGAGAGAGAGAGAGAGAGAGAGAGAGAAAACTTGTACTTAAATGATTAAGCTATATATAATATTATAATAGTTTATAATCGTACATGTATGTTTTTTCAATCGAGAATGGGATTTCGCTATGGAAATTGCAACATTATTTTTTCACGCTATCAGTTGCTATTAATTCGAAGCCGCAGCTGTAGCGCGGGTACTCCATTTCAACTGCATTACAGTAAGATGCTCATCCAGTCAGTGATAATTGCATCCCCTTACCAGGTGTTTAAACGTCGCTCCCATCCATACTCACCTTAGCATAGGTGTAATATCCCTGCCCCTATAACAGCCCCGGCCAGCAGAGCGATAATCTCGCGCTAGCTCGTTCTTTAATAAGGGCTCCTCTTCCTCCGATGATTTATGCGAGGATCCGAAAACCTATTGAATTCCTCGACACAGATAATAATAAAAAAATATTCATCTTTGCATCGCGGATCGGCGACTCGGAAAGCGAAAAAAGAAGCTGGCCCAGCGCGGATTAGCTGGCACATGTTCACATGTATATAAAGAAGTTCCAGCGACGTGTGTGGGTGGAGAAGCGGCGTTCTCGCGAGAAATAAAGGAGGCAAAAAGTAGCGTAGAGGATCGTGTGGGAGTGTGATCGGCGATAAGACAAATGCGCGCGCAAGCGCGCTTCTCACTGGGAATAACGCCGGCGGACTGTATATAGTGCATTATAATGTGCGCACGAGGCCCTAAATGTGCTTTATATTATGCGAGGCGAGCTCGACCTGCGACCCCACGAGTAATAAGCTGCGAAATCTATCCGATCGGCAGCTCTGTCTCTCTCACTCTCTCTGTCTCTCTCTCTCTCTCTCTCTCTTCTTCTTCTCTTCTCTAACTCGATCGATATTTGCACCTTGCGGCGCCGGCAGCGGTGGTATATTAATAGGATATACCGATGCGCGATCGGCATCTTTATTTGTACTGTTTTTAGCAAGTTTATACCGCGCAGCCTCTTAGAACGGAGAGGTAATTATCGTTGCGAAGGATGCGTTTTGCAAGCCGTGGGTGGTAATGGATTTGCGCGGATGAGATTGAAAAGAGCGTCAAGTGCGGCCGTGAACAGAATATTCTTATAGCTTATATTCGCTGGGTTTTTATGGATAGATAGAGATTTTGGATAGAGATGATTCTCGCTCCGAGTGTTAAAGTTGTAATGGAATATGATACAATTGCGATATCGTAATGTATATGGACTGAAGCGTGTGCAGATTCATCTTTGAATTTCTCGACTTTTCTGTCTTTATGCTCTTCTCTTTATCTTCTCCTCGAACACGCAAATGAAAAATTAATTTTAATGGAACTAATGAATACCATCGATTTTATCCAGAAACCTGAGTCCCTAATATTTCAATTTTTTAATTTGTAGTTGCATAAAATTGGATCGAAGAATTAATTCGTTCGAAAAGGATAAGCGTATATATATATAAAGAGAGAGAGAGAGAGAGAGAGAGAGAGAGAGGCGTTCGGCGGCTCAATTAAAATATTTTGCACGAGAGCCGCATTAAAGGCATTTTTAACGCGAAATTAAACGGCGAACACTCGACTAAACGCCCCATCAATTATCAGCTTTCGTGCACGCTTAACATCCTCGTCTTTTGATGGCTCAATCGCTCGAGATGATTTTTGCGTTTTATTACCGCAGGCACGTAGTATAAGCTCCTAACCCTTGAGTCAAAACAAAAACAGAAAGCTACACAACACTCAAAAATCAGCAGCTCGTGCATACTGATCATTATTCGGCATTATACACTAGAACGAAGCCTTGATTTACGATCCAGAGCCTTTTCCGTCACCTGCTCATCCCCCCCCCCTCCCCCTTAAAGAGTGAAACACTGACAGCCGTAAGCCAGCTGACTATGCGGGATATCAATAATTTTAGAATTTACGGGATTATATACTCGATCTCGGGTGCAATCAAGCGTCTTGATAATAAACTTGTAAGACTGTCTGCCGATATGCGCGCACAGAACTAAGAGAGCCACTACCGAGGCAGCGGCAGTAGTATAACTGAACGCATATTGGACTAATTAAGAGAGGCAGAGGATATCACGCGGAGATGAAATCTTTTTCAGCTAAGCTTTCTCGTTTTATAGCTGGAACCTAAGGATTAATTATTACGAGATAAATACGCGTGTTTATTAAACGGAGGAGCTGAGAGAGGAATTACGAAGATGATGGAATGCAAATCACGGGATCGTGTCTCTTGCCGAGAAAGCACCAAGAGCCAAAGTAGACTTGCATTGCAGGATCGGACCAGTAATATTGGCTGATACTTGTTTTGCGCATCGATGGAAACAAATTAAAACACCTTAATAAATCGCCAATTAACGAAACGCAGGGAAATCGTAAAAATTTAATTAGCACATGACTGATCGGGGGCGTAACGAACTTACAGCGTCATTCTCTTCTTGTGCCTCTTATTATATTCCCATAAGATATTCGTTCGCGAGAAAGAAAAATATTCCGTGTGAATGAATACGCCCTACTGAGAGTATTCAGGAGCAGTACCTTAATGACCACAGCGAGACTCGATATTCGCGACAAGCCACAGAGCGAGCGATGCACTAAAAAATAATTAAATTGTCTCTTCGTCTCGGCTGTAGCAGTCGGCCAAACGATCATTTGAATTTTCATTAACTCATGCTTTGAGCTAATAAAACGTCCGGGAAGCTCGCGTACGCTGCGGCTCTTAAATATATGCCATTATGTCCCTAATAAATTTCACGTGCGTGCATACTCTCTCCCCCCCTCTCTCTCTCTCTCTCTTTCTCTCTTTCTCTCTCAATCTCTTCGCGTGCATGAATAATATCATCGGACAGAGAGAGAGAGAGAGAGATCTTCATGTATGCAGGATGAGGAGGATGGTGATGATGATGATCATGATGATGATAATGACATTCGGTAATGCGTCGCCTCGATTGGTCTACGTGCGTCGGAGCCACGGGTGGGAGTATGAATGCACGTAATAATTGAGACCTCGACCGCCAGGCACCAGCCACCAGCCGCCATCGCCACTCGCTTTATACATTGAATAATTATGTTATATAGATGTATACTTACGAGCGTATGCTCGCCGGGCATGCGTATACACACAATGGGCTTTTGTTACTTCGCGCCGACCGATCCGAACTGCGAGTCAAGAAAATTTCTCTCATGTTCTTTCTCTCTCATCGTCGCTTGCTTACTCCGCGCATCTCTGAGGACCGATAATTCGTTACCGCTCAATTATGATTGGGGCTTGCAAAGCCGGGCTTTTAAACGAATAAAAAATAAAAATAAGTGGAAAGTAGGTGGGCTTCAGAATTCCCCAATCTGAGTAATTTAATTGTCATTGTCTTCACTGCTCGGTTTACAGGCTATAAACACTCGCTTTCTCGTTCCAAATTGAAATGAATATCGTTAGTTTACTCGCAACGCTTTGCATATTGAGATTTTTGTCAATCGTCACCTGACATTTTTATGACTCGAGTTTGCAGTTAGTGTAGTGTTTCACAGTAAAAGTAAGTAAAATTTCATGTAAAAGAAAGTTTATTCGTTTGGAGGAGTAGAGAAGGATTATGTCAGAAAGCAAAAGACAACTGTTTTTTAGAATAAATTAATATATATATTTTTATTGGATATACGATAGGTACTGTCTCGGATCTCAGTTTTATGGCAACTATGAAATCAGCCGATCGGACTCGATTATAACAGCCTCTTCATCGTTACGCTCGAAGAAGCTTAAAATTTGTTGTTTCCTTATACATTCAAATGTAATTCTTTTTTTTCATTTATGAACTCATCGCTATGGCATCGTTTTCTTTTTATTTTTCTCTTCAAATTCCTTTTATTTACATGCTTTGTAGTGAATCGAGAAGTTTCTTCCCTTGCTTTTCACTTTTTATTCATTCTATTGCTTCAAAATGTAATCGTCGAACACTGGGTATCCGTTAAACTACACGTCGATTATATTACGCTTTCGACTATTTACAATAAATACACATGACACTCTATGTTCTCAATCCGATACTCTGATTCTATTTATCTCGATTAGATTTCAGCGCAAAATCTTGTGAAATCATCGAAAATCGTGAACGAGTTCGCAAGCTCCATCTTTCTTTTGAAAGCAAGAAAGAATTACGCGCACGCGTTCATCGATCAGCGTCCTTTGCACAACGAAATTGACTGAAAAGCGATTCTTTATCTAGCAATATCTCTCTCTCTCACTCTCTCGCGCGCGCGCGCGCGCGCGCAAGTCTTCCTCGACGAATTGATGGCTCTCGACGCCCTCGACACGTTTATTGCACAATAATTATTGAAGAGTTAGGAGGAACAGAGAAGAAGCAAACCTCTATAAGGAAGATACCGCACAGCATGTTCTCTTTTAGTCTAGAAAATCAGCTAGTACTGCGGATATGTTGGAAGCGATATGCGCCGTAGTAGTAGTAGTATGGACCGCCTTTCGAAGATAAATAACATGACTGAGAAGTGAGAACTCAGTTACATCCAGCAACGACCACTCCAATTAATCTTTCGCTATTCCTCGCTTCATTTTCCTTTCTATGTACAGGTGCACGTATATGCTATAAGTGACTGCTGCAATGGCCCGTGACGAATTTCATATTCGAAATGTCCAAAAACAAATACAAATGGCTTGTCACAAAGCGTTACGAAATCCGAATGAAACATCAGCTTGCACAGTCGAATAATTTTTGAACACAATAGTTTGGACTCGGAAGAAATAAATAATATTAATCATAATTAACTTAAAACGCAGTCTTTCACAAAAAAGTCTATTATTCGCGTACTCAACACTCGGTAGGCTCATCAAGCCTCCTTCCACCACCTGAGCCAAGACTACGTAAGTGTTGGCGAGGTAGGCAACGAGTTCGCGGAGGAATTAGGCGAGGCAGTTGGCGATTTGAAGTCCCTGCCCGCGACGATAGCCGAAGGTATCGAATCTTTGGCGTCTTGCTGATGATGGTGCAGATGCAGACCATGCTGCTGCTGTTGCTGCTGCTGCTGCTGCTGCTGCTGCTGCTGCTGCTGCTGCTGCTGATTCGATTCTGGTGTATCGCTGCGGTTATTGTTATTGTTATTATTACTATTACTGTTATTGTTATTGTTGCCGAGGAGGCTGTCGATGCTGAATGGATTGAGCCTCCGCCTCTCCTCTCTACCCTTAACAGATAAGTCGATGCTACTGCTTTGAACTTCATCGTCCACTGAAGAACTCCTCGTCGTCGCGAGAGTCGTCGTTGTACTCGTCTCGATGGAGGCCTGCCTAACGGAACCGTTTGCCGCTGCGCCCAAACCAACCAACTCTCGACGACGTTCCAACAGACTCAGACCCCAGTGATGGATTCCCTGTTGGTGATTCAAATGTAGACTTGCGTTCGGTCCCGATAACTGGCTTTGTATTTGGTGATGGTTGACGACCACGTGGTTCCGACGCTGCTCGTTAGGATTGTTGTTGTCTGAAGAGGAAGAAAGCACGCGAGGGTAGCTCTCGCCGTCAATCGAACCGTCGGCTGCCGAATCGACTCGTTCGCTGCCGCTCTCGCTGCACGAGTCGAGGCCACCGACCACGTCGATCTCCTCGTTGACGTCGTTGCCCGAGCCAGAGATGCTCGTGCCATCGTGATTGTTATTGAGACTGAAGCTACCGTTGAGCGAACTGTTGCCACCGCTCACTGCAGCGCTACGCGACTCCCACTCGGCTCTTAGAGTCGACAAGTCTACCGTTATACCCTGTAATTGTAATAGAGATATTTCATTTTAACAAATTCCCTTCAATTATATATGCATGTTAACTCAAGACTCAACCTCGTGGTTTAACAAGTCCACATAAAATGCACTTCTCTACGCACATCCACGCACGAGCTTGATAGAAAGAATTTCGGATTATTCGTCGAAAATAATTATTAAAACAATTATAGTATGCAAATGATTTTATCAGCTAGTCTACGGCGGATTAGAATTAATTTGCAGATCGGAAAGAAAGCTGAGTATATATTAATTATTCACTTTCGTATAGAATCAGAACTTATTAACTTGTCGAGTATCTCTCGAAATTTAGGATAATCGCTTGACTTGTTAAAAAGAAGAGTTTCTTTTGTTTCGTTGTCGAGTCCGAGAGAGCATGAGCGCGCGAGAGCAAGCGAGATTGAAGATTAATTTAGATCGTTCTCACCTTGGCTGCCAATTTTCTCTGCTGCCTCTCGAGTGCCTTCATCAGCTTCTTGTGCCGCCTTTCGCGCTCTTTCCTGCGTAGCTCCTCCGGCGGAATCGGCTCGCCGCTGCAGCTCTGCGGATGGGCGTTGTGTGCTGGCCTGCCAGGGCCCTTTTTCGTGTGCTCTTTCTTTCTCCACTTGGCTCGTCGGTTTTGAAACCACACCTGAAACCAGTCAGAGCATATTTCTATTATTTTTTAATAAACACACGAGCCGTACATATAAGCGTGTTTCGCGATCGCCTGTCTGTCGATTCTCGCGTCGATTCTCTTTTTCTTGGAATCGAATCTTATGTGCGGAAAATCCAGTTAGCGACATCGTTTATTTTCTTATAATTTATTGTGTGTTCAAAGAAAGTCTATTTAGAACGAGTAGCCGAGTAAGCAATATATATATAGCTATACTATCAGAAAAATTATTAAACGGAAGTGCGTACTCTATAAATAAAAAGGCATCGATGTCAAGTAGCACAAAGGAATTGAGACATTTGTGTAGAGTGTTACTGCAGCTGCGGGCTGCGGCCGCGGCGGGCGTAAGGGTGAGGCGTCGGCGTAAGTGGCGCTGCTGCTGACGCACGCGAACACCGCGCGAAATCGATAGAGGGAAGCGGTGGGACTACTGCTGCGCCGAACTCCTTCGATATAGCCAGAATTACGTCGCGTGTCGCATACGTGGCTTTTCTCTTTCGTATAAATCTTGCTACAAAAGACGAAAGCCAGTTATATTCGCTTTTTCTTGAAAAATTCATCTATGGCTATTCTATAAAAATGCTTACAATAGTTTACTTTTACTTTTAGTTTACTTTTTCCCAAACTTTAAACTCCGAAGCGAGTCAAAACAGAAACGGCTTGACTTCATGCATTATTATGGTCGTATAAGGTTGTGACTAAAATATGTTCGATCCTTATTATTGCGATATGAAGAAAATTCAAACCAAATATGTTCTCGTTGCTATTGCTAATTCAATTTTATAACTTTAAAAAATCGACACTGTTATCCAAGAGTTTTATTTCATGTCAAATCTATGAATTTTAATGAGTTCGCAATTACATTAGACTAATGATTTTCAACGGCATGAACCGACATATAAATTTCATTTTACTTGTACTCAACAAACAAATTATCTAAAACTATTTAAATGATTTTTCTTATCCCTGAGTTTATTATAAATCGCAATATACTTCTCTCTCTCACTATAAGAATTGCTTGCTAAACATTCGAAAAAATTACGAAACTTATTAGTATTATTCATTTCAACTTTAATGTGTGATGGCGTGCGACCGATGCTCTAAGCGACTGAAAAAGTTATATACACGAATGTCACTTAAGACATTATTACAAACGAAATATAAAGATTTTCGTGCGTAATGCGTCTATTGAGTAGAATTCCCTACAATTTCGATGACATCATAAATCAAGGGACGACGTAGTTCATTAAATGGTCGATTGACTTTTTAGAGACATATTTATCTCTTTTTGTCGTATTTTATCTCTTAATTAATCTACCTGATGATCTCCGATTAAGTACGCAGTTTATTTATAGAGCATTATAAAACCTTAATTACTATCTTGAAAATAATTCTCAAACCTCGATATTAAGTATTGTATTTTTCGTTAACGTAATTAACTGTTAAATTGTACCATTAAAACATTTCTTATTGGGCCAAATTAGAGTGTTTCCCGATTATACAAAGCCCGTCTTCACGCTCATTACCGAGACATTATTCAAAAAATTAAAGTGACTCAAATACAGAGTCCATTGCAAAATCTAAATCACGCTATTCTTTCAATACAATCTCTTCGTTCATTGACTCGTAATGCTGGCGTTTCTTACGCTGGATATACTGATCACGCAAAAACGTACAAGTCACGCTATGGTGTGAATATAGACATATCTCTCTCTCTCTCTCTCTCTCTCTTTATATTTGTATACTTCCTCGACATTGTCAGAAAAGATTCACATTATCAATTTGCATTTGTGAATGAAAGAATACAGTACAACTATATTAAATAACGCGTGCTATCATGTAAACGAGGTTCACAACAAAAACTTATTAGAATTGTGCATTCTCTCCGATTTTTTTTACCTAATACTACGCGTGTTCAAGAGCTTATATACAAAAGAGAGTTGTTCATTAATGAACGACTTAATTATTAAGTACTCGGTATTCATAGCCAAGCTAATTGATCAGCTAAATATAGAAATGGACGAATGTTCAACTATTTTTGAACTGCATACTTTCGCGATATTTGCAGGGAGGGCATATTATATAACACATATAGCAAAATCATCGTCTTTTAACGAAATGTCATTTAAATTTGAAATTTTCATAAAAGTAAAAGACTCTGCATCCAAAAGCTAATTGAATCTAATTTTTACACTTATTTGCAATCATGCACATAAAGTGTATTGTATTCAATGCTGATTGTTTGTCACCGCACGGACCGATACTGAGAAAGGTGCAAACGATAAGCAGCAGCTTCATTATCCACGCATTACGATTGTATCTCGATATGACGATCTCACCCTATCTAATCCTCGTCGTAGCCCTCTCTCTCTCTCTCTCTCTCTCTCTCTCTTTCTCTCCCAAGAGACAATGCGATCAATCTTTTTTCTCTCCTTTTCGTACGCTATATTTATAGGTATACGTACAAATTCTCGCAGATTCCGTTTAGATGTACTGCATATAATGTACGCATATGGAGCATGTTTGGGGATATTGTGCAAGTGCATGAGTCATCCTATTGCCGAATCATATCTTTGGCAAGTATCGACATTTTATTGACAGTTCTTCTTCGCGAACTAGTAGTTTGTCTCACATTTTTTTTCCGACAAATCATCGAATTTATTGTTTTCAATGATATATCTAGTCGTATACATGCATGTATAACAGATGTCAAAAATATCTGTTAAACCACAAAGATTAATGTAGTTTTCAGGTGATGATCTGTGCAAGTTAACCCATTAAGCATTAGAAACCCCTTGAACTGCTATTGTGTACCGACGAAAAGCAACATCCGTATTTGCTTCATGAAGCGTGTCTAAGAGCATAAATATAAATATGCTACATATACATTGCTTCGTCGACGAACGTATGTCTAGTGTATACAGCTCCGAAGCCAACGAGGGGACAGCAGCAGGCTCGACCAGCCGTGAAATTGCTCCTCGACCCCAGCCCTTATGCCCGCCTCAGGCTGTCAACTTTTGTCCCCGTGCTTTTGCACACACTTTTCCTTTTCTCTCTCTCTCTCTCTCTCTCTCTCTCTCTCTATCTATCTATCTATCTATCTATCTATCTATCTATCTATCTATCTCTCTCTTTCGCTACCACCATGAACGTGGAACTGACCACCACCCCAAATTTGTTCTCTTCTTTAGCGTCTTGAGAGAAAGCTTGTGATTCAGACATAAATGATATTTTATGCGTTATTATTGCTAAAATGTATTAAGTTCGTTGAATATGACTCTTCATTTCCATATAAAACCATTTACATCTGCGATATTGAATGAAAGATGACTTTCTAGTCTATATGTGGCTCTATGAATATGTTTATTACTATCTACGTTTGAAACAGTCGTGCCGTCTAGTCTCATATTTCTATCCTAGACGTCATAGTACGTAATGAACACCGAAAGAAGCGCGCAATAAGTAGATTCGAAGTTCCCTTATACTCCTCGGATATCCCACGAAACTCGCAAATAAAGACTCGAGGGCGAAAAGAGATGCTAAATCCCCGCAAACGCGATATCCGACGTTTAAGCGTGATGTATGGGAATGTAAGCTAGAGACAAAGACGGCGGTATGAAGCCAGTGACTACAAGCATAGACGAGCCGACAAACTACCCCCGAGAGATGCTAGAAAGTATCGACAAATACGACGAACTTCTGGCAGTATCAAATTTAGTGATCGTATTTATATGGCAAACTAGATTTCAAGATGCTATGACTTGCGATTCTCAAGGAGTTTCCGTATATTATATATACATACTTCTTCGGCGTTTAGTTCGAAAAATCAGTTCAAGAAAAGATGATAATTATTTGGAACTTGTTAAAGAAACCATTCTTACCGCGACGCGGCTTTCCTTGAGCTCGAGTCTTACAGCCAGCGTCTCCCTCATAAACACGTCCGGGTAGTGGCTCGAGAGGAAAGCTCGCTCCAGCTCTTCTAGTTGCCAGCTGTTAAAGTTGGTCCTACTGCGCCGCCTCTTACTACCACCCTCGTCGCTTTCGCCGTCGCCACCTAAAAAATACATGCCAAATATAGTTACATTTAATCACATTTAATCACATTTAGTCACATTAATCAATGGATAATTTCATGAAAATAAAATATTTATATACTTTAAAAACCGCTGTTTACGAAAAAATATTTTTGAATTATTGAAAATGTATATTCATGCGCAGTTCTATGACTAGAAATTCTTATATAATAAGTATATACAAATTCAAGCATCGATAAGCCTATGTATGTTATTCATAAATTATTATTCGGTATCGGAGAGGGAAACGAATGACTGTAGCGGTGTATCTTGTTTCCTTAAGAATATCATTTTCTGGGTGTCTGCAAAGCAAGAAAAATACGAGTTTCTAAAATCGATTTATATCTTCAGCATTTCAGAAATCCTCTGCTAAATGAAAAATTCGATACAACTAATATCCAATCTGTTCTTAAAAATGGACCAGAAATTAGTATCAACGGAATATGATTAATGGACGCTATCTCGTATAATTTTCACACAACTAAGAAAATGTCAAAAAGGGTTACATAAATGATTCCGTATTCGAAGTAAGTAAAACGCATACTGCTACAATCCGATATATATATGTATACATCGAGCTCGACGGATGTGTATCCGTCGTCATTTATAGTAAAAGATCAAATCCAGTCATGCTCCAGCTTCTTATATATATATAATACTTTGCGGTGGTGGATGAAGACAAACATCGCAGCGAGTTCCAATCACGATGAAATCCGTTTTTTCGCTTACGAATATACAAGTTCAAAAAGAGAAAAGCTTCATACGGCCCTGAACTTGGTACGCCGCGTTGCGGTAGTGCTTGTGTAGATAAGAGAAAGAAAATAGAGATATCGGTTGGTTCTGTGGAGAGAGAGAGAGAGAGAGAGAGAGAGAGAGAGAGAGAGAGAGAGAGAGAGAGAGAGAGAGAGAGCACGGATATTGAATAAACATGGAATTTCATGATTTTACGAGGACGAGCTTTTCCCAGCGCTATCGCAACGCTCGGATCTCTCGGCTCTCGCGCGCACGCGATTGTTTCGGACTCGTATGTATGCTAATACGAGCTTGGCCGCTGTGCGCGCGTGCCTCGCAGAATTGAATAAGAGAGAGATAGGCTATTATGATTGAGACAGTTGTTATCTCTCTGGTAGAGAAAGAGCGGGATCACAAGAGAAAGAGAAAAACCAAGGATTGGAAAAATAGTGGGCTTTCTTGGCTCCGAATAAAATAATTTTTCGTTTCTTAACAAATGGACTTAAGAAAGTGAAGCATGGAAAAAGGAATGGGCAACTGACGTCAGTTTTTCTAATCGCAAAATTAACGTACAGTGATGTATGTGTGCGAAGGGAAATTTTAAAAATGTTCACTTTCTTACGCGCTTTGTAAAATATTCTTTCAACGGTACTGAGAAATTAAAAAACATAAATTCGAATAATGCTTTCAGTACCGGTACTTTTGTGTAGTCTAATATAAAAACTCGTATGGTAATAAAAATAACGATGATGAGAGTATATTGCGGCTTTATTGCCTAAGTAAATAGACATGCTGTCGACGCATTAATCATTCTTTAAGCACCTCGCGGCAGCTCGCGGCAGCTCGCATTATTATACGATGCGAGAAAAAGAAGCCGTATTTTAATTAGTAACATATAACCGCTGTTGCGTAAAAAGCACTAATATAAGATTAACGCGAAACGCACCATTTCTACAAGCGCAACTCACTGAGACTGAGGATATCTTGATTTCGATAAACCAGTAACGGTGTACCGCGCGATATAATACATAGACGCATACACACGCAATGATTTCATGTTTCACAGCCGTTTCAAGAGTTTTCGTTTCACGAGCTGCTATACATACATAGAGCCGTGGCATGTCTATTTTGCATATAAATTATACGGCTGTTGACGTCGAGCTGCGTCAACTCTATTCGGGAAATTAATTTTTTTCTTTACACTATCTCTTTCTCTTTCGTCAAGAACAATTACAATGTAATAAAAAATGTCCCCATCTCGCGTGCCGTTTTGACTGCACAGAGCAAAATTATGGTGGTTACAAATTGAAAGCCGAACTAATTTTTAGGGACAGAATTCGAAATGTCTCACTTGTGGTCTATTTAAGCACAAACCAGCTCGAGAAATGTGGATGGAGACTGTTATTAATGTAACGTTTTCGAAGGCAACTTTTCCTTTTCGCACATGCACAGCTTAAGTTGAAGAAACACCGCAGGTATAATATATATAGGAATAGTTTCCAATATTATACTCGCTCTAGCGCGAGATGAAAAATAATCACACGGGCGGAGTCTAGCGTATTTATCGTCGTAATTAGATGCGATTTATAACGAGCGCTTATACGATTTTACGGAGATTTTAATGCTGCATATACGTCAACACATGCAGCTACTTAGTTGACGAGGTAAAAAAGCTTTGAATGGCTCTTGACTTTCAACAATACAGTTTGCCTTAGAGTAGTACACGCAATTAGTTAAGATTTTACGGTCTTCGTAGGTGCGTAAATTTTGCGATTATCTCTGGCTCGCAAAAGTCTTTCGCACGCGCGCTCGGCCGATCTCTTCTTATTTTAATGTGTATTTCGTTAGCGTGAAAAGAATCTGCTGCACGAACGAACGAACGAACGAACGAACGAACGAACGAACGAACGAACGAGCGAGAAAGCGAATGAACGAACAGAGAAAGTGCAAGAAAGATATATAGAAGGAGAGCACGAAGGGAGATACGTACATGGGAGAAGACCGGTGTCCGCGGTTGAAAGAAAAGAATAAAAGAAAAAGTACGTCTAAGCCGCTTATTATTGGTAATCGATCGAATTCGCAATAAGTGCTTAATGCCGACTGCAGCAGGTTATGGGATTAAATCGCTCAGTGTATTAACACCTCTGATGTTTATGCGATCCATTTCACGAGCTGCAGTTACTCGATGTTATCATTCGTGGCGAAAAAAGTGAAAGTAAATTCGTTGAGCTCTTTATGTAGTAACCCTGTGTGTATGTACGACTCGTTATTTTTAAATTGATTACACATAAATATTTTGTGACGTTTGCGTTCGATATGCCATCACGTATATACATATATATATATACACACATACATATATGTATATATCGCCGACCGCGAACAAAGAAAATTACACGTCTTACATACCGAATGAGTGATCTCGCGCCAACGTGCGTTTGCAAAATATTAATTTTTATTTTTTCCAATAGGTTTGAAAATTCATTTGGGCATCATTATGCTTTTTGACCCGTTGAAGAAATAACTTTTTGAACTCTTGACATTTCTAGAAGTTGTTAACGAGTTGCAAACGAGGAAAACAATTATTTCCAACGTATTTCAAGAGTAGTTCATTAGCATTCAATAATTTAACATAATATTACGGGTCAGGGAGAACTCAAATAGATTTAAAAATCTGCAAGGTCATAATGCATATAACCATTTATTTTTTACATCCGACTGTCTTCGCGCGCTACAATGTAGATATAAAAATATCGCGCAGCAGAGCGCGTTAGAACGCGTTAGTCGCGCTGTTATCGCGAAAACATTTCCTGAGTCTTCGAAAAATCAAATGAATTCATCGAGCTCGCATTCTTCCTTTGCGGGCCTGTATCGACGCAACCGATGTATCCACCTATATGGTGCCAGAGGCTCCGGCGCATACCATGTCGTGAGTTTGTATGCGGCGGCGGAAGGCGTTTAATAAAGCGCGAGAGGCGCACTACCGAAATAACATGCAATTAAATTGAAATTACAGCTTGAGTGCCAGAGCGGCCGCGCGCGCTCAGGTCCAGTGCTCGGCGCTCGGCATATGCGAGCGAGACGTAGATATATCGGGTATGAGTACGCCGGTACCGAAATGTCTCGAGGAGCTCGGGGCACGCGAGGCACAAATGATCGCACTCTTCAACTTTTCTCTCTAATTTTTGTTTCCTTTTACAAAGAGAACGGGGTAAACGAGCAGTCGATTGCAATGAAAATCAGCCAAAATTGTCGAAAGTGCCCGGCTATCAAATTATGCCGTTTTTCCGTGCGTCGTTTTCCGTGTCGTTTTCCGTGTCCTTTTCTGTGAAATCACCTTTTTCTGACCAGCGCGAATCCATATGTTCTTTTATCCAATGTTTTTTCGTTAGCTGATATTTAAATATGTTTTATGGGGTGCAACGAAGCTCGCGCTGGTATAAAGTTGCATACAGTGAAAAATATGTTTGCTGAGCGATATTTGAGAGCTTCGTTGGATTCTTTAAATCGTTTAGATTCTCTATAATTTTCTAAATATGAGAAATGAACACTTCGGTCGAAATCCAATGAAACATCTGATTTTATTGTCTCTGCAAAGAAATTAGCTTTGAAAGTTTTGGGCAAATCACCTTGCCACGAATAAAGATTTCAAGAAACGATGTTATTATAATTGTTAAGAAAGCATATAAGCAGTGCGCAGACGAAGCACAAGGCTATTCGACCGCATAACGTGTAATTTGACAAGCAGCTTGTAATTTTAAAACAAAGACCGACCGAGATAACGTCATTGTCTTAATTGACTCTTGGCCGAAAAAAATTACGGTCCTTGCTCGCATAAAGCTATACGGAATCAAACTTTCGGTGTATTTCATCCTATAAAACACTCGTCGAACAATGAGACGAGTGACGCTTTAAACTTATAACTGCAACTCATTACTTTTGAAAAGACAAGCCAATTAGCTAAAAGCCCGTGGTTACTTATTACGACGACGGCACTCGTTAGTACATATATATCGTTAGTATATGTACATGTAGTAACTAATCATACAACAAGTGCAGAACATAACAAAACTTTAGGATAAGAGGCGGCTCCGATGTACGTATGTTTCTGCTGAGCGTAATATATAAGTGCCGGAGTCAGTTCTCGCGCCTCGCTTTCCAGAATCGTGGCGCGCGAGACCAATCGTGAGAAACGTGGCGAATCGCGCCTCCATTTCGGACCGCTTTCGCCTTTGAAAAATCTCCGAACGCTGCAGCGCGCAAAGCTTCGTCGCCACTGTAAGCGGTAACAAGAACGCTAATGACAGGCTGTTGCCTGCTATACTGCCGCCACAGCCGCCACAGCCGCCACAGCCGCCACAGCCACCACAGCCGCTGCAGCGGCCACTACTTTTTGTGCCCGAGCTCTTAATCGTCTAGACATTTTTCTGCCTTACGCTCGCGCTCATCCTTCTCTCGCTTGTACACTATGTTGAGTATAAGTGAGTCGAAGAAACCAGTACTGTTTATAAGGATGAGCTATAGGTATCAATTAGATACCACTTCCGATTAATATGTCATTCTTTCGAAACGGTGTACAGTATTTGCAACTTTTGAAATTCATTAATTTTTTCTCCATTAATATGTACATTAATATGTACACAGCACTCTTCAAGCCGCTCCCTAATGTGCAATGCGTATTATAACGTGAACGAGCGTTTTAGGCTCGTCTCATCCACTGACTCGTTAGACGCGTGACGCGCGTCCTCTATGCATCGTATACCATACAGGACAATATACACGACATAGGCCAAACGCCGCGACTCGGGAAATTTAGAATTGCGTCAATGGGCGTGGTTCTTATTGGAGAGAGAATATCACAATAGGCTACTACTCCTTTCCTTTAAAAAATGATATTGTGCGCAGTCGGATGCAAAGTAATTAGGTACTTAACGTTAATCGTGGAAGGAGAATAAGAAAAGAAAGCTGACAGACGCGGCGTGAATCTTTACTTTTCGCTATCGCGCAAAGTGGGAGAACGTTGATTGATTAGTTCATTGGAAGTTGTACCGACACGCCATTTACGGCTGTAACGGAGTCGGCGCGAAACTAAATACAAAGTGTACTCTATTTCTCCCTCGATTTCCAGCAAAAATTATTTGCATTTCTACAGATACTTCTCTTTGTCCATTTCAGCTCTTTTAAAGCAGGCGAAACAGAGACATTGATGAAGGTGCGAACGATTAGTTTTTGTCAGTAAAAGAAATCTTTTAATAAATTCATCCAGAATTTTTCTACAAATTTTCGTCGTTCCGCTAATAATGTCGAAACTCTCATTGCGTTACATATACGAAGGCATGCAGAAGCATATGAAGGTAATTTGTTTTTAAAATACGATAAGTATCACCCGCACCTATGTCAGACAATGAGTAATCTAGATATTACAGAAATTATAATTACACACTATTGCAAGTACATGCAACATACACATACAGCATCCGGACTAATCAATCTCTTGGGTACGTGTGCGGGGGCAGGACAGGTATAAAAATACCGTTATTTTTTCCGTAAACAGCTTTGTACAATTGTACGTACGTATAGCTGTATAGAAGAATCCTTTGATTTTGTTCACGCACCGATTCACCGAGACAGATACAAATCTGTTTTGAAGATGAGAAAAGTAAAAAAATAAAGCTCATGCAAAAGTAGGGAGGACGGCCTAACTGCAAGCGAGAGTTAAGTCGCGCAATTATTAAGCTGTAAGGCGTTAACTGGTATAAGGCGTCAGTCTATATACGTGAAGGTGGGATCGCGGTTTGCGTGCCCGCATATACTTTCTCTCTCTCTCTCTCTCTCTCTCTCGCTCTGTCTCTCTTGGAACATCATTTGCATCTAGACACCATCAATCCTCTAGACGCCCGGTTGCTTGGCGCGCGAATATACGTTAACTACTTGCTATCGTCAACCTCCTCGTCGGCCCTCGATGAATTTCGAATTAAATATATAGTCCATGATAAGGGTCGATACGTTCCTATCTTCGATTTACCTCTGTGTCAGAGGAATAGTCTATGCACATTGTACACTGTTACGGCGCGTTCTGACGATTGCTTTTGTAGGCATCAAAGTAGGCGATGGTTGTAAATTTAAAAAATGCGATGCACCTTATATGACTCTCGCGTAAGTTTCCTCAATGGTACAAGGCATAGTAAGAGAGAGAAAGAGGTAAGGCGATATTTCGCTTCTAATAAATCAATTCCGCTATTAACCAAGTCCAGTTCCAAGCAGTCAATGTAAACACATTGCCTTTTACGCTTTATTTGAGAAATGAAATGCGCAGCATAGTGATATCGTGGGTGTGAACCCACGATAATCAAATATATATGACTATATGCACGTATCGACTGAAAGTAATAATTGAGTTGTTTAACTCGGGAGAGTGCCGCGCAGAAAACGATATAAATCCTCTCTTCATTTGAAGTACAAAAGCGTAATTCCATTAAAGTTGATTCCTCGTGGTAGACACGATAGTCCGGCTGGATTGAGTAATTTTCTATTTTCCCGCGGCACTGCTTTTCTCGTGACGTTACTCCCCCTCACGAGAGCGCGTTCATTGTATATCGACGGTCGGCGCGGTCGTGTTGGGCTGCGAGATAAGCGGACTTATACACACGCTCTCGAGCTCTGCTATAGATAACATCTATAACAACGTGCTCAGTTAATTATACATTAATACGGCTCGCATGTGTGCATGGATTTTCGAGAGGCGCGATCGAGAAGTCGACTAGGCGAGCATGGATGAGGGCCTAGGATTTTTACATTTTTCGACCGTAAAATTGAGACATCGTTAGGACTATAGCGATTGTTACTCGAGATATGGACAAGGGGTGAAGGTGGCGCTCTCGGCGACTAGCCTCTACCTTTATTGTTGGCGCGAATGTCGATTGGAAGTGAAGGGCGACTAAAGAAATCTGAAAGTCGTTTGCTCAGTCTTTATTAACCTTGCATTGAAGTTGCACTTAATTTTTTAATCTTAATGAAAACCAAAATATTGTACTTAAATCTGAATGATATTCGAAAGATAAGGGACAAGCACCAAAATCGACGGATGTTACTGGCTCCAGTAAAATATCGCTTAAGTGAATAAACACGGCCCTAACAATAGCTACCTAGAGAACTAAGTATTATTATCCTCATTTCCTGAAAAAAAACACCACGAGAAAACTCCTTCCGATAATCGCGCATAACAAACTTCTTCGTCCGCAAAGGTGTGCATATAACGCGTAGTGTCACGCATATCAAGGAGCGAAACGTAAAAAAACCTTATGAAAAGAAATCTTTCTTCGCTGATCTCTCTGCCGCCCGCTAACATGTTTGCAAATATACTTGTTGCACATAAATATGGTAGCCGTATGCAGCTGACCGTCCCATCGCGCACTTTCTTTCAAAATTCGGTGCTCGAGCTACTGCTAGTAGTCGATCAGATTTATCTACATTAAGAAGGCGATAAATTGGCCTGATTTATTGCTACAGATTGTATCAAGATTAGCTTAAGAGAGAAAGTCTGTATGCGATACTACCCTGTGGCTTATATTTACAGCGTTCGGAAACGCAGTATTGAACCTCTTTAACAATACATTGCGTGCACGTCTTACAAGTAGCTTGCTGGACTTTACACTCACTACGGTATAACCCGCGAAGAATCCACTTCTCTGCTGGAATCAGAGTCTTTGGGTTATAAGATCGTGGTAATATAAATATCGCTCAAGAGTTTTTGCATTCGCATACCATGAATCATTTTACATAATCCAATTTCATCGTAACTCCTTGTATCCTTATCAATTAGTTGCTAATGCAGGCGCGCACGCTGTTTAAAAGGCACTAATCTTGATCAATGCAACGTAGCGCCGTCATTTCGAATAGATTAGAATATGGCAGTATGGATGCTAGAAATTTGTTTGTAGGCATCGTCTAATCCAAGTAAACAATATTTCATGCCTACGTCAAAGAAAGTCGTTGATTCGGAATCGAAGTGAACTGTTAAATAAATCGCTGCAGCGCCGCGCGTTATCGCGATTTTTACTTTACCCTAACTCTCGCACAAATAATTGCAGGCTGGCAAGCAAGCGATTGCTCAGTCAGTCAGCTGATTTTCAGGTGAATATAAGTAGCCTTAGGGTGCAGAAAGCGCTCGATTCCAATTACGTCACGCGGGGGTTTCTTACCCTCTGGCGTGTCACTCGTTCCCGCTACACAATCGTCGCGTGTGAGTTCGATGCTCGCGTCGATTGTTTTAAACGACCTAAGCGCAACCTACCTATAACGATCGAGATCGCGCTGCGTTTTTCTCTATTGTCAAGGCTATTGTACCGCTTTATCGAATTGTTAATTTGTACACGTGCACCAAATAGACCGAGTCAGTGATTTCATTTATACAACGGTTTCAATTATTAATATTTATATACGGAGAATTTTTCATTTTTACGAAAGCAACCAGCGATTATTTAATTACCACATTTTCGATTGCCGTATTGATAATGCTACCTTTCATACATGATCTATGGGAGTATGCGTTAATGGATCAAACTCTTTTTTTCATTCTCCATGCAATTGACTCTGGTACAATTTTGCCTTTTGTAATCATTATTACTAAATATAATACGATAAAAGCTAACTTACTCTGAAGAAATTACATCGAGTAAATCTATGCTATTGGTCACATTGTTATAGATCGATACGTAAGTAGGTGCATAAAAAGAATTAGGACATCGCGTTAGGCTAAATCAATACATCGTTTGAGGTCCGATTGTCGCCGCGAGGCAGATGGAAAAAGCTTGAAGCATAAAGTAACTGGTGTCGTAATTAGGCGAAACGCTGCTGCGTTTTTCATGGCCGTTGTCGTATTTCAATTAAATTATATTTACAGTTAGATTCTAAATTTGACTCCGGATTGCAAATATCGGGTAAGATTGTTCTATTTTCCAATACAATATTTCAAAGCCAAATTAACTTATTGAAGATACGATCAAAAAAATATTTCATTTTGGCATATCATGCCTGTGTCGTGTATATATGCATAAATAAATATATACCTATATAGCTATCGATATTATACGTGTTACGCAAAATATTCCGACGGCGATTAGAGCGTCGTTCACACATATACGCATAAGAATCGGCGGAGTAATAAATAACAATTTTAATTATCGCGTCGCCAGCGAAATTTCACTTTGGCTTGCATATATACGAAGCTGTTAATATTATATTTGTACGTATATGTATGCAGGATCTCATTCACGCGTTAAATAATTATCGACAAGATCGAGACGAAATTCTGCGCATACGTATAACTACGCATACGTATAGACCAGATCGAACTGCGAGGCTACTCTGCACATAAATATAATGGCTTACATTGAGCCGCGGGAAGACGTTGTTTATGCTGGCGAGATAGGCATTTTAATTTAGAGCTTATAGCATGTGCGTATGGGCACATACACAGTTGTTTTCGCAATTGCTTAGGTATATCTCATTGAGGTTATAATACGTATTTTTAGAGGCGCTCTATTTAAAGTGTCTTTTCAATTATCAGCACGAAACTGCGCCGCTATTGCGAAATTCAACAACTAATCTAATCCCGGTGAGGCTTGTTCTCGGAAAAGTAATCGTGTTTGCTCTGAAGATAGTATACACACTACGACGCGTACTTGAAATTGATCTTTTAATACTTTTAATGCAATCTTCGATGCGCGCGTGGAACCGTTTATTAATTTTTATTTTCATTCGTAGTTCTGTATAAATATGTATTCGCGTTAGAATTTTAACGAATCATTGAAAATCAAGTGCAATTTGACTATACTTTTATACCATGAAAAGTATCAATAAATAAATATGTAGAGAGGAAACATGTAACGGATGTGTTGCTTGGCATTTTCAGACGATAGAGACGAAGCATAATTGACGACTCTTCGAGAGCTGCAAAATACGCGATGCATGCCATTTATAATTTACGGAAACTACGTATACCGTTACACAATATTCCACGTTAGCCGACGAGTAATTGATAGTCCATGACATGGTATAGTGCTGCAGGCGCATATCTTTGGCACATTCTGAGAATACGAGCCTCGCTCTCGTACTTTGTAATTGATTTAATGGTCATTACGAAACTTTGCTATGCTTCTGCGTGCCGGCCGGCCGGCCGGTCGTCATTGAATTAAATAACACCCTTTCGCAAAATGCAACTTAGTAATTAATCGTATTTTTTGATAATTATGCTGCAAAGAAATGCGAGGCACTCGAGTATATTTTTCGTGACCATTGTAAATCTCGTTGACTATTCATCTGCGGAGTAAATTTATATTTTACCATCTCCGTCGACGAGCATTCGCGTTTTGCATGAAAAAAATTGTTGAAGGAAGGAAAGAATCGACTGGCGAACAAAATCAGCTGTTATCAGCGTCAAACAAACTTTCAACTCACGAAAAGAAGAACACAGCAACTATACTAAAAAAAGAATAGCGAAAAAAAGAAATAATGAATCGACAGAAACAACGAACTCGGAACATTAAGCTGTAAAAAAGGTAGAGCAGAGCTCGCGATAGGCAATTTTGCGCAGCACGGTGTCTTATCCACGAAAATTACAGAACAATTATATAGCTCATTCGCCGCGTGCGCCGCCTTACTTCCCACAAGAGAAATACGTGTATAAGGGGGAGACTCGTAACGCGATTAGCAGCGCCACGCGGGAAAGAAAGTTGAAAAGTAATATAAAGGGAGATGCTTATCGGCCGAGACAATTAGCCGAGCGTATAAATAGCGCGTATTTATAGTCGTGGAGAAGCAGCGAGAGCTTCCACTATTTTACTCCCGCCTACCTTTGACTCTTGCTCTCCAGTACCTTTAGCGCGTCGTCGTACGCACGGTGCGTCTTTTTAACTCCTTCTACACTATGGGCTCAAGTTCCTCCTCTACCCGTAAATCAGACTATTTAATTACAATGTTTTGCTCCTTTTCCAAGCGCGCTCGTATTTTCGAACTTTTACACTTCGTCTTTTTCACTAAGTCGCACCAGCTTCTTTTTACAATTTACGAAGTCGTCGCACGTGCGGGAACGATCGAGGCTCCACGACAATTTATGCATAGACGTGTCGCTAAAATTTTCCCCTTCATTTGTAAACCGGAATTATTTCATTCAAGAGAAAAAAACGTTATAGGATTAACGCGACGTCGTGAACTTTCATCCCGAAATCAGTTTTCGCGCATACTTATACCAGTAGCCTTAATAGATTTGCAATGATAATTACGAAGAAATGTGAACAAGAAATTTAAAGAATGAAAAAAGCTAATAAAAAGAAAAAAGGTGACAACACTTTTGTTAGCTACAAAAACCATTGTATTAACAATACGTTCAAGTACATAAAGTAGCACGATATACTATAAACTCGTAATCAATCAATATCATTCCATAGCATACTTCGCCGTTATAGACAGCCACAAACAAAAACTTGTCATCGGATCATAGTCGTAGTCACTGGCGCGCGAAATGCAGCCATATAAAGTCAAGAAAAAGAGCGGCATGCTCGATGCTTCGAAAAAAAACTTTCTGTAAAATAAAGAAAAATCACCGGTGACAAAGCGTCTGTCCTTGAGCAGATGGACAGACGGAGAAATCGTAAAAGAAGGACAGAGAGAGAGAGAGAGAGAGAGAGAGAGAATGATAGCGTGCAAGAGCTTTTTTCATGCGTTGCCATGCGTCTCCGAAGATACGTCTGATTTACTCTATTTCCAAAGAAAAATCGACCTTTTAAAGATTTGACTCTCACTCACTTACTCACTCTCTCTCTCTCTCTCTCTCTCTCTCTCTCTCTCTCTCTCACGCTAGTGCGTTATTCCCTCTTACTCTTTCTCGCATATTTTTCAATTTTTCTCCTTCAACGTAGTAACACTGATAACCTCTTAACTCTAAAAAGTCTCTTTCTCTGTCTTGCTCTTGGAGATAACAATTTCACTCCTTATATTGGTTTATCCTTATGATGCTAGAATAAATATTCGAGAAGTATAATCAAAAATGTTTGGAGAATTTGTTCTGTATCCGCAGCCGGACTATCTCGCATACCGATAAATTTGAGAACTGATAGATTTTTCGAACTAATTAAATCTTCTTCAGAGTATGAATTACTGAAAGAGTCTTTTCGTTATTGAATAAAATGATTATATGTATATATATATATATATATATATAAGGGGAATGAGAACTCATACGTCAAGGCGAATATACGTTTAATCACGCCAAACTTCATATTTCGTTCTTGAGCACAAAATATTATCGTCCTCCTTAGTGAAAATATGAGAATAAACATTTTTCTACGTACACCCGACAATTAATGTAATGACAACTGCGACTAGTAGAATTGAGATGATTGTTTCGATCACTGGTAATGATTGGAAAGTCACACTCACATATATCACTCATATACTCTGTAACGTAATGTAATTAAATTCTTATTTTGCCACTCAGAGTCAGTGATCGAGAAAAATATGTGTCCAATGATTAAATTGAATAAGGCAAAAAAGCTCGAGGAGTGACGGTATATTTACAAGCAGATTTACGTGAAGAATCTGATCAGGATCTGCAAGTGCGTTGACGAGTGAAAGTAATAAATGCTGAAAGAGCCATACTTTTAAAGCGGTTTGACACCTCAAACAAGCGCATTATCGTTTACGGTAATCCCGCAATTCCCCTTCCTATATATACATGTAAGCAGGTAGTTGCAATCATCAGCTCGTCACTCAATTGGAAAAGCAATATCCGTCAAGAGTTATTATCCTCCAATCCGCTAATTTATTAAGGCACAAAAAGCACTTGCTGTGATGGATTAGTTTTCGGACAAGAGCGGCTGTGCGAGAGACGACGACGATTCGACGAGGAGACTCTATAATTTCCTCGGTTCGCGCTGAGCCTGCACTGCAAGAGTACGCGGTAGCCGAGTTTGCCTTAATGAGGTTACCCGATCGTCCGTCGGGGAGAATGAAGAAATTTCCTGGAGAATAGATAGAGCCATTGGCTCCGCATACACCTATATGAGATATATATATATATATATATATATATATATATATATATATATTGAAAAGGTTCAGAGCCCGATGCAAAAGAGTGAAAAATTAGCGAACAACTGGAGTAATAACTCGATACGGCTACTTCTCGCGAAGAAACGAGTTTCTTTTGTACTCTCTCACGAGAATTATTATATTTTATACATATGAACGACGAAAAGACGTAAATTTTGGTCGGGCTACTCGCGCCGGCCGACCAATTTCGTCAAAGCATTATGTATATAGCGATATATATGTTACTCATTTATTTTTCAAAAACGACGGTCAACAGTTTATACATTACTCTTTGTGTGAATAATACTGTTATTAGGTTAATACAGAGAAATAATCGACGAGTCATTGTTGTGGAATAACGAGCCCGCAGACAGTCTCTTGACGAAGAAATATCTCTGCCAAGTAGCCAAAAGAACTTTTCAAAAAAGAGCCGCTCACCACCTCCATGAATTCTTTTCTCTTTTCGAAAAAGTAGCCTGTATCCGTCAGCATTGACACGCAGCTGAAACTTCTCGCCCAAGCCGGTCGTTAGTATGTCCATCGCGTTCGAGCTGGAGAGCCGGTAATTTTCGCGAGGAAGGTCAGCGCAACAACAGCAGCAGGAGCGGCGGCGGCGGCAATTTTTGACGATTCAATTTGCACCAACGCGAAAAATGGAATAGCTTTGCAGCTTTCGAGACACGCGAATGTTCGAAAATTCTTCTGACAGACTGCAAATAGAGACGCGCGACATGTGCGCTCTAAATCATACGCCAAGGCACACGAGAATTAATGATATAATGCCAATGCATCACAAGGGATCACAAGGGATGCATTGGCCACTGTGCGGTTCGCATTGTTCATCGATTTGGGAATACGATCATTTTCCTATTACTCGACTTAACCTCGTTAGCGCGACTAAGATTTCGACGCGTTTATACTGGATCGGATACGCGCATCTGCACCAGTGTACAACGGATGCACATCGTCGCAACTAGTCGAGAAACGTTCATTAGTCCGTGAAAGATAAGCATTTTCTCGCTGTTGAGCTGTGTGATAAATTCTTATTAAGGAGTATTAATAGAGCAGACACGCCACCCGAACTGCACATGCACTAAAATAGAGGCGGAGGGGATGACGTTAACTGAAATGTTTTATCGCGACAAGTGACAACTAGTTGATGATAGGTCATCAATAAAAGGGAATCTATCTCTGCAACCGCAACATACATGTTATCTTCCAGAGACTCGTCACCAATGTGCTTTGTTGGACTAATCTTTCAAGTATTTCTTAATTAGAAAGCTTCTTTGCGTTGTTTATCATAGTATCCACATTATCTGTACGTAACTGAAATTTTTTCAAAATTTACACTCACAGTTCTGTTAGTACTTCTCATGGCCATTATACGAATCTAACGTGTGGAATTTCACTTGAAAAAGTAAAAAAAAAACAATAATATGGCCAGGTCCTCGCAACAAATTCTCCTGATGATTATCACAATTACTCGAGAGTCGGGAGAAATAAAGAAAAAGAATATAGCCTCAAACAAAAGTATAAAGACACATCCAGTAAAGACAAATCAATTTCGAGCTCACTATCGACCCTCGTTTTAACAATAAAAATTCTCTTACGAAAAAGGAAAAAAGCAAAAAAACAATGTGCGCGAAGCAAAGACCGATGGAAAAAAGCTCAGAGAGGAAGACACAGCCAGGGACTCGCCGGAGGGGAGGAAGGAGAAAGAGAGAAGGAGAGAACGAAAAAGGAGGATGAAAAGGAGTTTTGAAAAGGGACTAACGACCGGCAGTTAACGGCGGCTCGGAAATTGCTGGTTGCCGCGCGCTGTGGCGCGCATCTTCCCCTCTCTCTTTCTCTTTCCTTTCCAGCACAGCACGGCTTGTGCTCGAGAATTATTAAACTGTAGTTTAGTTTAAATTAAGTTATTACCCCGCTCGCAGTCGCTGCGTCGCTTTTCTTTCTCTTTTTTTCAAAGCCTCTCTATCTTTCTGTCTTCCTCTTGGCAAGAGGAACGTGCAGTTTTGTACCTGTGTTGTGTATAGCTTCTGCTGCTGCTGCTGCCGCTGTTGTTGCTGCTGCTGCTGTAGGCTTGTATAATTCGCCAGACTGGCAGCAGCCACTGTTTCCTTCCTTCCTTTCCTGTCTCTTAACAGCGCGACGATTTTTATACTCCTGATGTGCGCGCGGACAGTGAGGTGATTTTTTGCACAGTTTTGCTAGAGGCTGAACGTTGTATTGTGCTCAAAGACTTTGAGGCAAAATGGATGAGACAGAGTTTTGCGAAATGACTAGTTGGCGCGACACGTGCGACGCAACGGTGATTTTGCGATTCTTTCAGAGACTCGCTAGTGTTTCAATACTTCAAACTCCAAGTTATTTAAAGAATTTTAAAGATTATTTTTTCCTGATGAATTCTCGCGCGGTCGCATGGATATACCGCAAAGAAAGATGATGCAAGGCTATGAAATGGTTCAAACATCAAACTAAATAATATCTTATCATGTTATATTTACTTGAAATTATAGTCGTTATTCCAAATCGTCACTGAACATACCAAGAGATTTTTTAATCGTCACAAAAATTAATATTCAAAGCTATGTAATCTTGATTTATTTATTTATAAAATATAGGGTATTTGTAATAAATAAGCATTTAAAAAGCATCGTTTCACCTCAAAGAATTTCCCTGTTTTCTTCTAATATATACTATCCCTTCATACATAATATATATATATAACTGCGACTGTCTATTTGAGGAATGTAGAGCATTCATTTTTGTTCTACCCCGCTCTCTCAATCTCTCTCTCTCTCTCGCTCTCTCTCGCTCTCTCTCTCTCTCTCTCTGTCTCGCTCTCTCTCTCGCTCTCCCTATCGGACATGCAACATGCGCGAAATTGCGAAAAGAGCGAGAATTAAGCTCGCGCCGCTCGAGAACACAGAGAGTTGTACGCGCGCGGTGCGCTTTAACGATCGACCATTAAAGGCATTTAACGAGCGGAGGCTGCGCCAGGCAAAGCGGAATCTTACACAGAGGCAACCCCCTTGGAGAACCAATTCCATTGCGGAAAATGAAAGCTCTTTAGAGGGTCTACGCGCGTGAGAGTGGAAAACTTTACGGTGATGGATTGAAGTTACGGGAAGAACAATGATACTCTCTTACATAGACGTATTAAGAAAGGTGCGCCTGAGAGTTGGCTTTGCTTCGGCGATTTTTCGAATGTCTAAAAAATCAGAACATCTATGAAAAATCATTTAATATTTCATAATTAAGAAGATGCATGACCTTTACATTGTCTTGTTTTCGCACGAGAAACGGCATTCAATGCATGGCGGGACGTGCGTGGCCAATTAATTAGTCTAATATAACGCGAGTCTTGCCAAAAGTCAAACCGATTCATAATTTTAACGTCGTCTTCTTGTTTGGCTCACTGCTCATTTCTGATAAACTATGTTTATTCAGTACAGCATCACAATTTAGTCTCGAGCCTATAAAAATAATGCACGTGAAATTGTTGACGATGAAGTATTGAGATTTTCATATGCCTAGCCTTGATTGGAATAATTTCCATAATAGCTTTAAATATAACTTTATTTTTGTCAAATAAATAACAACGCACCAAGGCAGCAGCAAGGCATCTCGCTAACACAAGTTATGAATTGCTCAGCCTATAAACCCAATAAAAGTAGCTATAGAAGCCGCTTTCTTCTCGCTCCCTTCTTCAAATCGAATCACGTAATCTTGAAGAAAAACATCCTCTACATTGATGTACTTACTTGGCCCTTTTTTCGCAGGAGCAGCGGCAGCAGCTTTTGGTAAGAACTGTAGGATCGTACGTTCACGAATTTTCGGGTGCCGACGGTTCGCATGGGGGAACGTGTAAGGTAGACTTTAAGCGATCCCACGGGATTCTTGGCAACGATTTTATGATTGACCGCGTTACGAAACTCCCGACAGACCACTTTCTCTAGTTTCGTTTGTCTTGTCAGTCTCGAGTGCGCCAATTCATTGTTGTCGCCATTGTCGTGTGGCTTTGTAAACGTCGCGCGTTCAACACTAAAGCGCTGTAGGTATATTGAGACTAACACTGCGCTACCAAGACTGGCACGTGCTCCATCACTTGTAATGGGGATAAAAAACACTGGCTGTCACACCTTTGATCAGTGTCGTGCGCAACACACTGCACTGTTTTTCGTCAATTCTAATTTAATCATCTGCCCTACCTGCGGCTAATGACCGATTAGATTTCATTGTGTCGCTTGACATTTTTCTTCCCGGAAATTCAGACTATTTTATTCAAGTAGGCCAATTTTATATATCTATAATTTTTAGTAATTTAAAGCTACATCGGATTTTTCACTTAATAATGGTAAAGTAATTAAATAAAAGAAAAGTCTTAATTGACAGCGCGTTTTATCAACTCAACGCTTTCTGAGGTAAGAAAATATTTTATCCAAAATGAGTTAAATTGTTTTACTACATAAACACCTAAAAACATTATCTGATATCTCAAAAGCCACTCTAACAGTATAAACTGAACTATTTTATAAATTCACAGGACATACGGTTCACAACATTTAGTTATAAACGTAAGAGAGCTGTATGTTGATTTATCTTATGTAAATACACAAGTTAATGTCTACATACTGTAAAGAATCGATTGAGAGTACAACGAATTGAAGCACTTTTATGGCGTAATTTTCTTAAAAAGGAAATAACTTGCATCTTTTACGAAATTAGTCAAGTTTATATAATTTCAGCGATTTCTGTATATACTTATTCACGCTAGCTGATTTATAATTCGTGTTCTTGGTACACTTTATGAGAGAAAATAGCTTTCTTACAACCGGATATTTACACGTTGCTTTTTGTTATCTTTCGCCATTCGTAGAAAACGTTAGTTAATGCGCTTCGATGGTATTTTGCTTTGTCGGTGAAAGATCGAGAAAAAGATCGAGAAAAGAAGCCGATAATACCACAGTGCGTAAGTAAAAGAGCGTTTGAATTATTTATCTGGTAATTAATGAAGCTGCTTTGCAAGATTCTAGAGTCGAAGAATTCGTTTTCTGTGAGTGAATCGAATTCTACAGCAGGGATTTGCATCGATAAAATTTCTAAGAACTGACTGGTATAGACCTATTCGCATACTTGATCCACGCCATGTCTTGCGCAAACTTGTCACTACGAATATCTTAACATGCATTCCGAAAGTCATAAACTCTATGATTATTTATCAGTATCCACATTCAAAGGAGCGAAGCAGTCGACGAACTGCCGCGCCGCGAATGTATAAAGACAATTGTTCAGGACACTCACAAGACTCACCTTTCTTATCGTCATCGTCGTCATTGTGATCGGTCGCATGGTGGAGATGATGCGCCGCCGGATGATGTGGCCCTATCCCCGGCACGAGCGGATGGCTTCCCAGCGCCGGGTGTGGATGGTGGGGATGATGACTCAAAAATCTGACTGCAGCCGCGGTGACCTGGTGTTGGGCTTGCAGAGATTGCTGTACCTGGCTCTGGACCTGCCCCAGAACCGGATGGTGCCATCCCGGCAGGTGAAACGGAAAGACGGGTGTCGCCCTCTGAAAAAGTCGCGTGGGTCCTAGTAAAGACCCGGCATTGCCGCCAGAATTTCCGGAGCCCGATCCCGCGGCGACGGCTCCACCGGCGCCAGGAGGCGGTGGGAACGACAGGCCACCTCCCGGCTCCAGCACCATGTTCGGTATCAGCTTCGCGTCGTGGGTGTCGGTGTCGGCGTCGGCGTCGCCGGAGACGCACGGGCCCGACCACGACAGCGACAACGGCGGATTGGAGTCGTCTTTTCGACGAGAAACAGGTCACACCACCTCCACAAGGTCGCAAATTAGTCCAGTCTATTTTTCACGGGCTGGGATTTCCACCTGCCAATCATCACCGCTAGTTAACTTTTTGAAACTATAGCCTCTTACTCTCACTCTCGCCTTCGCTCTATTTCGAAGATTTGCAAGCTGATCATCGACTACGCACTTCTTCAATAAATCTATCGACAAACACTCTTCTAGTCACGCGTATAGAAACGTATTCGAGCGTTTGGTACAGCTAAAACTGGATTCTCCTCGTTGGTCATTGTTTTATTCCATTTTACGGTCACCAGCGCTTAATCCTTTTAGTCACTGCTAGCCGTCGGATCACAAAATCCTCGATTAGTCTGGTTATGCTTGCTTATGTTTCCAAATACTGTCTCACTATTGCAAGAATATGACGTTTTTGTCGTTGCGATGGTCTTGACAGCAGGCAAAAAGTTGGCACCTTATCAGTCTTTTGGCCGTTATTGATTCCAGGACACTAATTTCCATGGAATATCATTCGACTATACTCTGCGCATACGTCTGAGCAAACAATGTCGACATCTATAGGAATTCTATGAATCCATTGAATGATCTATCGACGACGTCAAATGTCACAACACTAGGTTTCTCTGCTTTGCTCTTCCGTCGCACACTCGACAATAGTGAAAAACGACAATTGCACCTTCGCACTATCTATACTCTAGTTGGTTTCCCCATCGGTAGAAAACAAACTCGTATCCTTCTAATCAAGACTGATCGCACAACGAGGAGTTGAGCGTTGCGATCAGCTGACGATAGAGTTCGCGCGCGCGCGCGCACTCTGACAGTGTTAAAAAAGCAGCTATACGCCGTGCGCGCTGCGCCCGCAGAGAGAAAACACCGGTCGGCGGTGGCAGCAGCGGCAGCGGCAGCAGCAGCGGCAGCGGCAGCGGCAGCAACACGAGGGCACGAGGCGACGGCACAGCACTATCTGGCTCGAGCACACCACAACTCTCGAGGTCTCTTGCCCCCCTCGTCGGCAGCTCGGCTCGATCCACGAGCCAGCCTCTCTGTCTCTTTCTCTGTCTCTTCTCTCTCTCTTGCGGCTAACTCGATCTTTCTCGCACTCCCGCGTAACATAGGATCTGACGCCATTGGTCGCGCTGACGGCGGCTTCCGGGGATCGGCGCTGCCGGCCCAGCGCCAATCGCTGCGGCCCGCAGCGAGCTGCAAGCTCCACCTACGCGGCCAGACAACTCCGTTTTTTCCAGCACCGTGAATTGAATCGCGGTGGGGGCGAATCAATTGCCTAGCCAGCACTGGCAAGATGGCTCCTCCCTAATACTAACCGCTCTACCCCCACCCCCGCCTCGCTCGCTCAGTCCCCCACACTGCGTTCTGGCGCGCTCTCGTATCGAAAGAGTATACCCGCCGCACGAGCCGAACTCTCTCGTAGCTAACACCAGCGGAGTGAGTGAAGCAGCGCGAAATTTGCTCCTGTACAGTACGAGGACCCGTTGCAAAAAGTCGTCAATTTATAATCTTATTAATAGTTTTAGCAATCAACCTAGATCTTTCTCTCTCTCTCTCTCTCTCTCTCTCTCTCTCTACCGACTTTTTTTGACGAGATCTCGAGAATCTTAGATGTTGTATCGAGTAACTTAGATTTTTTATACGTCGCGGAAATCCTAATTCAAAACGAAAATAAAGAGATGCATCCAGTAAAGATGAAATGAAGAGGAAACACGAGGCGCAAAACGAGAGCTACCACTGTTGGCAGATTTCCAGGTCAAGTAGACTTTATTGGTGCTGATAAGACCGAGTCCTCTTTTATCCATGCCAGCAGCACAGTGCGCAAATTCAATGTACTAAAATTAGTGCCTGACTTGCTTCCGACAGTACTTATGTGGCGTTTGATTCTTCGAAAATATTGATTTTAGAACCGCTTTTCATTCTCGAGACTTACATCTCTGGACAGCTTCGGAGAATTTTCTTTGTAATATTAGAGTTAAGTTAAATACTCTGCCTTACATAGTACAGATTTGCATGATTCTATATGCTAGAGTGTAGTGCTAGAGATAAGGTATACTGTATGAGTATATAAGAAATTGAAGTGAATGGCGTGTAAGCGGTAAACTTTGATAAGAACCTCATTACTTCATTAGCTTACTTCGTTTTCATTGCTATAGGTATGTGAATATACCGACTCATCATATCATTCTGTTGATTTATTGAATGAGACTTACGCGTTATTACTAATAGACTGCTATTTCATGTCATGACATATTACATATTATCATAGCAAACATAATACGCAGAATAAATAACAATCCATTCTAAATTAAGGTTCACGCGTTATTGTTTATAATTTAGAATTAAAACGTAAAACTAATTTTCTCTCCTTAAATGGAGCTGAATTCCATCGGACTTATAATTATATGGTTTTAATTAAATACTGATCCATTAATCTCATAATATACATCAGTAGCTTTCTCACGTGTACGTACAAAACAATTTAACTTCACGCAATGAATAATATTTGCTGAACTCGACAGGGCCCTGATGTAAAAGTAAACAAAAATCCGCAACATGTCATTTTTAATGTCCAATTTCCACCAGCTCAAATTAATTAAATTCTATTTCATTAGACTGATGCAAATGCACGCGTGAGATCAGTTCTTTAGAATGATTCTTATGTATCGCGCGTGCGAATCTTTTTGTTCGACTTTGCGGTTGTAATAAAAGCCTGGGATACATAGGTAAAGAGGTAAAGTGGGAGTGAGATGGATAGATAGCTAGACAGCGAGAGAGAGAGAGGGGGGGGGGAGCCATGGGGTAGGCAAGGGTCTCTCAGAGGCGTTAAGTAATTATACGTCTATTCTCTTCCTCGGAGGAAATTAGCCGCGGCACTCGTGCGCGCGAGCAAGCTTACTCTCGGGAACTGGAGTAGTATATAAGGATGGGAGTAGAAAAGAGAAGAAAGTGCTCTGGCTCTCTCTCTCTCTCTCTCTCTCTCTCTCGCTCACTCTCTTTCGCTTCAAGCAAGGAAAAATTGGGAAATTAAAATTACTCCCCTTTCCTTTCCTTCCTTTTTCGTAGTCGTCGTGGTTGTCTCGCGAAAAGACGACTCTTCTGCCGTTTAATGTTGGAAAAGGAAAGTACGGCTGTATAGTTTTATGAGGCGATCATCTTGTCTCTTGGATTGATCTCTTTCTCTTTTCGATTAAATTGAATTTTGTGAGAAATTTCTATGATATAATTAATAATTGCACGCAAAATTCATATCATTTTCAGTGTATTATCCGATTAGATATATACACATAATGTTCGAATTATGTTCCATTTGACATTAGAAATAGCATTTTGAGCAATGTTACAGAATTCGGTCTGCGTACTACAGGATTTTCTCTCGCGAGTTTTCTTACTCTCTTTGACTCGCAGTAGCCTCCTTCGTCTCTTGTACTTGAATATAAGGGACAATAGTTTGCACCACAGCACCTTGTTAGCCAAGTCGTTTTGGTCTCTGTGGCAAATAGCCTGCTCGGAAATTTACAGCGACGAGAGTCGACGGACGACTTGCACAAGCCGCCAAGGAAAAGTTGCTTGTCGAAGGCACTCAGCGGTTCTTCTTTGTTTTTCCCCGGAGTTATATTATATATTACGAAAGTTGATAAGAAAAAGCTTGCAGGCCAAAAGTGCAGCCGAATGCAGTGTTGTAGCAATAGCTGCGTATCGGGCAGTGTTAAAAAGATTGCCGGAAATTTGATTATTTCTTATTGGAATTAATCGATATACAAATTGCAGCCACGCTAATAAAGCCTCTTGATCGCTATGCATATAAGCTATGATCACCAAACGAGTAGAAGACTATAAATAGGCAATCTAGTTCCGACTGAAATTATTTGCTATTCCGTTCTCGCGCTTGGACAAGCGCCGCCGTGTATCGGTATATTTAAGTCGCGGGGCATTAAAGCTCGTCGGCGTTCGCATGATTTGATGTATGGTCGACGCGTGCCCTGCTTCTCGCGCGCGCGCGCGGAGACTCGCTTAAACGTAAGATATCGCGCTCGATCAATTTTTCATAAACCCGGAGCGACTACTTCTCTCGCCTTCTCTTCGCGTTCTCTTTCTGGGGCTGAGAGTGCGAGAGGTTTTCTTCGTTTTATCGTCGTGACCGAACGCGAGTTTTTCGAGCGCCGCGAGCTTGTAATCTTCGTACCGCGCAAATCACCGGGCACGTGTGTATAGTTATGCTTGAAGAAAGAGAGAGATAGACAAAGAGAGAAGCGGCGATGTCTCAATTGTAAAAAAGTACCTTTGTATTTGAGAGGGTTTGTCAGAGCACGAAAAAATACCTTTTAAATATCAAAATTTCAATGCTGAAAATTATAATTATTTTATGTTTATACTTGTTAGAAGAAAACGGTTGGGGCTGATGCAACTGTGAGAATTTTAGGGCAAATTTTATTTCCAATGCCTTGTGGGAAGAGCTCTTACGAACTTGATTACGAATTCGACACGTAGTAGTGCTTATGGTCACAAAATTTTACTAGTTTTTAACTACTTTATAACTTTTAACATTAATTTAATAGCCCTCGAAATATGATACAAACTGATAGTTTTCAGCAGATACTCTTCTTTTATTTGTTTGCTATGAGAGGAAAAAAATTGAGTCATAAATTTCGTCGTATCGAGATAACATTCGTATCGAAACGGTAGTCACGACGCTGCATGAACAGATGTCACTATTTTTTCTCGAGAAATTTTATTCTCGGTTAGGCAACGATTAAGATGCTTTTCTAATTTTATGCTTCCATCAAATGTACATCGTTAGTCTACTACACTTACAGATAAAAGGCCGACTTCAAAATATATTTTTTGCGTTACTAATTATCTCAAGTCTAAAAATAATAAACTTTTAAAAATGCTTTCATTTAAACGGTATTTCTCATATGCTTCAGGAAGTCAACAACAATAATGTAAACAAATATTCTTTGTTAACTATATTGTTATACTTCTGTTTAATCGCATGGATTGCATTGATTGTCAAAATTGTTTCCGACAAAACTACAATACTTTTCAATATATTTAAAAAAAATGTCTTTGCCATGAAGACTTTTGACAGTAAATTAAAAGAGGTGAAAAAGTGAATAAATGCTTTTATCTAAAGCATATTATAACTATAGTCACTGACTGGCGTGACAGAATTTCGGCTCGAGCAAATATTAAGTCTTTGAGAATTGAAGCTTAAAACTAATTGCTTAATTTTTTAGTTAATTTGTACCGAAGAAAATAATATTTTTAATCTCACTTTCATGAGTTGTTGTACTAAATCCTAAATGACTGTACTAAGTGAATCTCAAAAAGATATTATGATCAATAATTAAGAATTTAAAGTAAAAAAATAATCTTATAGCGCGTAGACAGTGAAAATGGCTAACAGCAAATTGTCAGAATAAAAGGCAAGTTTAATCGCCTTGCCGCACACATATCCGAATCTCGTAGTAAAATCACGTTGGGCGAGGAGATGCCGAAAAGCGAGGAATAAAAATCAGGAGTTCTAGAGCTTGCAATTATTCGTACTCGCGTTTGTCGGCGGAGCTAGAATTGAATCCCTGGCGTTGAGTATATATACCACGAGAATAACAGTAGTGGCAGAGGGCAGAATGCCGTAGAGAAGGACAAAAGAAGAAAAGGGAGGGAGGGTCGCCCATGGCAACCACGCGCCGACTCCTCGACGACGTTGCCCGGGAAACTCCCGAGGCTGCGGAATCGCGACAACCCCTAAATACGCTGAGACAGGCGTGTGGGTAGCAAGATTTTTCCTCCCGGGAAAAAGAGGCTGCGGAAATCTTAATGGAGGAGAAATCAACGAGATATCTTTAAATTCTTTAACGCAACTTTCTAATAGCTGCGAATAATTTTCCTATTCGATAATAATCTACTTTGATCTTCAAAAAGTTTTCATAAAATTTTGAACTTGAATAAACCTTAAGCAAATAGTGCGAGTAGAGTACCGTGAGTAATAAAACTAATTGCTAAGAGCGATATAATGTTGAGAATTATCGCGAGACAGCCAACAACATCGCCTAGCTAAAGATTCGCAGCTGCAATAAACCTAAAAAGCCTCTTTCCAGTCTCCGTACTGCAATTTGAGGAGTCTCCTGGCAAAGGCAAGGCTGAAGAGAGAGAGAGAGAGAGACGGAACTTGCACAAGAAGACGAAATGCGCCAGAGAGAGAGAGAGAGAGAGAGAGAGAGAGAGACAGGTCGGAAAGCTCCGAAGCTCAGAAGGGTTGCAAGCTCTCGCCAACAGTTAGCACAGGAGGTGAGGAGACCCGGTTAATTACTAAAGCGTTTTAATCTCCGGCAAAGTTCCAGAGAGCTGAGTCTTCTCTCCCCTTCTCGCTCGCTCACTACTTGCAGCTATATGTATAGCCAGTGACCGTGGTACGCTAACCAACGAAGAAGAGAAGAAACCGTGGCAGCAGCAACTAACGGCCGAGGCCGGGTGTAAATTAGGGACTCGCTAACTTCGCGTCTCGCCCCGATGGGTCGCGCTTTGCGACGAGGATGCGTGCGGGTATGGGCCGAGAGAATTCGCGAGCAAATCTTTCGACTAGGTGTGTCTCCGAGGGAAAAGAAATATTTTATTTTATTTAATGTGAATTTCTTTTTAGGTAAACGATAATGATTTAAATATCACTTAAACTATCAAATGTCCGAAATATTCGTACGGTCATACGGAAATTTTGATTGGAATCAATTCCATAGTTTCTACAAGAATATAAATGGTGTGCCCGTGCACACCTTGAATATAACAATCAATGAAAATAAAGAATGATTTTCTTTCAAAAGAAATGATTACGTATCCCATGTATTGCAATGGCCACGACGAGACCTTTGCATACGAGCATCTAAACATACGTATTATATGTTCAAAGAATACAGATATATACACGGAATGAGGATAAACTATTACCAGAGACTGTCGGCAAAACAAAGTGCTTCAAATGAAAACGAGCGAGTTGAGCTAATTATTTGGAGGTCGCATAGATGTATGTACGCTTATCAATTGGCGGGCATCACGTTCGTAACAATCTCTTACTTTTCCTATCTTCTCGTGTAGGATGTAATTATAAATTTAGACCTGATGGTTTCCATATAAATATACTCAGGCTATTGTTTTTATTAAAATTGGAACAGTTTATTTGGAAAACAAAACCCATCATAGAACGCAAAGTAATAGAAGTAAAACTTAGAGGATCAATAAGTATATAAGGATAAAGCGGTGTTGTCCTATCGTTTTTTAGTATCTCGAACGATGAATTCTAATATGAAAAGCAGGCGCACGCCGAAGCAGCCAATTTGTTACGTAATTCAAAATCAATCAGAGATGTGTTATTTTGCATGCGCAATGGAAAAAAGAGCTTTCGGGACCTTCGATCTCGGATATTTCTTAACGAGCCATAATCACCGCTTATGTGCTTCGAGCGAGGATTTTTTGCAAGATCAGCGAACGGTTTTCTTGTAAGTAATGCTTTGTACAATTGTATTGACAGCATCTTGTAAATTTTCCGCTTTTGCGCAATAACAGCATTGAATTACATTGATAGATGAATATACAGAGTTGCCACGAACAGCAAATTTTCATTTAACTTCGAACTTTTTATAGAGCGAGACTATCCAAACAAATATTAAAATGGTTGTATAAGAAACATTATAGCCGAGTTTGATATGAAATTATAGTCCGCATCACTATAAATCTCTTCAATGTTGTTGCATAACGCACAACAAATCAGTAAGCTTGATTTACTCATTGTGCTCCGATAAATTTCCGACGCCGTTATCAGATATATTATTTTTATAGATTATTTACAGGAAATTTTTAAATAATGTATTTTTCTGTCGCAATGTCCGCGAGAAAAGTTGCTCCTGTCGTCACATTCGTTTTCATCAAGTTCTTCACGAGAAAACCGTACCTACACATACGCTCAGCTCCAGAAATTTTATTACACAAGCGGAGAAGCGGCGGCGCAAGACTCGCCCATCGCGCAGTCGCTCGAAGCCAATTGAAGCGCGACGACGATTTGTCGCCTGCGAAGCGGAGGGGAAAGCCATGATTCGAGAGAGAAAGAACGACGACGATAGATAGATAGATAGAGAGAGAGAGAGATTGAGACTGAGAGCTACTGAGAGCGACAAAAAGATAAAGAAGAGCACGCGCGAAGAGTGGGACGGAGGAGAGGAAGAAAGAAGGACGAGTCGAGTATTCGGAGCACGCGATCTTGGTTGCGCTGCTGCTGCTGCTTCTGGCAGTGGTACGTCATTCGGTCGGGCCGCTAATCAGAACTAACCGCCGACGCGTGCTTGGCATTCGAGAGAACTCAAGCAACCAAGAAACAAAGAAAAAACGAGATGGGGGAGCTGCTGGTTGCTGCTTCTACTGATGCCGCCGTGTATAGTAGCCATCTTTGCATCCTCGCTTTTCTGCGAGCTTGATAAGTTCGATATATATTTTGCTCGCGCTCTCTGAAATCAAGATGTATTTCACATCTTCTGAAGAAGACCCTTCTTTTCGTCTATTTGAAAAATATTTGCTCGCTAGTGGAAAACTATAGGGTAGATTATTTTTCACTGCATAGGACAAAACATAAATTAGGAAAATAACATCGAAAAAATAAGCAAAACACTTATTACGCGTGTATTATATTTAGGCATTAGGGAAATTCGATGATAGCGAGCACGGTGAAATTTTTTTTTCTCTTTTTCCATATTTCCCTTCCGATTTCTAGTTTCATCTATACCACGAATTCTATTCCGCCGCCATTCTCTCAGTATCTTTCTTTTTTTTTCTCTCTATACTTACACGCAGTGTGCGTGATTTACTCGCTCGCGTTCACGCTTCATCGATCGTCCCTCTTGCGGAATGTATTTTCTCGTTGATCGTACCATTGTTTCCGCTGAGCTAGCGTCGCAACCGCAGATCGAAAAGAGAGCTGATGCTCTCTCGGGGGACGATTTGACTTGCAAAGCCACTACGGTTAGATATATATACGAAGCTAGCTAGACCGTCGAGGGGAAGCACACTCATTTGGCGAGAATTAGAAACGCGGCCCGTTGAATCGTGATAAGGAATTTACGAGAGTCTGCGGGAAGTGCTGGGCTTGTATTATTTCGCTTCTCGAATTTTCCCTACAATGGCTCTATGTTGAGAATAATGCGGGCTTTTTCGTTGGATGGGTTTAACTGCACTAGATATGGATAATTACGTCTGATCGCGCATGGCTCCTACTACTACAAGATTCCTCTGACCTCCCTCAAATTGTCAAAAATTCGAGACAAAAATAATTGAGCTTCAGACTATAATGTGAGTAATGTTATTTAAATTGAAAGCTCTTTATTATGCAACAGAACGGATAGGAGAATCAGTGTATGAAACGATAGGAGAAGGAACAAAATATCGCCTCGGGTGAAAGATGTACTTCTTTTGCGGGAAGATTAAGAGCGTTATCGGACTCAGCGATCAACTCTTGCTGGCAGAACGGATCGTGTGAGAGAGACGAGCGATGGTCGAAAGTACAAGAGTACGAGTTATAACAGTACGCATGTATAGACCCGCAATATCGAACGTGTGTATATTTAAGGTAACGTTCACATTGTCCGAGTATGCCTCGAGATATGCGCGTTTAAGACCATATCTCCGAATGAAAAGAAAAAGACGTCAAGTGTATGTGGCTTAATAATCTCACGGGCTGACTAGCCTACGAATTGATTATTTCAAATAAACGATCGTACCGATTGAGTCATCCAGCTCTAGTGCGTGCATGTGTATAACAGTGTGAACTTTCCGAAAGCGAAAGAAAGAACCGACGAGCAAGAGAAATAACGTCATCCCAGCTTGATTTATGGGTTAATAGTTAACCGGCCGTAAATAATGCTAATCACACTCTTATTATACGTTCCGCCGTGGCATCGCGCGCTTGCGTTCTCTCGCGCGCGCGCGCGCACACACACACACACACTCATACACAGATATATACATATACACACATATATATATACATATATATATATATATATATATTCCCTTCTCTAAGTACAGCTCTGTGTTTTGTCCGCATGCCGCGATTTCAAAGACCCGTCGTCCCATCCTCGCTTTCTCTTGCCGTTTGCCCGATGGTCTGACTTGTTCTCTTTTTATACGTTTCAAACACCGCGTGAATATATGCTATATTTCCTTGCGCGTATTAGTGCACGCTATTGCAATATACTATATAGATATATTGTTGTGCCGAGGTAAAAAAGTGTATCGAATTGCGAAAGAAAATTAATAACACGATATCTTTGAAATGCGCACGCTGCAGCGAGACGATAAAAGCAGACGTACACAGGGCTATATAATTATTATAATGACTTGAGCAAACAATTGCCCGCAGAGTGTCATCATTTGTACAAAGTAATCAATAGGCATTAAACCGCTGGTATGACAAAAAGATTCTTAATGTCGTCCAGCAAATTATAGATTTAGTCGAAATGGTATAGTTAGAAGATGTACTCTCCATTCTCGTATAATAGCATCAGTTCGTAAATATAAGAAAACTCCCTTAACTATAACTTTCGATCGAGACTTGCGAATTATCAAGAGAAAATTTTTATGAGATAATCTTCGGCACATAAGAGCTTCATCCTTGAATACTCGCGTAAAGATACACATCCGTTCCTCACATATACGTGTCTATATAAATACTTATATACATATGTGTACTGCATGCATTATATATAAGAGGATACAAGGCAGCACATAGCAAAACGATTATCCGCTATGTGAATTTTTCTCTTGTGCATACGAAACCGCCGTATAGAATAATAGGCTTACGGCACACGTGCTTGCTCGACCCATCATTTGCTCGATGTACACACTGTGTTCTTTCAATATTTTTACCTCAACTGACTACTGACAATGAAAAAAGTACTAGAAAAAATTACTGCCAAGCGTGATAAATATTTTCGATGTACAAATACATACTTTTGCCTAAACTTGAATGAATTTGACAAAAAATGCAAATTCAAATAAGTGTAGCTCGTGGAGCTTTTTTCTGTCCAATCGGAAGTGGCTTGGTACGGGTCACAGTTTGACCAATGTCTCGCTAGCGAAACGTTTGTTCCCAACGGACCTCTCTATACACACACTCGGTTCGATTTGAAATTGCGCTCCTCAATACACTTTACATGCCTCGAAAAGTGAAGCGACGGGAGAAAATCGTTGAATGCAAATAGGTATCGGACTGCTGACTCGAGAAGACATTTTCCTAGCGTTTACAGAAGTGTCGATCGCAGCAGTGTCGTTGCTGACCGTTAGATGGAAATCGAAAAACCTGCAAAAGTTTTCAAATTATTCTTCTGAGCATTATATTACTTATTATAATGAGCTTTATACTCGCTAACATATTTATTACTCGGATGATTATTTACTAAATGTATTCATTTAATAATCCACTAATAATAAGCAGAGTTTTTTTAAACAAAAATCAACAAGTTAATTCGCAAATCGTCATTGCCAAGGGATACGCTGTATCAATCATGCTCTCAAATCGTCTGCTATAGAGTAATACATGCAGATACATAGATTTAGCTCACAATGGCGAGTCCTATTCGAATTTCGAGCCATGCAGGTACACTGCAGTCGCCTCTATTTTCCACGGAAAGCCGAATCTCGATCGATCCTCCGGAGCGGCAAACTACCTCTCAATTTCCAATAGCCTGTGTTCGTAGCTATGGTCTCGACGGATTTGGTACAATCGACCTGTCGCTTTCAGCCTATTAAATTAAAATCTTTGTCGAGTTCGCGGTAATTATATGTGAGTCGAGAATCGCTCTATCAGCATGGGACTGGAGTAATCAGAGGAGCAGAAAAAAAATTAACTATTAACGTCGCTGAATTTATCGCACACTAAAACGAGCAATCGTCAATGATTGCGCCATAGCCCGGCAAGTACTCGATGATAATGAGAATAATTATTTCAATTATCATGATGGTGAAAAGTTTCCACGGTTCACACACGTAGCTCGCGCGTATACAGTTCTTTCGCCGTCCTGAGTAGGGTAATGCGAAATGGCAGATTGCGCTATTATTTCTTGAGGATTTATGATCACGGACTGGAAGATAGCTACTTATCAATTTCTTGTATGCATTGGCCCTATACATACGTACGTAGATAACAGATTAAGAAATAATCGTATTTTTCTCGATTTGCCGGACAAAAATTCGAACTATCATATCAATTAGGAATATTTTTATCTTCTGTCTAATAATAAATAACTTAGTAACTGTTATATGAGTCGCGATTGATACTGTGAATGATGTTGCTTGATTAAAGTAAATGCGCAATAATATACAATGTGATACAACTGGTGAGCGTCAATGAATACTAGATCGATAAATCGAAGCACTGTACTATATTTGCGTTATAGGTGAACATTACTATCGAAATCAAAATGAAGAGCGTGAGGCAAGGAGTGTATAATTTTCTATCTCGCGGGTCGCGCACTCATTGCAGTTTTTAACTCTATGATCCATTCAGGAATATGATTTTTTTAACGCGATACGAAGATTTTTCTGAAAACGGAAACAACGTGCATGATATTGTATATAGTGCTATTCTTCTATGAATTTCGAAACCTATACGCCCACTCGAACTCGAGGAAAAATGTAAGAATCAAATACGGTGTTTACGAGAGAAAACGCTCCGTTGCACTGATGATTAATGGATGACCCTTTAGAAAGTGATTTTTACAATCGGAATATGATAAATAATCTAAAGTCATTAAAAAATAAATATTATTCAAAAATATTTCCAATACAGAATATAAAATATGCAGCGGTGGACGTGATAATCCAGTTCAGAAAGAGAAGTATCATATAGTATGTAAATTAACATCTCCAACGATTTACTCATGCGTGATCAAGGTAAAATATTTACTGAACATCTAAAACGTCTGTGCGGAATTGATCGGAACTTGCAAATAAATACAAACAGAACTTCAGCGTCCATTGATTTTTAAGCGGCGCATTTCTCATCGCAAAGTAATTATTCTCAATCACATGACAAACTTCTTCATCCGTCCTTCGACATTCCATGTCCCAAGAACAAAACATCAGTCTATCGGAGCAAACTTGTTCTCCGTCACAACGAGTTGCGCCTGGAATTACATGGCTGCTCGCACGCTAGGGGCTAAGAAAATCAAGAATAAGAGAAAGAGAGAACGAGTGGCGGCAGGCCGCGCGATATTGATATAAAGAGGGGGCAGATTCCAAGACAGTACGAGCTTTGTAATCAGGCTTCTATTACCATCCCACGTGGTCTATTTTTTCTCCTTAAGGCTGATCGCCAATGAGTTATTCTTGCTTTTTACGCACCGAGAGCTTGCATACAAATACTAGAAAACTCTTTCCCGCGTATCGAATGGAGTTTCTTATTATATGTTAAATTCTGATAATCCGGCTACTATATTTCAATAAAATAATCTAACGCATACGTAGCAGTCAATGTCCTTGAAAATAATCTTCCACGATAGTTTCAAGGCCAATGCACTATACTCATGGAAGTAGTACATAGCTTATATATATAGTTGATATAGCTATAGGTATAATAATAAATATGGAACGGTAATTTATGCAACGTTAGAATTGTACTGCGGTGGTGCAAATCGCGACGCTGGGAAAGCGAGAACGCGTGGTTGCCTCTCGGGGTCTATAACTATAGACAAAATGAGACAGAATGAGACGAAATGAGACAAAATGATAATAGGAAAACAGCTCGTCACGAGCTTCTACCTTCGATTGCCGTGCGAGTTTTCAACAGACATACTTCACAGCAATTGGGCATTCAAATAGATGTTGGGTTTCCAAAATTTCTCCGTACATAAATAAATTTACTGAGATTAAGACGGAAGAAAAAATGACACAATATGCCCCTTGAGAGTAGCAAGCGAAGTAAATTTCCCATGCAGCAGACAAGCTTCACTGGAAATTGATTTCCCGCAAGGAGAAACGAGGCGAGAAGGAGATATAGTTCGAACGCACATGCCCTCTCGTGTGCACCTTGCGCGCTCGTATATACATGTATTATACTCTCAGCCAGGGAAGAGAGAGGGAATCTAGTTATACCGCAATGGGTCGATGGATGAAGTTATCCAACAATAATGGCTCCATTAGCGTGGCGCTCTCGGGCATCCCGTAAGGACCCCGTAGTTGTGAATCCTTCCTCTTCTCCGGAGGAACGAGAGAAAGAACGACTGAGAGGAGTAGGTATACAAGCGAGCGGCAAAGGAAAGGGGGATAGCGAAAGAGCGTCGCCTCGTTTTCGCGGCCTGCTGCAAAGCATATACTTACCCAGCCGATTGTTTATGTTGGCTGATGGCCAATTATGCTTGCACATGCACACACGCGCACGTGCTCGCATACTCATGTACTGTAATACTAGCGACCTGGCGTCGTTGTAGGGTAATGGCGAGCACGTTACCGGTAAAATGTATACTTAGACACAGCGTTAACTTTCCTCTTGCGCCGTATCTACCCCTTTCTTACCTTATTCTCTCCCTCCCTCTCTCTCTCTCGCTCTCTCTCTCTTTCGTAAGGGAGCGAAAGAAGAACAGCGGTTATTGTCTCTTTTCTCTTTCATTCTTTTGCAAGGTTACTACCTGGCAATTCTCTATAATCCTCTCATTATTTTCTCTCGCTGCGTCCATTATCGTCATTTTTCATATTTTTTCTCCATTTCTCATCGCCAACAGCCAAATTGAGCTGTTCTTTAATATCTTCGCATTTACATCGATATTCGCTGCCGTTACTTATGTGTGTTTTACTTTTACTTACTTATGCGTTTTTTCCAATATACTTTTTCGAGGTTCAGCGTAATAGAATGATCGCTACAGAGTAAGCGCTTTGAAATTTCATTTTGCGCTCGCTTCTCTTGTTTCGTATAATCGAGAAATGATTACGCTTGAGTGGATTTCGGTTAAAGAATACTTTGTCTTCACTGAGATGGTGTAAATGGTTTCGTTGTATTTAGCGCACATAGCGGAAATTGCGTATTTCGTCTTAAAAAATTGTGAAAAATAAAAATGTTGATTCTAAAGCTTGAAATTATCAGTCACGATTAAAATCGATCGATATTTTCAATAATTTAAATCGTAATTACATCGAGTGCATTATATGGGTCGTTGATGCATACCAAGGAATGACCAATTGTATATTTAGCAATCTTTTCATTTATTCGAAAAATTGGCGTAATGTTTAACTTGTTAAAAGTTAAAAACATTGTTCTATAGGAGCGACCAGAAGTTGAGAATGTAATCAATTTTATATAATTCTGATTCGACTTTATTCTATTAATATTAATATTTTTAATCTTTTGCTGATTAATATTAAACTACATATAACAAATATTAAATGGACAGATCAATTTTTAGAGCACGTATTTTGTTAGGTGCAATAACGATCATTACTCGTGAACCATTGAAAACAATCTCAATTTATATATATACGACTGCTTAAATATGCAGAACAACAAGCGAAAATTAGAGAACGTTAGGTTCGTTTCAATAATGCACAGAATTTAAAATAGGCAGTAAAAGCGAATGCGTTGCGATAACAGAGAGCGAATATAAACTTCGTAAATAGCACATATCGAAAACGATAAATCTGATTAATAAGGGAAACATACTTGATAATTCTCAAGAAAGAATTAAATAATGATCAGTTTTCGTATACTTTTTCGTATTTTTCATTAATTTTTTTAAATAGATTTAGAAAACAACTTAAAGACAAAGTACTCAACTCTGAAATGGTTTAGTTTAATAATAAAAAATTGGATATATATGAACGTGGGAAATAAATTTTGATTGTATAAAAATGATTTTTTAACTATTCATCGAAAACATAAATACTTACATTCGTGATATAATAGCTGCAGTGAAGAATATTGCTATAAAATTTTACAACATTATAATTTTTAAATAATAAATTTAATTTTAAATCTGTGATTCTATACCATCGAGCAGTATTCAAGTGTTTCTGATATGATCTGAGTACGAGAACTATATTTCAGTTAACAACTATTTTAGTTCTCATCTAAACATGAAGGTATACAAACGTATTTATCTAGGTTCCGATTGTGTTTATAGGTAGATTTTATAATATTCAGCCAATAAGAGTGTAGAGCTCCGACTGTATCTATCGATTTCTGCATGTGAATCAAATTAAGGCAAAATGGCTTATCTCGAGATCCATAGTTAACCTTCAAGTCAATCTACACTTACATTCTATGCTAAAAATTATAAAATTCTGCACTATGCAAATGCAATCCAATAATGTTAAGTTTCTAAAAGAGAGCAAGTAATAATTTTTTATGGCATCCTTGGAAAGATTACACTCACAAATCCAGTTTATAACGTTAAGATAATTTTGTATCAATAATTTCAGATGAAGTTTCATAAATCTGCACAATTAATTATAACGATATTTATTATTTCATATCATTTTTACCATCCGTTCTTTAATGCTTCTTGAGTTTGCGAATTCAGACCAAAATATTATAGAAACATATAAGAAATAGAAAAGGTTACACTGACAACAAAGAGACCTATTATTAAAACAGATATACAGTCGTAGCTTAATTCTTTATTTATTCTATATTGCATATTATCAAGTCACATATCGACAAATAGTCAAAATAAAAAATTAATAAAACCACGTATTCCAAAAAACCTATGCAAAACTGTACACTGTCACATTAGACGAGTTATAGAAAAAAAATAATAGAAGCCTAATAAGTAAAAGTGTGAACAATTTTACAATAAATCTATTTAACTCATTAACCCTTACGGAATATTGTATTGTAGTACGAGAAATTTCTTCCTATGAAAGTAGGCAATAAAATAATTGTGTTTTTGCTATTTAAAAGTGTTAGGTCCCCTTAATGAAAAAAATCCGAAAAAATTCTTGAAGGTAGGCAATGTCAAAGAAGAGTTAAAAAATTATTTATAAATAAATATTAAAATAAGTTTGATTTCTATCTTTTAATATTATGGTATGAATTATTGTTTTATGAAGGAGAAGACATCGAGGATTAGTTAGCTACGGAACAGATGCGGTGAACGCAATAAACCAGCAAATTCAAGAAGAGGGAGAACTTTTAGATCAATAAGAATATTTTATTTTTTTATTCGATACCCTTTATAAAATGGTGTACATGACTATTGTGCAACAATGACTTTTCACCGTTTCTCAGTGATATACTTATAACTTAGTGCAAATGCACTGAAATTCAATGAAATTTCATTATTTCAAGATTGGTACAGAATGACCCATAAATTCAATAGTGGTCGCACAAAACTAGTCACCACAAGTGATAAAGAGAGCTGCAAGTCAGAGCACAAGTTCAACCAGAAGCTATCGGAATAAACAATATATATGAAAGATAAGAGAGTACCTGATTAAAATACCGAGTGTCACATTAATTGTAAGATAATCTGACATATTTATTTAAATGCACAATTTTATTTATTTGTAAATGTTCTAAAAATTTTTTAAATAATTGAACCGAAAAGCAGAATTAAAGTGTACAAAGTATTATTTTGAGAAATTAGTAAGTAATATATATATACTCTATTCGGTTCTATTTTGAAAAAGCTTTGTACGCATCTGTTGAATCTACACTCTAATTCGAAGAAAAAAAGTTAGCTTAGCGACACCTTTAAGGCAATATATGAGTTAAAAATTAAAGCTACATCATATTCCTTTGAGAATGTTTTAATGACGTATATATATCTAGAGAAAATAACAATGTAAAGTCGTACTTTACTCAAACATTTTGTATAATGGTCATACTCTCATTGTAACGTAATTCCAAGTAAATATAAAGTTTTGAAGATTGCCATGAAATGATTCTTATAGAAAAAGAAAATAAAACCCAAAACTCATAAACTAAAAGTCAAATCGATTTTTAACTCAATGCGCACATTATTTTTGTCTCAATGTTCAAGATTTTATAATTATTATATTTTCATGTTGAAAACTACATTAAAATGTAATTGATTTATAAATTGAAATTCATATTTTAGTAAATACAACATATTAAAACAAGATATTAAATTAATGTTGAGGTGAGTGTTTATAAATAATAAAAACATTTTCTTAAAATAAGCATACCATTTTCAAAAATATGTACAAAAATAATTACACGTTAGAATATTATAACTACAAATCTTTCAACCAAAGTCGTTTGCTTTTTCAAAATTATCTAAATTAATGGCAATTTGTGAATCGAGCACTGTTATATATATATATATATATATATATATATATATATATATATAATATATATATATATATATATCAGTTAAATTATCTTATTTTACAATTACAATACCAATTTTACACGTTCTATTCTGAGACTAACTGTAGTTATTATCATTACTAAGATTATCAGAGAGCTAACTTGAAAAGCTATTGAAGAGCTATTTTGAAAATTTTCACAACAGAGGTAGCTTACATTACTGATAAAGTAACTATCATAGCATGAAAGAATTTGTAAATCTAAATTTCTTTCTAAAATTGAAATTATGAAAAAAAAATCAAAGTTATATTTAATTTAATGTTTTTAAGTCAGTACAGCCAGTGTAATGAATTATTCCAAATAAAGTTAATGAAGTTATTATGCATAATAATAATTTTGAAAAATTACTTTTTACACTTAAATAAACATGTTTAAAATAAACAATTTGGCAGCCGATTACCAAATTGTTCATATCTATATAAATACATGTTGATAAGTCTTCTAGGCTGCTTCGTTTTTCAGACAAAGAGGGGTTTCACGAAGAATGTACCACATATAGGTTCACTTTGTTTAAAATATGCGATAACATTATTAGTAAATTATAATAGAAACTTTAGAATAAACAAGAGATTGTTCAATTTTTTAAAATATTTTTGTTAAAAATTTAGGTTTAGAATAAGCAAGTAATAAGCTTCATGCTAATGACCCAACAGCTTTATTATTCCACTTGTGAGGTTTAAAGCTCTTAACAATGCATATTTTACTCAATAAACGGAAAGAAAAATTAGAGCTTTAGTAAAATATAGTTGTTAATGTTTACTTATAATATGAACCTGGTAAAAATTAAACCAATTACTATGGTCGATTTCTCAACCGCTGACCAATATTATTTAGTAGCGACTGGTGCTTCCGTTAGCCAGTGATATGCCAGCAAATCAGATGACTGGACGAACTATATATATTAAAAAAAAAAAAGAACGCGTACTGTTAGCGCAAAACATGCGCTATATTACTATATATCGCATATGTTTACATATTATCGCATATACTGCACATGTATGAGGTTATGCACTGCATATATTTATATAACGAAATTTTATATTTATCAAAATTTTATATATAAATCAAAAGCACTCTCATGTAAAAAATTCACGATAGAGCATATAATAATAAAGGTTTAGGCGTTTAAATTTGGGGAAATATATTATTCCAGAGAATTACCATCTCAGGACAAGCCGATACAAATGCTCCTATTTGGAGGATACAAAAATGCACTTATGCGAAGATTAAAATCAATTATGTTCACGAAGTGAATGTTTACGCACACACATACGTATATATCTACTGTTATTTTAAAAAAATTTCTTAGAAAGGATATAAAGTATTTAATATAATAATGAATACAAATATTTATTCACTCATCTTTATCGAAGATAATCATGGATGATACGTATGGCTGACACTTTTAAAGAAATGCTGAATATCTCACGTGAAACAAACAATAAAGGCATTCCATTGACCGTAACTACGTTGACAAGAAGGCTTGAGCTATATTTGAATGGACAGTCATAAGCTTCGAATTCATGTAGCAAGTCGATCCGCTGGGGTCAGTTTCACACTAGCCTTGCCTAGTCCGTTTATTAACTTCAAAGCCCGAGAGAAATGTTTATCTGCGAGTTCGCCACTTCTTTCTTTACCTCCAAGTCTTTTTCGAAGTTTCTATCACGTCTAATTTATAACTCATTCAAACGCTCTTTGTCGCCTTCATAAACGCATCGCTTTGCTTGTTTGGCGAAGACTGACCGACTTACGGTGCACAGTATCGCAACTAGTAAAGAGTCAGTTTCTTTTGTGCATTAACTATTTTACAGCTCATTGACGCGCAGTTCAACATCTCGGAAAAATGCATATGATGAATAATAGTATAACAGTGATTCTCGCCAAGGCAGAATGCATAATAGCACAGAAAGCAAATTCAGTGCTTATTTTACATAAAGTAATTTTCGCGACCGATTCCCTTTTGATTTTTCACGCTTTAGCCACCCTCGGCAATGCACTAAAAGAGAGAGAGAGAGAGAGACAGATGGAAAATCGGTTGGTAAGCACGCATACCGCGGCCACAATCTCTCAATTACGAGACTTATATGCGCATGAGAAAGGCGAGATAAGGCCAGTTCCCAAACAATCGTTTAGCGATTTGGATTGACTCGCGCGTCCTCGACATACACGCGATTACGCATGGATCGTTTCCGCGTCATGGGAACGCGGCAATCATCAAACGCGCCTTCGCTCTAATTCTAATAACCCGTGAAAATTGTTTCTGGACGGCACCCGCCCATTAGCCACGGAGCAGTCGAGCCCGACAGCCACTGACTTTTTTATGCGAGGGACGTTATACTGCTAGTGTATACTATAGGTATAGCCTATAACATTGAAAAGAGCGAAGAGAACTCGATACGATAGAGGACACCATCTGTTAGGAGGTATATAAATTCTTAGCTGGCTCCTGGAAAAATGATTTTTGAGGGTGTGTCGAGCATTCCGTTTGCTGTTAACATACTGTTATATCATTGATATTGAGCATACAAACGCAATGATAGTATGTAGAATTCTGTATAAATAAACTATTCAATTCTAGGCATTCCTTTGATTTACATCGAGATTCAAAAGAGATATCCTGCGACTTAGCGGAAAAATTATGAAACGTTCTATCTCCGATGCACAAGCACTTCGATATCATAAAAGATTATCACCGGCGTCTTTTGAGGTTGCGCCCGTGGAAAAGAGCAACAAATCCACTGGGTTTATCGAACGGTGGGCCATACCGGCTCCCGCGCTCCGGACTCTCACAGTAATCCTATATAGGTGCTTAGCGTGAAATCCCATAATCGATAGTTTGCTTAACCCGAAGCCAGGCACGAGGCGCCGCGTGCCTCTACCACCACCAGCTTCCATTAGGGCTAAAAGGAGAGCTCTGAATATCAGGGGGCGGAGGTCGACTCTGTGCACACTTTTGATGTGACAAGTCGGCTAAGTGTATATAAGTACTGTGCGCTGCGACGTATCTTTAACTTAATGCGCCTGTAAATGGTTATATGGTGCATAAGTTTGTTCAGATAGAGGAGATATATCCTCCAAATTATCTATCCTCTATCTCAACAAATTTATACACTGTATAACTATTAAATTTTAGGAGAGCTCGATCTTTCCAAATTTCAAGTTCTAAATTATTGCAATTTCCACAAAATTATCCTCAATAACCTGAGGTTCAAAATACAAATAAGTAGAAAGACGAACAAACAAACACACGTGTCCCTCTGACTAAAGATTATGAAATAGTACACACATCAACTACATTAGAATCCCTAACCGCAATATGCACACGTGACAGGGCTTTGCGCGCAGATAAAAAAAGAAGAGAGACGGCTGACATGCATATCTACGCGGGTATATGTTAATATGGGAATGCGAGATCGTAAAGCGATTCACGGAGACTATATACTAAACAACGAAGGGAGAGATATTCTAAAGTGACAATTTGACACGCATCGAGGCATCCGAATCTGGGGGATTTTTTCATCGCCGGGTATCATGGAGGGGGGGGGGGAGGTGGCAGATATATGCATCATTATTACTCATGTATTAGAGAGGAAAACATCTAAATTTGTTATTTTAATAATTAGTTGGAAGGCTTGTCTATGCTTCTAAATTGTATAATGCAAAATTCGTATCATTATTAAATAACGTACAGTATCATGTCTTAATGTTGTGATTATCTGAAGTTATGGGGCATCAAAGATTTGTTTCATTATTCTAAGGTAGATTTCGCTGATGATTTGGTAATAAAATATAGAATCGTTTCATAGTCGTGGAGTATGGTGCATTTATAATTGTTAACGGTTTATATCCACCGGTCGAATATCTCGCGAACTTAATTAATTATCTTAAGGCGTATAATTGAAGTGGCTCAAAGATTAGACCTCTCGTTACGTAAAAGCGAAATATTCGATTTCTCATTGATGAAAGCCGCGTTCGTCTATTAGATTTCTCTGACTGGTTTATCGTCGTTTGCCTCGATTCGGATCATTTCCCATTCTCGTGCCGACTTGACTAGACTGTACCATTCAACATTTTCATTCTTTCACTTTTGCATCCCTGGTTGAAAAATTCCAAAGAGGTCGACCTCACTTCCTCCGATAGCGGCATCAGTCTGCCTTCATTCATTTATATCTGACGCTCGCACATTTTTATCCTTACGACGATTCTCAGCATAAACTATATTAATTATTCTCTACACAGAGGCTTTGTGTTGCTTATACATTGGAAATGGAGATACTTTACTTCATTGAAGCTCCCCACCGACCACGTTGCGCCACCGGAAGTCGGCTCTGCCGTCAGAAGTGAAATTGAAAGATATTGACGTCATTTCAGATGGATATGCGCGAAATGAAAGAGTGAGAGGGAGATGATAAGAATATGCTCTTTGGTTCGAGTGACTACGAGCCGCAGCCGATTGTGGTTGCTCATTGAGCAATCGTCTTCATTAACACTTGTCGATTCAAATCCGCATAAAATGATTAGGACAATCAATGAATTCATGCGCTCCAGTTGGATTTAAACGAAGAGTATGTCTATTCTTTGATGAGATTTCGAGAAAATCTATATTTATACTCGTTATAGAGTTTGATTTTTATCTTCCTTGGAATCGATGCTTAGAGTTCGATTCTCCCTAAATGATAGGAATCTGGATGGAAAAAGTGTCTATTTCAGAGTTTTGGCAAAGTTTCGAGGGTTGAATATATCCTGGGCTCGGTAAAATACAGCCGCGGTCACTCGATTACAGTTCGACTTAGTCCGACAAGTGGAGAATAGGCATGGGGATAGAGAAAGGAAGATAGAAAGGAAGGTAAATTGCCTTGGTGTCGCGGACGATCGAGTTTCCACTTTGCGTTAGGATATCCCCAACTCTGCGAAACCCGAAAAAATTCTCAAGGGTGCAGTGTTTTTTGCGCTGCGTCGGGAGATATTCTGCTTCTCGCTCTATACCTCCTAAAAGTAGATCTGTGTCTGTATGTCTCTGCGTATCTATGTGTGCCTATATTCTCATGCGCGGCGAAAGTGCTCCTTTTATGTAGTCGAAAGTAAATAACGTTTTTATCGTACAGCGCAGTGAATTTTTTTCCGCGCATGCCTCCCCGACCGAATAAGTTACGATTCCATCATTAGTTCTTGCTATGTCTGACGTAAGTTGCGGATCTCAATTTCATTAATTCGTGTTAAGAATTTTTACGTAACTGTAAATTCCAACCATACGAGGCCACCGCTTCATCTTGGAAGTTGGCTTCGTGAGAAAAATATTATTGGTCCAGTGATCGTTAAGAATCCATATAAATCCACCTCTCTCACAGCGTCTTGTGAAATGATTTCCTCTTCTATTACACCGACAGCGCAAAAAAACCCACAGTCGAAGAGAAAAGTCAAATAAGTCAGCGCGCAATCGGGTACACAAGCTGCATAGCTGTATTGTGCAATAGACCGTTGATCATATATATATACGAATGTATATTGTCTATTTGCGCGTGTATAGATGCACAGACGCACACATCCACATATACGTAAGCGTCGTGTAGAGCCCAGCGCGTAATTAACAATAAATAAATCATCATTAATTACCGGCTGATTCGCAAGAGTGATTTAAGAGCCATAAAGCACGAAACGAGCATAATGAAAATCCTATTAACTCTGGCGCGAGTGCGAGCGAGAAACGTGCAGCTACGACGAAAAAGTGCGAAACAAGCGGAGACGATAGAAGACGACGTCGAAGCACAGGAGAAATGAAGAAAAAACGAAGAATCCCATTGAAATGCAGCAGCCTGCCGTGAAAGGGCAAAGTTAGCGCCGTAACGACGTCTTCGAGTTAACGCCGTCGCTGTCGCCGTCGCTGTAGCCGTCGCCGTCGCAGTCGCCGTAGCTGCAGTTTGCTGAGCCCGTCGTAATTAACTCTCGTCGCGTTGCTCGTCGCTCTTCTCCTCCACCGCCTCCTCGCTTAATGCATTAATAAGACAAAGTGCAGCGTGACGAATACATTATATCGGGGGCTTCGAGACGACGGCAACCACGTTATACAGCCATGCGGCGGAGCAAGCTAATTATCGAGCTCGGATATGCGAGCCGTTTTTCCCTACTTTTATCGCTGGCTGATCTCTCTAATTAAATAAATAAATTCATGCAAATTGCCGGCTCTGCAGGCTCTGCACGCGCTCGCTTCGCTATGTACAACTAGGCGCTGTAAGAGGTGATGCCTTGCTTTTCAGGCAAATTTACACTTTTTCCTTTCTTTCATTGTTTCACTTATCAATCTGGTATGACAGAGTAGCAGTTTCGATAACTTTCATACACAAACGCCGGAAAATCGACAAGTCATCGCAATTAATTAACTCAACACTGTTCCTCAAATGCTAGCATAATTTTTAAAAATTATCTTTTCCTATTAATTAATTAAATTGTTTATCGAAAAACGCATCGATCTCTGCAAGTAGCCGTCTACATCTTAAAATTTATTCAATAAACATAAGAAATAATGTTATTCTTTCACTCTAATTTATTTTAATCATATTAAATCTGTACTAATAATTGAACGTGAAAGAGTACATAAGTAGATCACATATTTTAATAACGAAAAGCTGTTCACTTGCACTTACCGCTTTTATCTGATGCAAACTTTAACATCGTTGCAAATGAGTTCGTATTTCGTATGGATCCGGAGAATTAAAATTCATAATTTCAGTGTAATTTTCTACGATGTGCACAAGAAACGTTTGTTAAAAAAACACTCCCCGATATTCTCTTCAGAAATTCTCTTTCAACTGAATAATATATATAGTTATATATTGTTGCCGTATATATATTTATATAGGTATAGATGCATTCGCTATTTTGTGATGCGTAACGGACCGTAAATTTTTGCCAGTCTGCCTTTCTTCTGACATCGCGCAATAACTCTTTATTATCAGGCGAATGTTTTATCGGTGACGCGTGAAATGGTCAATGCGCGCAAATGCGACGAAAATCGTAAATCCCCTCGGCAATGTTAATTCAAAATGTAAATGTATATACATCCAACGACTTTAATCAAGATAATCCCAATCAACTTAATACTGCGTAAATAATGAAAGTTACAAAATGAATAAACTATAAATTTTTTAAATCAATGTGCAGTTGTTAAAAAATTAAAGTTTATGTATATCTTTTTTAGGGCAGCAATGGATATTTATAAAAAAAGGATTATGATTAGGATAATCCTATCCATATTATATTTATATTAGCGTAGAAAAAACGAATTATTCCGTTTATATAAGTTGAAATATAAGAACACCGCCCCTCTTTCCTATCGTAATATACATACCTATTATTGCGCTATTCCTACGTGCGTTCCCTTTTATCTAGTTTGATTGAGTCCCTAATAAAACATACTGCAGCAGACAAACAGATAGTTACAGATTTTTCCCAACTGTAGAGAAGCCTTTTTAGTTAAACAAACCAAGATTATGAAAACATGAGCTACGGAAACATGAGTTGTAGATAACGGTGAATATGAAAATAACCGTTAAATTGAAACGAATCTATAGTTTGGCCAAAATAATGAATATAATTTTAAATAAATTTAAATCAAACAGTAATTTAACTACGCTTTATTATCGACTATCGCGTCTTCTCCCAACAGATCAGGAAAATTATCGTTGAAACCATCTCGATTGTTAATTTCGTAAAACTTCCTATCAAAACTGTACACTCGAAAGCATCTTTACATGTTCTTTTTTTGTTCACTAAGTACAGTGATTTAAAGCTTGTACAGCAAACAGACAGCTACACCTTTATTCCATCAACGACCAATAAGTCTTCATTACCCTCCGGACTATCTCATTGAATGCTCCGTAAAACGAAGCAACCAAAAGTTCCAACTACCCTTGTAACTCCAGGCTGAAGAACAATAGCGTCATTTAAAATGACACGCGTGCGCGCTCTTTCCTCCATGGTATATATATATATATATATACCATACCATATATATATATATATATATATATATATATATTCACAGACACACATCTCGTGTAGGAACGAGCGGTGGACCAGTCCCGAGGGTGCAGTGCTTCACTGCTCTCTGGCCTGCCGGACGATTAAAAAAATCTGCAGCCAAGCACCGGGAGCAGGTTAGACCGCCAGCGGCGCTGCGGGCTCGAGTCACAGGAAATTTATCTGCCCCTGGGTAATAACGACAGATTCCTAATTTCGAGTATGCTCTACGCGTTCGAAGAATCTATGATGGTCTCTAACAATATTTTGAACCGTTTCACTTTTTTACCTCATGTTTCTTAACAGTAGTTTATGAGTTAAGATGCACGTGACCTGCCGTAGATAGTTCTCGCCCGAGAATAAGAAAGAGAGAAAAGGTCACATGGATGAATCCACGAATTCTAATTCACTTTAAAAACTATCATTTAAACTGCGATCTAAAGTGAAAAAATTTCCCGTCTCACCATTCCTAACGAGTAAGTGAGCGCGCAAACTTTGAGTATAATTTTCTAAGACTTAACCCTAATCTTTTTCGTTCATCAACTCAAATGTCGAAATATTTGCCGTATACTTATGGGGCACGCGCGGACACGTGGCTGCCGATGATGTGACGTATTTATCGTAAAAGAGCTCGAATTTTTTCTCTCATTGAATGAAAAGGGCGAAACTGAGTTCGCTCTTTCTCTCTCTCTCTCTCTCTCTCTCTCTCTCTGTCTGTCTGTCTCTCTCTAGCTATCCTATCTCTATTTCTCTCTGGGTCCGAGGGCAGTTATTCAGAGATGATGGATGCTTGGCACGCGTCTCGCGCTCACGCCTCTTTCGCTGTCTACAGCCGCGTAAACGCAACCACTTTCGAGAGCGACATCATGGGTGCTGTCATTGTTTGGGGATGACATTGGAAACTTCCTTTCAAAATACACCCGCTAGTATGGTTTAATACACATATACTGATTTTTCGAAATTTCCAGAACATATGAAAACCTTTGAACAGAAATTTATTCTTACTGAACCTTATTCTTACTGATTTGGATGCACTTGCTAAACATTAAAATCAGTGCTAATTTACATTAATATTTTAAAAGATATACATATTGTGATTTATAATAATAGTTTATTGAAACTACATTACGCTATTTCGTACAATGGTCCGATGGTAAAGCAATAAAAACAGTAAAATCTGAATCCTGAATGTAATTATTAATATTCGTGTATGCTTTTAAAAAAATATGATGAAATTTTTTCTGGTGTCAATTTTCCAATTGTAATATTTCTATCTTGCAGCTTAACGATTACTCTCCCTGATTCTGGAAAGATAACTTTCTTGGTGGTATTATAATATTATGCATATTAAACATCGTAATTTGGCCAACTCCTAAATGCTGTTTTGAGCAATATACTAAGAATTTTTTAAAAGGATGATGGAGACATTACTTTTCTCATTCGCTAACCATTCTTTTTGTATAAGTGATATTTATGTTGTATATTTGGATTTTTTTAATATACAGCTGCGATTATCACACTGTTAAACAGTGAAGTTAAACTAATGTTGAATCGCTCAAAGTTGAGGAATAATTAATTGATCGAAGATAAAAAGTCGAAGATATATAACAGAGCGCTACAGTATATGCGCAAAAGCTTTGTTTCTCGTTCTCTATAGCTAGGGTTTATTTGGTCTGAACACGACTCGATTAATCATATGGCGCGACACTGGCCTATCAAACAATTCATATATCACGCGGGCGACACGGCGAACTAATAGGGAAATGAATTTTCCTTGCTCTCCCTTCTTTTACAGTAAAGATGCGAATCTTGATCTTGTGCGTGTGAATAACGTTAAGCGAAAGCCTATTGCACAAGGTGCAGTATCTCGTAGCAAGTTTGCAAATCAGCCCCTATGGCAGTATACTGTTTTTCCAAAGCCTCGAAGCGTGCGACTAGATGCGATGGAAAAATCGCGTCACGACGTCATCGATCATAGTGATTGAAAGACATTGAATGGCTTTTTTCGGGGGGAAAGAGGATAGTTATGTGTCGCGCTCGGTAGATGGAGAAAACGCTTGAGATGGCCGCGAGAGCGAGCTACTGCTTAATGTTCTTTTTATAAGAGGCTCACGGGAGATTACGTCGGATAGAATTTGAAAGACGTGATTTTCATTAAGATGTTTTAACTTGACAGGATACTGCTCGACATTGCAAACGAATGGTATGTGCAGGCGACTTGAATCTACAAATTATTCCAATATTGTCTGTTATGTAACAACAAAAAATACATAAGCTTATTTGTTTATTTGCATATAGATTTCAATCTCCTCATTCCATAAATAAGTTGTACGCAAGGTAATACAAATAAAATCTATAATTCAATGCAATGTGCACGAATAATAGCTGACTATTAGCTCAGATATTCCACCCCCACGCAGCGAGCTCGGCTCATCTCCCCAAAATATACACGTTATCTCGAGTAAACTGCGAGTTCGATATAAAATCAAGCGCTCCTGCATATATAGGCTACGGTGTATGTATATATATTATTTCCATAAAAGCATATGCCTCTCCCGGTCCCTCCATTACATTCCATCCACGTAAATAACCTGCTTCGCCGACTTGCTCCATCTAGTTTAAGCCCCAAAAACTCGTGCTAAAAAGGCACGCCCGCAAACGTGAAACATCATCGCGCACGTATATCGTTATTTTATTACGCCCGGCTACCGTCGTACATAGGCAACTAGCGTCGATCTATATAAAAGGACCCTTCATCTACGCGCGTAATATGCGTGTAAGAAGATGCTTTGGGGAATGAGCCCGCGGCAGTGGGGAGATACTGTGATTTCGAAACCTATAAATCACTGTTAGTACCAATGATTTGTATTGCTCAAGATAACCAAATTTGCTGGACTGCAGCTGACGATCAAGTGCAGCAAAAAAATCTTATAATAGTATATCAAATAAAGCCATAAATGACCTCAATATACAAAGACTTAATATTATCTGTAGTTTCGATTTTACAGATAATGAACTATTTTACAGAAAATGTAAGACATTGTATTATGTTGCATCGTAACAAGTGTATTAACATCACGCACTCGCAATTCACAAAGATATAGAAAAGAATAAAAGATAGAGAACGTCAGCAGTGGTGGCAGTAGTAGTAGCAGTAGCAGGAGCAGAAGCAGAAATACACTAGTAGCCCCCTGCGGAGGGTGCTAATTCAAATAAACCGACTCGCTTGTATCTCTCCGCCCTCGAAAGGTGAAATTATATTTGGATTACAAGTATTATCGCCCCGGAATAAACTTGACTTTTACGGCTGTCGAATTGGCCAAGGGGGCGTACAAATCGCTTGCACTTTTTTCTCTTTATTTCTCCTATGTATAATTTTCTCGGTTCTTCACTTTTGTTATACATTCCTTTTCTCAAAAAGTCGATTCCGAATTCAATTCTCTATTTGCTATCCATATTATTGTAACAAATTTACCACCTGCATCATTATGTTAATCGGACAGTGTCCTCTTTGTTATTTGGCCGAGTGTGATGCACGAGGTCATTGTGCAATTGCGATGCGGGTGTTACAAACGAGCACCAAAGATTATTCACCGTGCTAGATAGTTGTAGTTGTAGTTGTATAAAAATTAGCCAGTGTCAATGATATGTAAGCAATTGCGAGAATTAGCGAAGACCGTTATGAGAGCACCACAATAGATATATGTACTCCGATGTGATTAAGAAACACTCGCGTGCTTGATGCATCGTAAAAGGAAGAACGGAGGAGGGAGCTGCGAGCCGATAGCAGCATCTATATTCTCTCACATACACATAATATCAGCTAGTTTCGCCGAAGGAAATATACATCCGAGCGCGACTACAACTCGTCGTCGCGGTGAATTAGCCGACGAGGCAAGAGCTACAAGATTAAGACATTTCCAAGGGAAGAAAGAAGGCGGAGGAGCGGCGTATACTGACAGCCAAATAAAGAGCAAATAAATTAATAGGTTCGTTCTCTCTCTCTCTCGCTCTCTCACACAAACGCACGCATACACACACGCGCGTACAGGCACACAAGTCGCAGTCAGAGAGAGAGAGAGAGAGAGAGAGAGAGAGAGAGAGAGAGCTGGGCCGGAGCGCGGCGAAAGGAAGAGACGAGAGAAATCTAGAGGAAGGGGAGAGAGCGCGTTAACTCGTGTATCCTCCGTCGGCGAGAAGCAGAGAGCCTATTGTGCGATGGAATTTGTAATTTAGATTGATACGTTATGCCGTTCGTGCGCGAGCGCAGTTGGCTCTTTTTATATTCTCTCGCGCACCATAGTGCTTTTGTTGCGTCGATTTCGTTGTTTCTTTCTCTCTCTTCAAGGTGTCTTTAGACTTTCACGAGCGCGCGTCTCGATTAAGGCGTACTGCCCCAATGAGAAAGCTTTTTCGGGACACAGTGGGAACGTGTGTGGACGTATTTATCACTTTGAGGGCTCGATGCCTTTGTTAATTATTAATAACACTCATATCAAGAAGATTGGATGCATTGTATACCACTGCAGACCATTCGGTTAGATGTTCGGTTAGATTCGGTCATCTAACCTCGTTTAATTTACCTCAACTCTTTCGCGTAAGCACATCGATTTTCATCGAACGGTGATTACAAACGAGTGAAATAAATAAGAACGATATCGAAATAAAGTCGCTATAGGAGATATAGGGACCTGTATAATTTACCCGCTGTCTATAAGAAGAACTTTTCACTCGAAACTCAAAGCGGCCACAGCCACTGCAGCCGCGTTCTCGTGAGGCAACCATAAGTCATCGTTGACTCGTCTTCTCGAATTTCGAGAATTTATTTATCGTGCGAGCGAAATATCTTCGGCGGAGATTTACGTCTTGTACGTCGTATACGTGCTAGCCACGTGAGCGCGCTTGTTACCAGAACGTCGAACTCGCGCGCGGAACGGAATTTTCCCTCCTGCACACGATGTGCCTATACATCGTTTATGATATGTATGTGTATCTGCAGTATATGCACATATTCGACCGAAATGTAGATGTATTAAGTCTCTTTCTTACTATATATGCGTAATAGTTGCTGCGCTCGCAACTTTCCAAGTCGTTGTTTTCGAGTACTCTCGCGTGTTGTATAACGTGCCTAACAATGCTTCTGATATATTTTCTTTTATTTTTAACTCCTATTTACGCAATAAAGTTTCGAGGCAAACACTTTTTTCGAGTCGGCAACTTTCCATCGTTCATAGCTTTTATTTATCCCGTTTGCCGAAGACGGCTGCAACGCAAGATCAACGATCAATTTTAATTTTTCAGCTCCCTGATCTAATAATTCTCTGTACACAGAGGCGCGCCGAGCACACAAGTGTACGTCATCAATTCTCGATTCCTCGGCATTAATTTAAACTTTAGCGCGCATCCTCAATCCTCCTCTCGTTCGCGCGCTCTGTCATTTAGTAGTAATCTCGTTTCCCGGAAATCCCGGCAACTTCAATTCCTCTCTCGTACGCGTTCTCTACCCCCTCCCTTCCTCTCGCACTCGCTCTCTTCTCTCTCTCTCTCTCTCTCTCTCTCTCTCTCTCTCTCTCTCTCTCTCTCTCTCTCCTCTTCAATTGGCTTCGCGTAATAAGCAATATCGCAAAAGTCCTCATCGCAGCGGTCCCGCGATGTAAACATATATTCGCATACCAGGAATCGTACAGCACTACGTAGCCGATTCTGATCCGTAGTTCATAGCGTTGTAATAACAAAATTTACATGTTCGCGGAGAATAAAAATTTCTCTCGATGTATGTGCTTTTAATTTGATTGGTGATGTGCGGTTTTTTATACGTCTTTGATGCGCAGCCGAAATCACGGAGTTTATAAGAGGCCGCGATCGTGAGAAGATCGATTCTCGGTGTGTTTGTCAAGCGACTAAAAACGAGAATCACGCGTCGCCGACAAAATTTGTACGCGTGGATATTCTTTATCTTTTTAACGAGTAATCGTTATTCAATGATAGTTATTTTTGCAGTTCTTGTATGATAATTGGAAACTTGCGTATGTGAATGTTCGAAGAAAGACTAGTTACACGATAAACATAGATATAATATAATCGATATTCCATCCTGAAGAATTCTCATATTCAATGATATGAGAATGAGAGAACATAGCTCAACTATAAATCATTAAAGCTTGAAATCCACGTAAAGTGAATGAATAGAAAAGGGTGCCGAATATAGTGGCCAGGACGCAAATAAATGTAGCTGCGGCGCAGCGGCTTCGTTTCCAAGGATTGAAATCGATCCGCTGGATAATAGAAAATTCCTGGTCGCAATCGCTGAGCACGTTAGGTATAAGAGAAGGTGGAAAAGGAGGAGGAGAGGGTGTCAGAGAAGAAGGAGACGAAAGAGGAGAAGGAGCAGAAGGAGGAGAAGGAGGAGAAGGAGGAGTAGGAGGAGAAGGGCCTACGAAAAACTGGTTAGACGAGCGGATTTCGATTGCTCCGAGGCATACGAAAAGAGATCACAGCCGCAGCGCAGGAATAAATCAAATTTAGTGGGAGAACGGCCGAAGCAGCAGCATCGGCAGCTCTTGAAGGTAAGTTCCTCGAGCCTCCGCTGGCTATGTACCTTCGATTCGATCTTGAAAATCGTGGTACTTTTCGGAGCTAAGGAGTAAGGTCTCAGAGCGCACATTGTTTTAAGTTGTTTTTAATCGGTTCTTTCAATTGCGATGGATCGCGATTGTGTGCATGGGAATGCTGGGTGATTTATACTATTCCCGTCTATTCACGCTACAACCATAGTTTTGTAATGCGTATTATGCTTGAGTTTATATGCAACGCACACCCGCGGATAATTGTATCATTGTTCTATTTTGATTTATAGATTTCATTATTAGACCACTGAATTCAATCGGCTATTGATAAATTCAATCATTCAATGCTGTACAATGTAAGTGTAGAATTATTCTATTCGTAATATATGTGCGAAAATTGATGCAACGCATCAAGCTGTTATAATACATCAAGAACATGATGCGGTTAATTGGCTTTCAGTGTAATGAACTGAATCATTGGCACAGGCTGAATCATCGTTGACAAAATACTCAACTGCAGTTAAAGCAATAAAATTGCAACCCAGCAAATAATCCAAGTAAACATTGCCATTGCTCCACCACATTCGATTAATATGCAAACGCATAACCCTATCTATCCGGATAAAGCAAAGCGACTCGTAGAGAGTTGAGAAAAACGACGATGACAGTTGCAGAGGACGCGCAGGTTATCATGAAGATGCCGTATATAGCGCATGACGTCGTCGACCGCAAATAATGAAGACATAAGGGAAGACTTATTGTCTAAGAAAATGCCGAAGAGAGCGTCACGAACGAAGGCGGGCCATTTTGCGGTTTCTCGTGAAATTTATGATGATTAAACATTGTGGTGTGCGCGATGACTTCATTGACCCCTGCCGCTATATTTGCGGTGAACGCGTATATAAATTAGATTAATATTTTATAATAAAACTTGCGGGCGAGGCATGCGAGATATGTACAGCTCTTGCATTATACTACTGCGGATTTCATATGATTTGAAATATAAATTCGCATTATACGAGCAAGAATTTCAATTAATAAAGATAATGAAACATCCATCTACTCTAAACACACACCTAACAAAGATTTCCATTAATCCGTTTCCTTAGCTTATACTTCCTCTCCTTCTACGGATGATTGGCAAAATTAACGGCAAGAGGCGCATAGCTGTTGCGTTGCGAGCTGAAGCATCACTGCACGGTGTACATAGCTCTTAGTCCGAAAATTAGGCGAGAACTAGAAGCTTCCTTGCATTTGGCCGCTCCTATCAGTTACACTATTATCTGCGGCTGTGGCCGCTAGGGGAAAGCGTCGTCGGTTTACCCTACGCGCCGCCGTCCTCTGTCTTCGATTTCTTGGTGAACATTCTGTATATATGACCCAGTTACTGCTTACAGTATTGCTTTACGTGTGACCGAAGTACCGTCGGTGCCACCGCCCACACCCAAACGAACTTTGACGACGGAAACTTACACAACTTCGAGAAATTATTTTTTGCACTCCTGTAGATCGATCTGGTTCGTCTAGCTTATTAGTCATAGACAGGATAATTTCTATTTACAAACCCAATAACGCTTGCTGTTGATCAAACGAAATTTACCGTAACCGAGATATAACGGGTTATACTTTTATGCTTCGTAGGTTGATATTGAATTGTGACTACTATAAGATAGCCACAATTAAAGCTTATGTAACGTGCTATCTCTCGTGCAGCCGGCCGTAAAATGAAATTGCTTTGTTGCGCCGAAATAATAGCCTACCATACTTGAACTTTTTATATACGTCGCGGAAAATCGGATCATTATTGAAAACGAAATGTAACGACAGACCAAACAATTAAATTTAAGCACTCGATTTTGCCGTCTAGTTGCACCTATGATGCAATACAAAGAAAAATTACTCGTTGGAAAAGTTTGAAAAGCCGCATATATAGATCTTCTTTGTACACCAACCTACGTAATATTTGGAAACGTGGAACACTAGCGCTCACAGTCTTATGTGAAGGGTGCCTTTCGAACGAAAAGGCTCTTACTCATTCGAGCGCTTAATTCTTCGTACAGCCGGAAGCAAGAAAGAGGAAGCCCTTCCCTACCTCTGGGAATCTTCGACACACCCGTTATAAGCGTCTCCTCTGAAGCGGCGGCGGCGGCGGCGGCGGCTGTTGCTGCTGGTGCTGCTGGTGCTGCTGCTGCTGCTGGGAAGGGACGAAGGTAATTAATTGCCATAGCAACGCAGCCGCCACCCCCTACTCGATCTCTCAGTCTCTCACTGAAATATGGCGCGAGCAAATTCTGTCGGGCGCGCAACTCTCGATGGATAGGTAGATAGATAGATAGATAGATAGATAGATAGACAGACAGATAGGTAAATCGAGCGAGGATGGAACAGAAAGTCTTTGTTCGCGGTGTCTCTCCTTGGGCTCATCATACTGCGATTCTTTTTCTATTTCATTAGCTGACGAAAGGTTTTCTTTCGGTTTCAAAAGCCGAATCTTTCCCATGGGTTGCCATATAGACACTTACTTGTAGAGATTGACAAAAACGCATTGGTTACATGTCTTAACATTGGAACCTAGAACTTCTCACAGCTGGCTCGATGACATTTTTCAGTTTAATTGCCTGCGATAAACGAGAATCTTTTCACGGTAAATAGCTTTTCCTGGTAGAAATGGGTATGGACAAAACAGCTCGTTATCGAAGGCTAACTGCGGAAATACGATTCATTCATTTTTCCGAAAGCATGCGTGCTCTGGTTTCCATTTCGAGAGTCACACCTTGCCTTATCGATCTTCCCGGCATACTAATTAATTGCACTCGCGGAAGATTAGATTGCACTTGAAGGGGCCGAGTCATCGTTACGTTGCACATCAGTCGTTTAAAAGTCAAACAGTGTGGCGAGACATCTTTTTTACCCGCGTGTATAAGTATAAGCCTCGTTCACGTGAGAAAAAACTCAATCAACAAATAATTTGTAACGCTGTGTAAAATAAACTCGTACGAACGGCGATTTAATATACATGAATTGTATATATAACGCTACTCGCAACTTTATCTGACCAAGAATTATAATGAAATTTTTCATTTTAAACTACGTGCAACTATATTGCTCTATAGACTGAAAGTGTTACATTATATTATACTATATTATATTATAGACCAGCGCTATAACATGTATCTACGTCTAGGAGTGTTAGTATAAAGTAACTGACATCCTAATTAATTCGATGATTAATCGAGCGTGCCAAACGCGCAACCTATTTAATAATCCAATAAATGAAACAGCCCATTACACGCAGGACTTCCTTCGTAATTCACCGGCGCAATTCTTCAAGTCCAACAACGTGCCCGATCAAAATAACGCAGCTGCTCGACGTGCGCGCGCGCAAATACATCGTACCCTCTGAAAAGAATACACTTACCCGCACATCCATCGTGGCTAAAAAACAACGCCGACGACGACAACGAAGGGAAGCAGCGGACGCGGCAAACAATTTCACAAATTGCATCGCGGCTATTTACGAGCGCCTGCTCGAACTGATCGCCGCAACGCTGCCTGCCGTCACGTCCCATTCGCGCGCGAAAGAGTTGTCTCGCGCGGCTTTCCTGTACTCTCCCTCTCTGTCGCTCCCTCTCTCCCTCTATCTCTGTGTTGCGCACAGCCTTTATGACAGCTCGCGAGAAGAAGGGCCGAAACGCCTTTTTTCTTTCTTGCCCTTCTCTTTCTGTCTCTCTCTCTCTCTCTCTCTCTCTCTCTCTCTCTCTCTTCGCACATCGCGCATTGCGCAGTGTGCAGTTCAGTCGCACAGAGAGAGAAAGGGCGAAATATAACAAGGATGTACAGAGAAGAAAGACAGAGAAAGAGTATATATAACGCACGGTGAAGCGAAGGTGGGAGAGAAGAGGCCTGTAATGAAGACCTCAAGGCGCCGCGCCTCGGCGATAATTACAGGGAGCCAATCTTACAGCCTTCTAAAGGCTCTCTTCTCTCTCTCTCTCTCTCTCTCTCTCTCTCTCTCTCTGCTCTTTGCTGCTCTTTACTGTGCTGCGGCAGCAAGCGAATGTTAAACGTTATATGTGCAACCCCACCGACGATGTTATACGTCTCCACCGAGGCCGACTACCGTAGCTTTTATTATACACTGAGCTCTAAAGCACGATGCGACGGCTCCTACTGCTTTCGCGTGCATATCTCTACACCACGAGTTGCGCCTACGTTCAAGACTAGCTCGAGCTGCTGTTTGAATCTCTAATGTTGCTTTCAGTTTTTTTCTTGTTCGTATGTTTTATACGATCCGCAACGGAGCATTTTCGAAAAATGATCGACAAATTGGAGATAAGATTAAATCCAAGCAGTCAGAGTATTTTTTCTACTACTATATATTTTAATTTTTATCTACGAGCACTTCAAAGTCGGTTCAGCATCGAATCACGAGATCGATGGAGTTGCGGCAGATAAAGTAAAGTATAATAAATATAAATTATCGTAGCAGGCATGCACCAGGCCGTGTCAACATCGTCTCAGCGGTAAAAAAAAAAGAAAATACAAGAATAATACCCATGCGGAACGTCTCCATTAAGAGCTGCACACACATCGAACTATACGCAGAGAACATACTTTTTCCTCTAATAATCATCGAGCCGAAACTGCCTTTAAATAGTCTTAAACTACAGCTTTCGAAGCTTACATGCCGCCATAACTTACGCAAATCTCTCAATTTTCCCATAAAAACGATCACACGCCTCCTGCGCGAGCAGATTCTCTCTCTCTCTCTCTCTCTCTCTCTCTCTCTCTCTCTTTCTCTCTCCGAAAGCGCAAGAAGAGGAGCTGTAGAGAGAACAAAGGCAGCAAGCCGCCGCCGTTGCGAAATTAAAATAAACGGCAGCAAGAAGGAGCACGGCGTTTTACTGCGGCGCGTAATGGTCAAGCTTCGCGCGCGCGCGCGTGCGATCGCCGATTTTACGCGCGCAAAACCGATCGGCTAGGCTTATTTGCATTTTTTGAGACAGACCACAAGCGCTACCGAGCAATTGTGCTGGAACTCCCCTAATGCGCTAGTTTTTTGGTCTTGACTACTACTCTACTCGCGGCTGCCGTTTAGTTGCACGATTTTGTTGCAGAGCGAGAGAGAGAGAGAGAGAGAGAGAGAGAGAGAGAGAGAGAGAGATGAGATCGGTTTACGATGTTCGAAAAAGCGCCGACTGACTGTGCTTTTTCCACTCTTTAGGGATTCTAGAATGATATTTTTTACCGCGAGTGTATGGTGAGTGCCGCTGAAGAATGCGCCTTGAGGTATATTTTTGAGAGAATTTCTCGACGCTGTGGGGCCGCGAGCACGCTATCTTGCCGAAGGGAGCTTTGACTACGTAGAATTACAGTGTGTTGCACTGCGTTCTATTCAATGCGCTATTAGAATTGCTTACCGCGCAGCAATAAATATAATCTTTTGAAAAAATAAAATAAGAAACGATCTTTCTAAAGCCGAAGAAACTACTCAAGTATGAAAAAATGGCATTTCCGCATCTCGACGCGAATTATATATACGCATTTCCGTGTCAATGGTGAAGCGATCGTCGTACTGCACAAAAAAGCTGCGCACAGCGAAAGAAACTTGATTACTCGGCAGCTCAGCGTAAAGGGGGAGAAAAAAGAGACGGGCGAGAGCTGGGGAAAACCGCAGGAAATTTCACGGAGTCTGTGCGTACGAGCGTGCGCCAATTTAAACTTACAAATTCGACCATAAAAGTCGGTGAGCTCGCACTTCGCACTTTTATCGCGCAGGAAAAAAGAGAAGGGGACCAAGCATATCGAATACAACTAGGATTACCTGCTGCGAGATATTTACATGCTACCGACTTTCTTCCATCGAAATTTTACTCTATTATTTCATACAATGCTTTGATTCGAGCAAAACCAATTGAAATCTTCGTATCTTGAAGAAAAATCAAGACTATTCCTAAGTTAGCAATGAAGAATCATCATGTATGCTCAGACGAACGACAAGATTAAAAATGAAAGAAGAATTGAGAAGAGAGGAGGTAGAAGAGTGCGACAATCACGCTCGTATTTTCCGATTAGAGGGTGGCATTCACTTATAAGCCATACCATAACACTTGTCCGCGGGCATTATGAGCCTTCCGTGGGGGGTTTCTCATCTGTCTCGCCCTTTCGAGACACTCTCGTTCTCTCTCTCTACCGCCTCGGGATCAGGGGCAGATTTACGGTCACCTTGGGTACTGATTCACGTCGCATAACTGCCTCCAAGCTTCGCTCCTCTCTTCTCTACGCCCTCTCTCTCTCTCTCTCTCTCTCTCTTTCGACACGAAAAGTCGCGACCCCTAAACTATACAGGATATACAGAAGTGCGCCACATGTTCATTCATGAGCAACAGCAGCACTGAACGAATAATATAAGGGATGTTATGTAGTGTATATAGTGAACTCGATAATACGAAGTCCATGCGCGTACGCGGCATCGGGATTTTATTTGGAAATTGCAGGCAAGTATGCCAGGGGACGTATAATGTGAGTCGTAGTCGGGTGATTATTATTTTATGAGCGTCGCTAACTACCTGCCATATAGTTTACATTCTTTTCTGTCACTGTGTGTTTTAGCCAGTTATTTCGGCATTTCATCTGCCGAAGCTAATAGGGGACAACCGTTGATTCGATTTTTCCAGGGGGGATGCATTCGATTGCTATATCATTACTATCGTCGGAGATACGAGCGAGGATTACAAGATTTCATTCAAAATTTGCCGACGAATTCCACATATTCACGCGTTTATACGTATATAACAAATACACTTGTATGAATATTAGTTAAGACGCGGTACTCATATCAAAACCATTCTTAATCAGCGAAAAGATTGTATCGCGATACACGATTCCAAAGTAGGGAATATAATAAAAACTTAATAAAAACCTTAATTTAGATGCAAGGCTCTACGGAAAATGTATCTTCCCCGAGAATAAAGCAACAGCTGTTTAATAATTATGAAAGAAAAATCCCCCTTCATCCTTCATACTATGCGTGCAAATTTTTCTTTTCGCCTATATACAGAGTAGAATTTGAAAATAAAAGCCCGTATGCGTGAAATAGCAAGCACATAGTCATACTCGTATGCATCAAAGCTTCGGCGAGCGCCGCAACGCCTCATCCTCGTAGCTCGAATGTGTCAAATTGAAGCTCAAAGAGCAGCGTCGTGATCCGCGTGTAATTTGTCGGCGTTGCTACTACGCGCTCGTATAAGGGCCGTATATCCGTCTTTCTCACTCCCTCGCACTCACCCCTCTTCCCCTCAAACGAGCAGTCGCAGTTGATAGGGGGTGACTTTAGCAAACGACGTGCGGTGCGATACGACTCTGGTCCCGCTTTCCGCCTGTGTCTCTCTTACGTATAGGTGCGAGGGGCTGCTCCGAGCTTTGCCATCTATCGTTCTATTTGTTAGCGGGCTTAGCAAATCAGCTCCAGCTTATATACCAACGACAAGGAGTGGAGAGAGAACACGCTAAGCTCGCTTTTATACCAGTGTTGCGCGTGTACGACGACGCTATTTCCTCTACTACAATTCTTGATGTGCACACACGTGTACGAAGAGATATTTGTTAATGTCGACCGCAAAAGATCGCTATCGGGCAATGCTTTACACATCCACTGACCCAATTATTTCATTTTATTTTTTGACAACTTTTCAAAAGATACTTTCTTCCATGTATACGAATACAATCAATATCAATCTATATACGTTTTCTCGATATATTTATCCACTAAAGCATTTAATTAAATTTAATGGAACGACATTAATTCTCCTCTCATCGTCGGTTTATATAGAAGCCTCTAATACTAATGTATAAAAATGACGATTTGAACATTCCCTCTCCCATTTTCTCTCTCTCTCTCTCTCTCTCTCTCTCTCTCTCTCTCTCTTCTCTCTCGTCCTCTACTTTGACCCACCTAATGTCCCGACATCCGTTACACTTCATCATCCTTAAGCGTTGCTAAATGGACTCGGATGGCTTTCATAAATAAACGAATTACGCTCGAACGTGCACACTTTATCCTATCCGTTGCTCTCGTGACTCTTCAACTTAGCTATATTATACGTATATATATTTTTGCGGACAGCAGATCAAATCGTATGTGTCGGTGCTGTCTTGCTGTCTTGCTGTCTTTATCTTCCTCTTCTGCTAATTTCTTCAATTCGACGCAGCGCACATTTCTTGCGTAATAAAAGAAAAATATTGGATAAGTGAGTACACGTTCAGTCACTTGATTATGACAAATCTCAGATATATTAAGTTACTTATGCCGGCTGATCGTGGTTATGACAAATTAAGGTTTTTTTGTGACTCTGGTGCGTTATTTTCGTATATAAGGAGAAAAAGGAATATCTTGAGCATGACTTATATTGTACCCTTAGTAGGCCTGTAAAGTTATGGAAAAATGATTCAATGACAGTGCAGTGCTGTACCGAATGAAAACACAGCAAGCACATGTAAAATAATATCACGATTATCATATTGTGTTATATTCACTACTATAGCGTATAGAGGTGAATTATTATCAAATAAGCTTGATATTATCAAAGAGATCTCGTGAAAGGTTTTTCTCCCTCGAGCAAATCTAAACAGAGCTTCAAATAAAATAAGAGAACAGAAAGCTCTGCTAGTAGTTTTTATCTCGACGCCTGGGGTGGATTTCAGTTCACGTACTTTTCCTATTCATATTCCGAAAATATATTTTTCTGAAAAAAGCACATATACTATCTAAAGATTAAGTATCACTACTTGCAAAGAATAATTTGGGCACTTTCACTGGAGATTCGACATCGACTGCAAACACAAATTAGTCGAAATAAAAAGTCGGACAACTATATATACATAGAGAAAAAGAGAGAGAGAGAAAAGCGTACGAGAATAAGCGAAGCGCTGGGCTGGGCTTGGCAATAACTCAAACCAATTAGCCGTGACACGCCGGCGGCTCGAGTCGTCGGCAATTAGCGACGGAATTAATTAGTCCATTATCTCGTGGTGATGCGAAGCGAGACGCTTTTCTCTTTCCAAGCTGCGGCACGGCTTCTCCCGCCCTTTGCGCGCAGCTGCCCTGAGGCGACACACATTCGTTTTGCGCGAGGAGACGAGCGTCGTCGGACGAGATTAAAGCATTTGACTGTCTCTTCTTCTTCTTCTTCTTCTTCTTCTTCGTACTTCTTCTTCCTTGCTACTCTAATTTTTCTGAATGTGTTCATCTTGAAACACACCAATGAGGACGCATGTACAGCGGAGGGATTGATAATTTTTTATTGCGACGATGAGTTCGAGAATTAACAAGATACAATCGTTCAACTGTGCTATGCAGAAAAGATGAATGGAAAAAGAGGCTTGTATACGGGTAATATGCGATATTCCAAGATTAATAAATATTAAGGGATATTGTAAAGTGTATATTATACGAGATCGCGCAGCAAGAGTGAAATAAGTAAATGCAAAATATAACGTAGAGTCGTGTAAAAAACACAAAAGCTGATTTCCTCGAAGAAAACGCTGAGAGGCAGGGTTTAATGTAGCAGAAGAGAAAGTTCAGTGAGAGAAAATGGAAAATCTTCGCGTGCGCTGCTTTGAAAATAAAGAAGCTAGTATATATTATACTCTTCTCAACCGCGATCATTCGTCAAGCCACGCGGCATCTCGTCAGATGGCATTTCGTATAAGTTAGAGGCCGAGAATAAGGCTCGTGTACATTGCTACTACTGCTGTTCCTTATATTTCGCGGTTGCTTTGCTCATAAATAAATATAAGCTTCTTTAGGGGTAGGAGTCGGAGGTATGGAAGTGGCAATATCGCTGGGTAAACCAGGAAGAATCGTTCTTATCCACTGAAGCGGTTCTCCTGTTTTGGTTTATTTTTTTCGCAAGTCGATAGATGTTGATAATACATTATTGTTTCTGTAAAATGCTTTCTTAAATTTAAATACGCACAAGCGCACACATAAAAAATCAATGGCTGTCGCCCCTCGAACACGACGTTGTATGCATAGATATTCGCGCGTATGACAAACTTCAGTACGGCAGTCAGAAAAATGAGAAACCAACATCATAGAGCTGCAGGGTCGAATGGTTTTTCGGGGGCTGTACATATGGCGAGTGATAACGGTTCAGGGTGAGCTGGTCTTTATGGCACCCACGGGACGTCTCGGCGACCGCACACACTACTGCGTTCACGAAATCGGCTTTCGGACAGTCGCCGTTGTTATGCATTCGAAATTTTTTTGCGCGTATTCTATTCCAATGTCCGACAATGATGATTAGCGAGAAGTAGACATTCTGATCGCGAAGCGTTTGATCCAGCAACTTTTATAATTTTCAATTTCCCTCGTGTATAGCCATGTGCGAAAAATCCGCTGTACACGATAAAAAAAGTCACGCACGGAATATGCAATTACTCTTAACCGCAGCATAGGCGTTTCCCCGAGCAGCTCACGCGCATTAGGCGAGAAGGAGAGAAAAAAAGCATAGCGGTACACGCGTAGTGGAGCTCGAGGCCAGCGTCCGAAGATAACACATCCCTTGAGAGTTTAGGCCAACGAACCACCCCCACACACGTTTCTCAGCGAATCCGCTAACTTGGAGAAAATATGTTTAGGAATTATTCGACCTAACTTCTTCTCCAAGTGTATCGCTGTAGGGTGAATTCTCTCGCTTTACGAGTAGGACGCCCCCGAATTTCCTCGGCCCCCTTTATCCAACCACATTCACGCCTTATCGGCCATCTTAACGAGAATAAATTTACGTTTCATGCGCAACACGCACCGACTTAACGCCGAGAATGTCGAATTCGAAAAATCATTTTCAGAAATTGAAAGTCGCTTTGCCGCGAGTCGTTTCTTATTACTTTATTTGGCGCTGAACATCGCTATTGCATCATGCTTTTAAGTATCCGAGTTACATAAGTTCAGAAAATCGATACCTCGAATTACTTATTTTCATATGTTTTTATTTTTTCAAAATTTCGTATATAATAAACAACGAAAATATCGAGAAAATTTTGGAAGTTAAATTGACTGTCGTATAATCGAGCAAGCTTAACGAGCTAGAGCTTCACAACGCATCCAACGATCATGAAATTTCCGCGGTCAAACTATCCGCGAGCTGCATCACTCTCCCGGGAATCTTCAGCGAATTTGAATATGCAATACATGCATCCATTTTTCGCCCTTTACCACATATCCTTTTTAATTGAAGATTCGTGCTTTTATCCAGAATGCGCGAGTTTTCTACCTATGGCGCGTGTATAACGAAGTCATTCCACGAGCTACGGCATTGACTTTCAATCTCGCTTTTCGATTTTTCGCGGATGCAGCTGCAGCAGCAGAAGCAGCGGCACAAAGGGGCAGCGCAGTTTAATTGCGGAACGGCAGAAATTTCATTGGCTATTTGGTCATTTTTTGGCGTGGCAGGAGCAGCAGAGAATCAGAGAGACAGAGATAGAGAGAGAGAGAGAGAGAGAGAGAGAGAGAGAGTGCGTGCAGTATAGGTGAAGCAATTTAAAAGGCTAATTCACAGGCGAGTCGACGAGCGGATGGAGGACCCGAGGGAGGGATCGGAATTAGGCTCGATGTTTTTTGCGCGGCCTGTCGCCTCTGTATACGCCCGCTGTTCCTGGGTGGCGTAATTCAAACGCAAGCACCCGACTCACCCTCGACGTTACTGCGCACTCGTTCAATCTCGCGCTCTTTTTTTCATCGACGAGCTGGCTTTTCCTTTCTATTCCTCTCTTACGCCCATTTCTGGCTAGCTCATCTCTCGTTAACTCTCTATCTCTCTATCTCTCTATCTTTTCTCTCCAGCGATAATTTAGAACTGCACCGTTGGATATTTTTTTAATTGCTTCCAAATCTTGAACTCTTTCTACAGTATTAACGTGTACGAATAGCAATAAATCTGCTGAATTTATTCATTAGTTCTGTGAGCGCGAGCGCTGTCTCCTTTTACCTTTTATTCTCCACTATCTCGAAAAGACTTGATTTCGTTCGTCTGTCCGCTTGAGCGCTCTCTTTTCATCTCCCATCCTCTGCGCAAGACGCTCTGGGGGAAGCGTAGCTGAGTAGCGGCGGTGGATCGAGTAGCTTCTCGTTCGCGTCTCTCAAAAGTAAACCAATTTCGTGGCTTGTTTAAAGCCGAAGGAAAAGAGGAGAGGGTCTGCCGTAGTGGCGGCGCAAGTCCCTCGAGTTATTTCGCGTAGGTAACGCGCCGTGAAATTACGATGATACGCGAATCAATGGACGCTCGGCTTGACTCGCCCGCTCGCGAATCCTCCTTGTTTCGTGGGAAATTCGAAAGGGAAGGTGCACCGAAAACTCGTTATGAGTGTGGAACAGTAGAGTAACGATCTCCTTCATTCGCCGCCACTCTTTTAATGGAAAATATCTCCGATACTATTACTATTTGCACGGCGTACGACAAGAGAATACTTCTTTCTCGAATATTAGTGGCAAACAAATTTACAGCCTTTCCTCGATGTCGCACAAAAGACTCCACGATCGTCGAGCGAACGCCTATTTCAACGAGATCGGATATGACGTAGCACATCTGCGTGCATGCATTCGAATATCGCCGACGGGGAAGAAAAGTGCTAGCGACCCTGAGAAAAGGTGCAAATAAAAACAAGCAAGAAAAAGCGATCGAGGAAGGAACCCACTCGACTTTCCCATTTCCTTGGCTGCACGCGTCGCTCGCACAATGGCACTTAGTATCTACCGGATGTCGGACACTAATGTGTTTGCACAGGCAGAAGCGCCGAAACGCCGAAACGCCGAAACGCCGAAACGCCGAACCGCCACAAGCTTTCTACTTATACCGGTATAGGGGTTACGTGCTAACTATAGAATATAAATATGACAAGTCGCCCGGTGTATATATTATAGCTGTGATGGTTCATTGTCGTACTGAATGTAACAAATAGCTATCTCTAGATCTTACTCTTTTAGCTGCGTCATCGTTGACGAACATAATCCTGAACACTGTTCTTCATCGAGCGTTCATATAAGCAAACAGAACGTATTTATTTTATGAAACGAGTTGATTTCAAAGTAAATTTAAAAAAAAAATGGAAAACATAGTGATTTATGTAGGCGCATAGTGGCATTAAATTGAAACTGCGCAGACACGCAATTTTCATTCCAACGTATACACTTGCCACTCTCCAACAATGCTTACATTCACGCGGCGGTGCTACTGTGCCGGAGTAAGCCTGCGCACACCCTCATCCGCGTACGTGTATATGATTTTTCATTAAAATGTCCCCGCGCCGGAGATGTACTGCCGCCAGCGGCGGCACATTGAATGCCTTTGCAGTCCCAGAAGTGCGAGCATCGCCTCCGGGCCCCGGATACGTGTGCCCGCCGCGATATTGTCGGGTTGATATATCGCGCGCTTTCTCGCCGCATCCCATGAGCGCGATAAAGACGCCATTATAATGTGTGTCGCGAGAGCGAGAGACCAGACTTTGGATGAAGTGCGCGCATTGTTCGTATTAAGATGGGGTGATACTTAATCCTTCTGCGGTTAGCGTTTCACCGACGGAAGCATATGCATTATGTACTCGTTCGCATTTCACATTTTACATTACTATATATTTATAGAGCCGCATGATTGAACTATTAAACTATTATTTGAATAAATTAATGCAGAACTTGTTTGACTGAAAATCAATCAGGATTACGTAACTGTATCTCCCTAACTTTATTAATCTTACATCAATTCATTCCATATTAATATGTTAAGCTGAAGTCGGGAAACGACGAGTCCAGACTCGGTACAGATAACAAATTCTTCGCAACAAGATACCAAAGGAAAAGCCCCTCTGCACACTCTCAGTAAGTAAATCATATAACCTCAGCGTAACGTTTCGCCGATCGCTCTCGCAGTTCCCATAGTTTGCTTTAATCCCGAAATTATAATACTGAAGCGCAAACGAAAAAGCGCCCATGAAAAAGCTGGAACGAATTAGCTTATCGCTGCTCGTGGGTAATCCCGTGGGGCGGGGGTGGTGGGCGGAGGGAGCATATTTCGTAATCCTACACAAGGGGTGCGAGGATTATGCGACTATCTCGGAAATCCTCGTGTACAATACTACAAATATATCTCGATGAGACATCGCTTCACACGAGACTTATGTACCGCCACCGTTAAAGTCCACTAGTAACCGGCGTCTCTCATCGTCGTGCAACCTATTACATGCTTGTGCGTGTATTTCATAGAGAACTGCGCTAGTCTATGAAGAGCTAATCGATGCGGTTCCGTGCTTCAAATCGATACTACGTTTCTTTATTCGAGGGTGAGAGCAGACCATTTTTACTTGCACCGCGTTAAGGGATCAACGGATTTTGATGCATATCGAGTGTTGCGACTACAGTTCCATTCTTCTTATCGCTCGAAGCGAATTAACAATTTGTAAATTTATACGACACATCTCTACAATATCGGCATTATAATGGTCAAGTACAACTTTACGTCGTTCTCCACTTCCTTGTATTATAAATTTCATTCAAAAAGTAAAAGAATCCACGATGTTCGTAAAGATCCATCTTATTACATTCCACTGAAGTAAAGTAAAGCATGCAGCCCTCGTAAAAGATGCGTAAAAACATCAGGATGAAAAAAGCTATGAACTTCCCTGTAGAATAAAAAAATACACAGCACTAATACCGCATACTCAGGAACTGCCAGTCGCCTTCCTCTTGACAAAGAAAAAAAAAGAAGAAAAAATAAAGAGAGGTGCGCCGCGCGTTCTCTCTCTCTCTCTCTCTCTCTCTCTCTCTCTCTATGTCTCTCTGCTAGAGCAGTCCAGTTCAGCGGCGCCGCAGACTTTAACTTAATTAATGAGATTTTAAAAATGTGATGGCGATTTCAATCTAACGTGGCTAACTTGAGCTTGGAGGGTAATTCTATTAAGCAGTGGCATAGCATCGTAAAGGGTTGAAAGAGAGAACAAGCTAGAGACAGAGAGGGAAAGAGTGAGAGGATAGTGCGAGCGAGAAGGAAGGCTTGTACAGCCCCCTGGGGCGCCCTCACGCTAACTGGCTGCTCTCTACTAGCGCTAGCACTACTACTACTTCTACTACTACGGCTGCTACTGTTCCGCAGGCGCTCCAGACCCTTTTACGATTCAGCCTTAATTTATGTATCATCCGAGAGTTAAGTAATTTCTCCTGCCGAATTACTTTGCCCATGAGCGGAGGAGCAACTTTCCGCTGGTTCATCCTATCTTTATATCTCCTTCCTCCATCTCGCGTGAGCTCCTCCACTCGCTACTGCCCACGAGCGCACTCGTTGATCGTATTCGATGGATATTAGCTAACGGAAAATCTGAGAAAACGTTGAATCTCGACTATATTGTCGTAGTTAAGTTTTTTATTCACCTCAATTACTGCTCATCAGGCGCAAGATTTTCGACAAAAGTTTTTATGAAGTTCATTCTTGTGGATTTGAATTATCAGTACGAAAGACGACGTGAAATCATTCAGATTGCATAGACACACGAGTATGAAGCTTCTAACGCCGCCTCTCGAGAAACTTTTTTGTTCTATTAACAGTGCTGGTCGGCGCAACTAATTAAAAGGAGCAAGCGAAACTTCCCCGCAAACTCGAAGGTCGAAGCTCGAGTTTAAATCTGTTTCGGTGTAGTTTCCACGAGGCGATGCCTTAGTGACTCCCTCGTTGGCCGTTTTGAGCGCAAACCTAGCGGCTGCCCGGAGCTTACTTTATTACAAGTCTAATCTGTCTCTTTTCCTGATGAATACTTAACCCTCCAATTAGTTTCGACTTTCCAAGCAACCTGTACTCGTTATTATAATCTCGTTTTATCGTTTTTTCATGTTCCAAAAAACTTTGGAAACTTCATATTCAAAAAAGAACGTTTCCTAATTAAATGCAACGATTATTTCAATCTATTTTGGTCCCAACACCACATGTCAAATTTCAAAACTATACCCGTACGAGAAACGGCGGATGTACACGTTATTACACATTTACGCACATTGCTAACTATCCAAGCGAAAAAAGAGGCCAAAATTTTGTAGACAGGACATGTGGCGAACGGCACATTATAATACGAACAACGGAGAAGAGAGATAGAGAGGGAGAGACGCGTTCGAGGGTCAAAAGGCCGACCATTCATAATTGCGGGCACGTCGTTTGCGCCGCGCGAGCAGAAAGAGTCGAGGGCCCAGAGAACGAGTCTGTGTGAGCCCAGTAAATTGCCAGGTAATATATTAAGCTGGCGCAAGCGAACGCAAATTATGGACGATATCCGGGCGGGTTGCGTCGCATCCAGAAGAGGGAGATGGAGCCGAGCGCATCATTCTGTAGAACTTGTACCTGTACAATAAGTTTGGCCAGATGCATCTTTCGGGGAAAGATTGAAAAAGTACTGCAAAGGCTGATTACTATTCTAAAATTACTATAAGTATAATTTATGTTGGAAGAACATTGAATTTTAATATTATTATACGACGTGCTCTCTATAGAGTATATGTCGGCATAAAATGATACATAATTTCCAAACTAAGTAGTTTAAAAATCAGCACTTATACATCCGTCTCTTATACTATCTCATCAATTATTTCAAATCTCAAGTAGGTCTCGAGTACGAAGTTGAATCTAAAGAATAAAAGCACCGACAGTAGGTAGACGGTGTGACGAAGTGGTGGTGACGAGAGCAAAAATAAAATATGCCAGGCCGATCGATCAGCGATTTCGTGTGTTTTTCGGGACGCAAGAGTCGATTGAGTCGATAGTTCACAGATGGGACCTCATAAATATAGACACCTTCCTTTACAGACTCGGACTCACACATGATATATCTGTCGTCGTTTTTCTCCGGAATTTCAGAACGGCACAAGCTTTTTCATCTACGTAGCCTGCGTGAGACGTGTGCAGCTGCCAAAGAAAAAAACACAAGGAATACAGGTACACAGGCTTGGGTGTGAATTTACAACGATTTAAAAGAATACGCGCAAGCAACTTTTTTCTCTCGATTATATGTGCACGTGAAGACATAAATCACTTTTATCCGAAGCGTCGATCGTTTCGGAATTTGAGAGAGGAGAACGATTATCGTAATGACCACTTGCGAGCTAAATGTTTGCAGCGCCCATGGATTCGAGAGATCTTTATTGGTGCGCAGGTGAAATAATTTTGTCGTTCGATCGAGCCTGTCGACGGCCCTTTACGTCGCGCGACCACTTAATTTAGATCTTCGTTGGAAAATCGATTAATAATTCTAGATATTAAACATTTGTGTCAGCCACCGACGCCGTTAAGGGCCGCTTCATTATAATGTGTAATACACCTTCGAGATTCTCAATCATTGTTATTTCGCAATGTGAACTGCTTGCACAACGTTTATTTTGAGGGGCCCTCGATTTCTAGAATATCGCCCTATAAAGATTATTGATCAAAGCTTCACAATGTATTCCCCGAAGATAGAGAAAAACTCCTAGTTAATTGTTATCGGTACCCCATCGAGAGACGAACCTCAGGTTGATGCCCATCGTAAAACCGTTCTACCCCTAACTGGTGGCAAAGAAAATTTTAAATTTATTATTTATCATAATAAAAAAACTACAAAAAGAAATGATGCAAGCTAACGGGAGAAAGAGAGAAAGAAAGAATTCCCAATCGAGCACTTTGTCTATGATGTATTCAGAACCGTAGAATACTCTAGTACATACGACTTCTCAAAAACATGCGTAACCAAAATGATTTAGAAGAGAAAAAGCGAAGAAGAGAGAGAAATAGAAAGAGTGAGAGAGAGAGAGAGAGAGAGAGAGAGAGAGAGAGAGAGAGAGAGAGATAGACAGAAAAATGCATATCGCACGCGATCCATCGGGGGAGTGATTTATGTGACAATACGGTATTTATCATAATCGAATCAGGGTGGGATGTGGGACGTTAGGCCTCGGGGAGCAAACGCGCTGCCGACGCCGCTGTATACGGCGGCATACATACAAGCTGCTACATGGCAAACATCAGTGTTTCGATTTCTCTCTCTTTCTCTCTCTTTTGCTCTCCCTCATTCTCTCTATATCTTTACATTCGCATCATCTTTCTCCCTCTTTCGATTCTCATTCCATGATTTTTCAGTCCCTCTCGTATGTGATGCCACTGGGGTGCCGTTACTCTGGTGGTCAGAGCCCGGAAAATTGTTTAGTTCGGGATTGTTTAAACGAAATTTACGAAAGCTTACTGATTTTATATCGCTTGCCGGTGGCCGTACACCCTATGGGATTCGCGTATTATCGTATGTAAATCTGTGAGATAACGGAATTTCCGATTCCAACCTGAAGCATAATTAACGATTGGTTTAATGGAAAATATCGTTAATTTTGGACCCGGTACGCAATCGAATGTTATTGCAACTTAACTCGATGGATTTTCCAATTTTATTATCCGCACGGGTCTTTTCTCTTGGAGACTTGAGCACCGTAAGTGAATTATAGAAATTATCAAATCGAACAATTGATAATACCACGTTATAGCTAATTGTTAAGAGATCGAGTCTTAATTTGTGTCTATAAATATTTCAATAATTAAACACACAAGACATTCGTTATTAAAATGAATTCTTGAACTCGTACTACCTACGCTATAGCCAATATTCTACACGCACGTAATATTTTAAAGCTTTAAATAATTCAACGCCTACAGTTCCCATCGATATTCCAACTTAAACCTTATCAATAATGATGTCAATTACTTCATGGATCTCGTGCAATAACCAATAATATTCCAGATAAAAAACCATCGTAATCCAGGAAATGATATTCCAACTATAAATATACTTTTACTCGAAAATCAAACGCACTAACAAACTAAACTGAGAGCTTCATTATTGGTTATTATGCATAAGATAAATACGCTGTCAGGCAAACGCACAAAAATAAAGTAGCGAATCTCAATTAGCGGTCTACGACAATAAGCACTCCAAACCAATTACAGATGCAACCCTCGCATACAGAACACAACCAAAGCTCATATATACGTCTCAAATTCTCATACCGTGTGCAAAGTTATAATGGTCAGAATGTGCCTCGATAAATCACGAATCTTGCGAATGCGTCATTTGATCATAAATCCGCGAAAATCAAAACTCGGACTCGCCGTGAATTAAAAGTGACGGTTTGCCATCAGTCGAAAATCGCACTCGCAGCAGACGGCCTCGAAAACGGACTAATCATGAGTTACGGGTAAAACGATCGGGAGAACACCGATCGGAATTTATGCGCTGACCACTACACGGATTTTACGGATACCTGTCGCATCGATCTGCGCCTTTGTGATTTTCCAATGGGTTAATGAAGAAATGCAGCGAGTCCATGGGCGCGTCCAGCATATAGACAGTGCTCGAAAATGACGATAGAATGAATTATCGGCGACAAACTTCGATACGCGCGCGCGCGAAAATTCCGAATTGAGAGAGAGATTTATCGAATTTTAGGCGGTAGAATTATCGTTGATTTGTATACTCATTTGGATTTGGCATTTCTAATGATCTACACCTAACTTTTATGTATTACAGGTTTTTTTAAATAGATTAATTGCAGATTCTAGGAATAGCAATTGTAAATAAACCATCGTAGAAACTCCCAATAATAGGGGTCAACTTTACACCGCATGGAGACGCCCTTTCACGCGCTATGTCCACCGCACTGCATCGTATATTAAACATTGGATTTCGGAAAAGTAGCGTGAAACGAGGCAGAAGTTAATGTGCCCACTGGTGCGCGAGTAGTTCATATGGCGCACTCGAAACTTTCAAATTTCACGCTCGATTATACGGCGGTGGCGGTGGTGGCTAAACGACATTTGGTACATTAAAATCATAATGCCTTATCTCAACAGCGTCTCGAATTCGTATTATATATCTCGGGTTGCTACGGATCGTCAAATCGAGAACCATACCTCATCGCGATATATATATTCATTCCACCTTCTGTTGCTCTTATTGCCGCGCACTCTGCTGCTATGAAATCGAAAAAATAATAATCGAATATGCTGTGAGCTGCCGCACGCATCTACAAATGTAGGCAGTTTCATTGAAGAGAAACGATTTAATCGTAATGACCCGACGTCTGTCACAGATTTTGTTGATGCTTTGTGACCCCATATCTTGCATGAAAGTAGCTCTAAGAGAAAACAAACATGATTAATTTATTGGACAGTTATGAAGTAAAATATATGATTGATGTTTGATTTCCAATTGATTATAAATAAAATATAATTTCTATCGTCTAAATAAAATAGATCTTAGACGAAATAGATTTTGATCCAAATATGAAGTGTTTCGTTTTTATCTTCAAATTCAATACAACATTATTACTCAAATTTCACGTATAAATCGAACCGCTTATCTCATTATAACAAACCGCAAACATCTAGATACTTCGAGTTTACCTTATCTTGCGATGATCATCAAAACGCTAACAAAAGATAGGGTGTACAACTGCATGGTAACCCGTAAATTGACTATAGGAAAGGACTGACCCTAAACTCAAGAACAGATGGTTGACAGCCCAATGGCAACTTGTCTTTATGCTTAAGCACAAAGTAACTTGTATTTGGCAAGAATTTTTTCTTAAATATGTAATACAGTATGCGAAGTACATCAATTAAGTATATAAATTGATTCATATCTTTTCTTGCATTACACATATTATTATGGTCAAATAAAGGACTTCAGAAAATAGTATTTATCTCTGCGTCGGTTTGAAATATTGCAATTATTTATTGTCGCAGAACAGATAATTATGTACTCAAAAAAAATTGATTGAAACAACAGTATCATCATCTCTCGAGTATAAGCAATCATCGGTACTTTTATGTATTTTATAACTTTCATGTATACTACTCGATCTGAACTCTCTGTTCTACCAAATCCTATTATACATATATGAAATAAAATTTAAATCTTATTTGTCAGGCTTCAAAATAAAATCTATCAATTAAAAAATGTTTAATTCACATTTTTTGTCTAATGATGTACAACTAAATATTATTCTCAGTTTTCGAAAAATAGAAGCAAATGCAATATCAACTAAAAAAATCATGTAACTAAAGTGAAAAATATGTGCGACCGTTTTTGAAAACTAGTAGGCATCCGTTTTATATAATTATATGGTTATTTATATAAGTGCATCTTTTGCTAGCTAGTATTTAAAAACGAAAATAAAGTAAATTATTAATTTAAATAGTTTGAAGGATGAATATTGGACAGATGCAAGGTAACATAAGTGAAATTGTAAAACTAGCTAATAAATTACCAACATATCAAGCTTTGTCTTCACTGCTCTGCATTGGCATCACAATCGTATCATACGTATACCCCCGCGTCGCTTCGTCTCTCATTATATCTTCCTGTATCTCTATAGCACTTAATTTCTCCTCCCTTGCGAAACAAGACTGCGCGTTCGGAGAGTAAGCAGCAGAGACGGAGAGAAAGAGAGGGCCAGCGAGCAATGACAGGTTGCAGGTCGAAGGCGCAGGCACCAGCAGCATTTCGTGGTTCATTTGCGGTACCCAAGGGTGCCATCTATTATCGGGGTTTGCCTCTAGGCCCCCATCTCTCTCTCTCTCTCTCTCTCTCTCTCTCTCTCTCTCTCTACGCATACACTCACCCCTGTATTGTGCTCTGGTTGGTTTGAAGTAACAGTCGCAACTCGAGACTTAGCAGGGGGTTGTTTACATGGCGCCGTCGACTCGATTTAATTCGGTGATTATTTTTTAACGACTCGAATTCCGAAGCGCTTCTACTCTTTTCTATCTCGAGAACACACCAACTGAATAAATCACGAACAAAGTTGGAGCTTCGCCGTGGAAAATGGTTTTTTCGATACGGGAAAATGGTTGTTAAAGCAAGCTACTGTACACACTGCTGTCACTGCTATACTATCCAAGCTTGAGCGTGTTTATTGACAGGTTTACTCCGCTGTACATGAGCTTTTTTCTGTATAATAATAAAAGCTGATCAAACAAATGATCTATTTACGTATCGTAGGATACAATATTTCAAGACATTATTGTTTATGAACAATGTTTAATAGAGAGTAATTTATTTTTATCTACACTTTGCATACAGCTTTAATGATGGGACTGAAGTCATTACGCAGATTACGCTACAAGTACTCGATTCATAAAACCCGTTTTATATAAAGAGTACCTTTCGAAAATAAAATTCTACCTTGACAGGATTTGCGAGGAAGTATAATTAAATATAACGATGTTGCCGCTCGCAATTCTATTTTTGGTGCTCTCCACGTCTCTATAGTTACTGAACAGAGGGCAGTAATCGTATTGCAATACGAAGGAGCATTAGTTATATCATTCGCTCTTATCAGTTTTGCGCCGGTTACATCGATCGAAGCGTGACACGAATTATCGTCACATAGATAACGTGTCGCGTTGTAAAAGATGCGAGCATGCGCGCATCCACTACATGTATACTACAGCAGGCATGTAGTGGATTTTATCGGAGGAAATAAATGCCTCGCTTTATTGCACCCTGTAGGCAGTATTGAATATTTTCTCTTTAATGATAATTCTATTTGCGATCGATAAAATAATCTAAATTCGTTTGGGATGCATAAATGTAAATTACGAGCTCAGAATGATTAATCAAGTTCAGCTGATCGAATAACCTGGTATAATTAGATTTCCAAATTTTTGTTTACTTTTAAATGTTCGTTATTAAGCGTTAGATTTCCCGACATAAAATTCACCTAACTATTGAAACGTGCACATGAAATTGTACGACCATCTTCAATCAATGATGCCCACAACCCCTCTAACTCAACTCTATTAATTCTTCGAGTTATGGACTTTTTCCGCATCCCCCACGTCCCCGAATCGATCAAAAAGCAGTCGCACGCAGTGGAATATGTAACCGCATATGTAACGATTGCGCAAACAGCAGTCTGCGTACCAGCAGCATATCGGGAAAGAAAAAAGAACGGAAGAGACAGGCGCTATCGCGATCATCAATCTTGAATGTCGCGAACTGAGTCGCTCCTGTCCCAGAGGAGAGACGCGACAGAGCGTTGGATAGGGTGGACTCGGCAGGAGCAAATCGTTGTTCACTCGGTGACGATGAGTTCGAATAGTGCGATTGTATACTATATCGGCCCAACCCATAAGCCACATTTACAAGTTTTAGCGGCATTGTACTTCATTTTTTCATCGACGTCATTGATTCTATCTAAATACCAAAATTCATTATATTGCTATTGATATATTGCAAGTGTAGCATTGCACAGATAATTTAAGATACACATCAATTAAACGAAACAATTTACGCAGTTTATACTAATAATAAATGCATTGTTAAACAATGATAAACGCATTAAAGCCCAACGACATTTTATCAGAATCTAGTGCATAACGTAGCCTAGTAAAAACTTAATATGCGGCCTCTAGCGAATGAATCCTTCACGTTCCGATTACTCAAGAAATGGAAAAAATAGTTCGACAACGGCAACAACATTGCCACGCGACCATTACATACTACAATGCAATAGAGCTCATTGTAACATCGTTGTTATGTTGACGTATGATCTCACCCTACTCTGGCACGAATCGAGGGGTTGGCACATGGCCTTATTCTCTGACTCTGCGGTGTTGAAGGGTCTCGTCAAAATGCCAGAATAACCTACGGCTCCTATTTGCCCTATGTATATATAGGTATATCTCTTGAGCATTGTATTCGACATATCACCCTTCGGTTTTCTCGAGGACACCCTTGCGCTTTTACCAGTCATACCTACCTATTGCTCCGGAAATGGAAACGGCAGTCTTTTGTAAAAATGATCAACTTGTTTTGCGCTTCGTCGAATAATTCGCCATATTTTTCAGGATAAATTACTAGAATATCATTCCAAGTGAAAATAATTATTCCTCGCCTAATATTGTGATTTTTTGCACGGCTTTTCCCAACATAAACACGCGACGATTTAAAATTACGTACAGGTTTGAGATTCACTTCACTGATGTATTTTACATAACAGCCTGCTCATCAGGTATATACTTATCATAGTGAACATCTGTGCATGCAGTTTGATATTAAGTATGATCAGTATACACAGTTAATTCTAGCTCACTGCTGTTCAATACTTGCGCGATTACATTCGTTGTATTTGTGAAAATACAATAAAATAAAATTGAAACTCGGCGGGGCGTGACACGACTACCTTCCCACGATTTCTCGCTTCAAGCCAATGCAGCGAAGACAAGCGCAAAAAACGAAGTTGCATGCGAACAACCTCACCCAATCTGGTCAGTACTCTTTATGCGAAGACCACTTTTATTCAACACTTGCAGTATGGGGTGCAAATTGTCGCGTAGCGTAACAAGAAAATTATCCTGACGGTTTTTCGATCGACTAAAGGGATAACGCGCCGTTCGCTCGAGAGCATCTGTATAATTATAGATTCGCTTTACTTTTCTTCTCGAGCATACAAATTTATGTGCCTGTGCGTTCAGTCCGTATACCGATATAGCTGTGTATATATACACGTATGCACTGAACGTGCAGAAACCTGACAAACAACATTACAAAGCGAGGCAAGGAATGTTTTGATTATAGGAAATAATTCAAAGAACGATTGGAATTCAGAATTTTTACACTCTGCAGAACATTTGCTAAACTTTTCGAAATACATTTTTTTTCTTATTTCATGTAGATTACGCTAATTCCTACTGCCGTTGTACAGATCCGCTGACATTTTTATAATTTCACTTTTTTATTTATTTACAATACCGATAATGATAATGATAGTATGATTTCGATCACTATATAGTGATATGCATATGCATATCGGAAATCTGTATTAACGTTTACAACAGCGTGTCTCAATGAATTTATTCATTCAGTTGCTATAAATATATACTTTAGTAAGTAGCAAACTGTAGTAGAATAACGCGATCAATCTCGTTCGTACTAGCAACAATTTCGTTCTCTGCTGCAAGAACACACAATGAGCGATGGTTTCTAGCGTACAGATACTGCTTGCAAACCCGTAGTAAACTCGTAATGGATCCACGTATACATATAATGCATAATACATAATAAATAAAATGCGTATATCTATTTATATAAATACATTTGTCTGAGTATGGGCATGCTCGTGCATATATAAATTCTTGCATAGACATTGCAGCTAACGTTGGTCAATGCCCACGTGCGCGAATATATACATGCACGCGGTATTAATTGCGGCGCTCGACGTTTTTATGAGGCTATCGTTACAAATTATTAATTTTAATCTCTTGTATACAAGCTTAACAGCACCTTGGCTTCACTCAGCCGATGTATTTATAACATATGTCTCGGGCTCCTTGTAAGTGGAAAAATGATGAAGTGCTACATTGCCTGCTGGAGAACTTTTTTATGTATGACGAGAATTGATAAGGTAAATGTTTGCAATGCACGCATCTTTATATAGTATATATTCAATATTTAATGATCTCAATTATATTTTTGAATCATCTCGCTAATAAGAATGGAACAACTGTCGATACTACTGGGCCAATACTGACATCTTGCCAACAGTACCGCAATAAGTCTATATACTTGCGCCCAATATTTCGAAATCGGTATGAATAGCAGTGGTTCGGTATTTTAATTAGCACTGTGACAGTATTGTTATATAGCGCATTTAAATGTGGAGAAATGATTTAATAAATCCAAAGAATATATTACATCGTAAATTTAGAAGATTGATATGTATAAATCTCGTGTAAAGCGTAAGTATTTAGAAATCTGTGTTCGCACATGTACGAAAAACATATATTTTGTTAACAAACTTTGTTCTTGAGAAAAATGCATATTTATAATTAAGTCAATAGATAGTTTATTAGGTGTTTAGAATAGTAATAGTTACAAGTTTATTGAGCCAGTACCTTGGTAAAAATTCAACCAACTGTTTTGGATATCGTTACTTTATATTTATCAAAATGTCCTCTCTTATGCAAAAAAATGCACGATAGAGTATATGAATTATTAAAATAATAAATTATTGAAGTAGAGAGTAGTTTTAATATGTTTTCTCGAGATTCGTTAGTTTCGCCAGCCCACTGGCGTATCGCTAGCAAACAAACGCAATAAGTAATCGAGCAGGAGTTTTCACCAATAAATACTAGCACAGTTGATAAAGAAAGATCAATTTGGCCTACCAATGTCAAACGGTTGGTATCAATTTTTACCAGGACGACGTCGAACATTATTCATCCAATAATATATACATTACCAATATTAAAGGGCTCACGAATACTGTTAATCAGTATACAGGTTGCCAGGAATGAAAATAGCTATCCTATTCGCAGGATCGATGATTCTCACCAGGGTTGAGACAGTTGAATAATATTTTAAAACAAAACAGACTATTGATATTAATGATACTGCAAATCAAATAATGATAAACAATAGTTACTGGAAAGCATACCGTTTAATACATCAATTTTACGAGCTTACTAATGTAAGCAGGCAAAAAAGCAGTAATCTGCCCAGGCAAAGAGTCTAACGAGTAAAAAAGGAAGATGACAGGAATAAGAAAGAAAAAAGAAGCGCTTGTATGAAGTCGAAAAAAGCAAGGAAGAATAAATGAGAAAACTCGTGGCAAGCAGCGGCAGCAGAAAGCTTTTGCTCTCGAAACTGAAAAATCGACTGGAGCAACTGGAGCAACTTGCACCTTTCGGCTTCTTTCTCACTTGCTCCGAGTAATAAGGCGAAATTAGCCGGTAATATGGATCGATGCCCCTCTCCCGTTGCTTGTCAGAAAAGCCCGTGGCCGGTACAGCGTAGCCGCCAAGAGATCCGAGCCAGCAGCTTGAGTTGGAGTACGCGAGAGCTGGCGCGATAATAAAAATGAAATGATTCTCTCCCTGACTCGTCGATTGCCGCACGCCAAGGCAAAGGTGGAGGTGGCCGGGCGACGGAGAAGATCTGCGGAAAAATCAGCACGCGCAGAAAGGTGGCGGCGGAAGAGGCGTCGCCCGCGCACCTAAACCGCGAGCCTTTTCTTTCTCCTCACGGTCGCGGGTCCGCCCGTCTCCGAGGCTTTCGCCAATGAAACTGACTACTCTATCCCCTTCCACGGGACAGGAGGAATGCGAGGACCAATTGGATGACGGCACCGTCGCCATAGCAACGGTAGCGGTGCCGCTGCCGTCGCCGCCGCTGTTCCCGGATCGCCTTCGGGATTGTTCGAAACAATTATCTCGCGCTCAATTCCATTCGGTCGCCGTGTCTATAGCCGCGCGCTCTCTCTCTCTCTCTCTCTCTCTCTCTCTCATGAGCGCCCAAGCGCGTGCGCGCACTTTTAGTTTCGTCCTCGTCGCGCGAGTCGCAAATCGTTTTCGCGAATAAAAATCCCGGCGCGGGAATTATTTTTAAATCTCGCGCTCGTCGCCATATACCTTCTCTTTATCTTTTTTTCTCTACTATTCACAACGACTCTTTCTCCTCTCTCTCTCTCTCTCTCTTCTCCTTAAGACAAGGTCTTCGTATGTATAGATGAGCAGGATTTTCTCTCTTTCTCGCGCTTTAGCCGAAGAATAAAGCGCAAGGGCCGACGCGAATAGCTTCCTAATGGGCCAAGCTGATATGGAAAAAGTTTTCTTTGAGAAATTAAGGTATGTCGGTACAAACGAAGCCGTGAGAACGGATTTTATTATGTGCTCGTGTATATTACTTTTTGTTGCAACTCAACCTAGCTCATTTGGCCTGCTTCATTTTTTATCTCTTTTGTTCTTTTTCGAAGCGCTGCATTTTTAGTAAAAGTTTTTTTTGCTAATGATAAACGCATTTTTAACGAGATTTCGGTGATAACCACCTGAATCTGAGTCACGATGTGCAATAGATGTTTATTTAGTTATTATTAATAACTAAATAATAATAGTGTTTACCTTTTTGGGAAAAAGTTTAGTTTTGATATGTTATCAAGCCAACTTATAATATATATATATATATATTGCCATCGCACAGACATAATAGAGAGATTGAAGTAATTCCTTTTATTACTGTACATTATATTGTATAATTTAATAATGCAATCATTTTGTATACAATATTATATGAACGAATATAGTATGAAAAATTAATTTGATCAGTGCTTGTATTACAACATTTGTACAGTAAATGATGTGATATATGATTAGATGAGGATATAGGGATGAACTAAAGAAGGCAATAGAGAAACTCAGGTGAGGAGTCAAAGTATGCAAGGAGGTTGGGTTTAAAAGCCTTAAGTCTAGTGAGCGAACGGGCACTTTCAGGAAGTTTATTCCAGACACACAGGCAGATGCACAGTGCTCTCGCATGAATAGACCTTAGCAGGATCTCTGTAAAGCAGGCTGGAACATCCAGGGGATTAATATTCCGACAAGCAAGACGTACCAACATATGAACTTCAAAAGACAGAGAGAGAGAGAGAGAGAGAGATGAAAATATTGATAAAATATAAAAAATACATAATTTTTTATTCGACAGAATAATACAGGAAACGAAATTGGAATACAGGCGGTGTCATCAAATGAATTTTCTCTGCGACTGGCCCGTGTGAAACGTAGCATTACAAGCCAAATTTCGTCCAACGATCCGATTGGTCAAGAGCCAAGTATGCAAAACCGAGTACTGAAGAGAATTCGTGCGTATAAATGTGCTTCACGCTCCACTAAGCGACGCTTCGATTTGAAATCAGTATGATGTACATGATTGCTGGCGAGCTGTTCATTGGAATATAAAACGCAAGCCGGCACATCTATATGTATTTTATGGGTCTGTAACCGCTTGTCGAATGTACGTACAGTCGCTCTGCGAAATTCCAAAAGAATTCTGAGAACTTTTTTCTTCACTGAAATATCAGATTTGCAGAGAGTACATTTTGAATTCGAACTTTTACTTTCATAGAAGTATAAGCATTGATTTAATTTTTATATAAGAATTATGTCGATTATGAAAATTACTCAGTTGCCTGCATTTCCGTACATAAAAACTGCAATATTAACTTTAAATATTTATTTTTAAACGCGAGGAAATAAACTTTTATATACAATTGTTTGGCATTTAAAATAAAGAATTGAAAAAGTAAGGTAAAAAAGTATGGAAAGCAATATCATTATAGATTCTATAAAATATGAAATTTAAATATATAAATATATATATATGTACATTGTTAAAAAAGAAATAAAGTCAGATACGATGGAAAAGAAAAATTCTTCAGGAGAGTGTACAGATCTCTGTTATTCCGCGTATATCGAGATATCGTTTCCGCATCACGTCTCCTCTATTCGCTTCGGTTCACCGGGAAATAAATAAGTACGTACCTTTATCGCACTCTGAATCCTTATATACGTTATATTACACTTACTGCAGAAGGAAAATCCAAATGGGACGTAGGAACGATCTGAAAAATTACACTTTAGTAGACAGCTCGCATCGTACCGTAAAAATCATTCCAATTTTTCACGCTCCAAGTTTGAAATTTTTGAAAAGTCGCGGCGGCACTTTTACATGCTCATTCGTATTATTTTGCGAGCTTCAGTTTAGAGGATATAAATCGTCGCTGTTTGCACGGAAAAACACGCTCGCTCTATCGCTATAAAATTTTTCATGTACAGAAACACAAAAGATTTGCAACCTTTCATCGCTCGCCTAAAATTCGAGAGGCGGAATGCATATACGTTTATAAAAATACTGTGTACAGTAGTATGTATATATATATACTGTACATAGATGCTGGCAGAGAATTCACGTGGTGAGGTTTTTGCGTAACTATTCCATTTTACATCGAGTAATATACATCCTGCGAATATACATATATACATAGCTGAAACTAGAAAACTGCATAACCAAAACACTAAACTGCGCAATGTACAGCGGCAACAACAGAGAGCTAAACGAGATTATACGCGCGGATAGGTTAGCGCGCAGTTGAATTTAACGACGCGCCTTTAAAGCTAAATCTAACGAATGAAACGTCAATAAGGCCTAATCATCGGGCTATACGAGCGAATATAGTGGAGAGCTATAACACCGGGAGCAGCCAAGCGCGCAATTTCGACCTAAGCACGCGCGCGGTCAGTGCAGCACAAATCACACCGTGTGCCGCGTCGCATTTAAATTCAGATTATACGCGCACCGCAGCCGCTGCGAGCGCAACCATTGCCAACCAGTAATTGTCAAATATCTACGCGTCCTACCTAGCCCAGAGCTCCGAATTAACGCTCAAATTTCGACTCATTAGCGCAACGTAGTTGCCTATTCTACCACTGCGTCTGTATGCCGAAAGACATTTGCATATAGGGATTATTTATTGATTTAAGTACCTTGAATCGTTCCACTATAATCCTTGCGAGTATGCGAACGTATTGCAACTATCGCACATGTATATATAATAAATTCTAGATTCCGTAAATCATGAAATTGACTAATAGTTAACTGCGAATAAGATAAAATGTATCGAGAAAAAAAGCAACCGAAACAATCTAAATGCGCAATTGCGCATGTATTGATAATGTCAAATAGAGGTATGAAGAGAGAAAGCACGCGTGCGGCAGGTATTGCAGATTAATTGTAACTGCATCGCGCGCGGGACCATCGCGATTTGCCTAATTAATTCGGTTACTAATGGCTACCGCATGTTCAGTACAGATCGAATGCGAACTGCTACTATATATATGTATGTATATGTTTCCACGGTATTCTCTCGGCGTTGCATCTTCCAGCGTATACTGCATGCCGAAATTGCCACGATTTCGAGCTAATTAAAGCCGCTCGTACAGTTATCGACTTCGAGCCTACGGTCGCAACTGCAGAATGTCTCTGTAAAAGAGATTCGTGCTCAATGATTTTGTTTGTAAAACGCAGCTACCATTTGTATACGATATTTAAAAAATGCTACTTTTTTTCTTGCGATATATACTTTTTGTCACACCAATGAGGTTAGCAATGCACTTTAATTCGAAAAGGAAAATTGTTTTTGCAAGCAGGTAAAAAAGCGACCATTCAATAATACAGAACGATACATCTCAACTGCACATAGCAACAACAGTGTAGTTGTTCACGGTAACGGTCAAGTGGCAAAAAGATCGATTGTATATACCGCCAGCACAACACCTTCTTTAATGGATTTTGCGGGCAAACCACGGGAACTCGACAATTACTCGGAATCAGACAAAAGCTGCCAAGAGGCATCTCGTCGTTAAAAGAGAAGCAGCAACGCACCCCTCTCGCTTTACTACGATAAAGGAAGCGATCTCGACTCTTTTCTGAATGAACGAGAGAGACGAGATTCGTTCGTGTGTACAGGTACGCCGGTGATGAAACGCCGATTCACTTCGATTCCGCACGCCGCGACTTCTTTCATCGAACACCTCACGAGTAGAAACCCCCACTCTACTTCGGTTAATCGCACCGGCGACGAGTCTCATTTCTTTTGATCGGATACCGAATAAACGACAGCGCTTTTTTCTGTCGATCGATTTTTACTTCGATCGAAAGAACATTATTAATTCCTTCATCGCGATATAATGGAGACGAATTGTTTTCTGCGATACATAATGTCCCAGTGGCTTTCAAACAAAACGAATTATTATTCTTATCGTGTACGATACCTTTTACCGAAAGAGGAAAGAAAAACTTTTCTAAAAAAATCTCTCGTCTCGCGACGTTTGTCAGCCGCGGTTCACTTTCCGGCAACAGAGTTGCGCGCGCCCAAACGAACGACTATACGTAGATGACGAGAGCGACACACAAGAAGTGAACGTCGTGTCTCCGCTGCGCGGAGGAGAAAAGAAAACTTGCGTCTTAGAGCAGTGCTCGTTCTTTATTCAAACTTGTAATAACGTTTGGCAGATGTTTCAGATATAGCACAGTGCCAGACCCCAAGGCCGTTTTACTCTACGAACTTTTATCGAGTCAATTTAAGTTGCGACTGCGACGCCCAGGGGAAGGAGGAGGAGGATGAGGGGGAATATATTCCACCCCACCCCACCCCACAGAGCTCGGACACATTTGCTCTGCTCTCATACAGATACACTTTCCTGTCATTCTTTTCTTCTATACTTTATTTCGCCTGCTTTACTCGATCTACGTATTCTCTCAATGCTATTCGTCAGTCTATGTACGTGGAAGTCGTTGCCGCACTTTCGCTGATACTGCATTGCGCTCTTATTATCATTCTATACTAATGTTAAGGAATTCGATTAGAGAGCGCGATCCTCTTGCTACGGGCGATATAAATTATCGAAGCCTATTTTTCTTTCTTCTCCCTTCACTCCTTGAAACCGCATTAAAAGTACACCGTTGCAAGAGGTTACGAAAGAGGGGTTTAAAGTATTAGCTATACAGAGGGACCAAAGAAATTTTAAACTTAATACAACCGACAGCCAAGAGTGTGTGCGAGGAATTTTAAAATCTCGAGCGCTTGGCACTTGTTAGCAAAAAAAATGGAGTTTTTTTCCTAACAAGATAGATTTTAGGCTGCACAAGGCTGCTAGAAGTAATTTTATTAAAATTTTGATACTATATTCTACTAAGATAGAATCGTCTTCTGTACATGAATATTTCAACTTTTTATGATAACTCAATCGCTAGTGATGATAAAGTCACCTATACAAATAAATGAAACCTTATATATCATATATAGATAGTAAGATGCGACAAATTATAAAATTCAAATTTGAATTCATAACACGAATCAATCACGTCTATATACCAAATCGAATCTATACGAGAGTAGAATCTTCAGAAAGGGCAGCGAGTGAAATATGGGGGCACAATTTAGCCGCGACGATGAAATGCGCGTGCATTTTATCGCATAAGGGAGTACAGCGATACACAACTACCCACGAGTTCCGGACTTTTTTTATTTCAACTCACGTGCGAACTCTATCCAAAGGTCTCGATTTTCCATTTCAAATCGAGCGGATATCAAATGTCGGGCGTCTCATCCATATCAATCATTACGTTTCTTTCTCGCGCTTTTTCTCTGCTCCATTAATATACAACTTATACGCCTTTAATATAATACTCATTTGTCACATTGATATTTCCTATTCGAACGATGGATTTTCCGAAATCGTTATCGTTACAGGGAGGGGAATTAAATTTTGTGTTCTGTGATCGGAATAAAGATATGTATTAATGGTAGATAAGAGACAAAACAGATTGTTTTCTGATATCTCCGGCGGCGCACCTTTGTGTACATAAAATTTTTGAAAATATGCTTAGCCGGTGATTTATTTGTTTTACTAATTTCTTAATCGTGTTCCAATAAAGTAGAAGTCAATGTTACAATCATCTGTTATCATGTGCCTAACAGAATAGCGGCATTATTTCGAACGTTTTGTTCGTATCAAATTAAAAATAAAACACAATGAAGAAGCAATTGTTCATTAATCATCATTACTTATTTCAAAGTGACATTTAAATTATTCGTCCCATCAGCCATTAATTGTATTTCCAGATAAATGTTTACTTTCGATATAAAAGAAAAGGAATATCAATAGAATTGAAAATGCAGTATTGCCATCTTTCGGACGTCTGTATTATATACTCTCATGCAGTTGTATGTATTATATCGGCAATTTACCGATGTTACCCCTTAAGAGCGTACCATACGAATTCTACAATATCAGCAAGAAATCTACTTTACCTACAAGCTGTCACTGCTCGACTGATTTCTAATACAGTACTATAGTCACTGCAGACAACTGTAGATAAACTATTATATATATATATATATATATATATATGACTCATTCTCTGACAAAATTTTGACATACTCTAACTTAGAATACCTGTAGGAAGAAAAGGAACAAAATTCATGAAGGTAGATACAATTTTTTTGTTCGGCAAAACTGTCAGAGAATGATGCATATATATATATATTATCACGGTACTTAAAAAAGAAGGTCGTTCCAAAATAATACATTAAAAAAAATGCGCCGAAGTTTTTTTCTGTATCTAAGTAATGTTAATCGTTGCATTATCAAAGCACAAGAATATGAAATATTCCAAAAGCGATAATAAGGCAATTACTGCTCAGTTGTCGGAAAAGATGCTTTAATAAAGGCGGCCTATTGAACCTGTTCCTCTGGTATATGTATATATATATATATATATATATATATATATATATATAGAGAGAGAGAGAGAGAGAGAGAGAGAGAGAGAGAGAGAAATTCAAAAGTAAATAAGTTTAACGGTACACAAGTGCACTTTGAAATTCATACACACCTTCAGAAAGTGAATAACGGGTCTTCATGTTTCTGTCTTTCCATCATAGATTCATATATCTATATAACTCGAAAGCTTCATTTCGTACATAGACGCTGGGAATAATATAATCTCTGCCTCAAGACCACAGAAACAACTACCTTATTCGCGACGCTGTTTTCGTACAAGGAAGCTCCTTTACGTGTCTGTTCGATTTTTTGCGGCACCACGATTGTTTTTCTGTAGCGTCGAGAAATGTCCGTGTGGAAAATGTACTTACGCAGACGAAGCGAAAGCGCCCGAGGTGAGTTTGTGTTGTGCGCTATAGTGGCGTCGTACGGTCTGCTACAAGTCACGCCAAATTGCGAAGTTGACTCGATATCCGTATATTCGTATAAAAAAAATAAAAGACACTGGTCGAAATTTAAAATTAAAAGGTCCTATCAGAATAAATGATATGAGACAATTATGGCGTACTTGAAATCACATTACATTGATCAGTCGACATGCACGTCGACCCAAATATCAGCAGGAAGAACATATTTTACAGTCGGTTACGAGCAACGAAAGGCAACCCGGTCCCCGCCGCGTATAAAAATGCATGGCAAGACCGAGCCTTTGACCTCGAGAGAACGAGAGAGAGTATAACGAGCAGAACGAGCGCATGAAAAATTACAGTCGGCGTTGAGGAGTGTAATCTACTTTCGCGTCGCGCGAAATTCGGTCGCGCATGCTGCCTCAATGGTAAGACGTTGATTAATCTCTATTATATGTATATACACGTATATACACGTACACACACGCACTCACACACGCGAGGATAAACGATTACTGATATCGGACTCGTAGCATCAGTCCTATTGATTTCTTTATATCGACCAATTGATCGGCGTCAATTTTTGCCCTATACTCTATTTGGCGTTAATAACAACTTGTAGTGTTGTTCTTGCCCAGCGCATAAAATCTGCATATTACAACTGTGAGCTTAGGATCATTAGCTTTTTACGGAGGGATTATTTCGTGGCTCATTACGTTGCAGTAAATTTCGAAATAATTCTATGACTACGCATAACCACAATAACGAATCGTTTACGAAATGCAGATTGGTATAACTTGCAAATATCTTTATAATGGCCTAAAATTCATGGACGTACCTGATGGTTATCTACGGTAATATTCGAATTTGGAGATAAGGTTCGTGCTTCCGGTAAAATGGGATCGAAACGCATTCCCGGTCAGGCATGTAAAGAGAATATGCGAGAGAAGATAGAAACACACCTTCGTATACAATTAATAAAGCAAAGGTAAAAGAGGTATAGCGAAGAGGTACACGCAGCTCGCACGCGGTGCCGAGAAATCGGCGAGCAACTCCGTTCTCACACACACGGCGGCAGTACCAGAGGACAATGGCCTGATCGGCTACGTTCCCTCTCTCGCGTGCACAGTCTGAGTATACATATACAGGTGCATGAGTATTATATGCTCTTTCGTATCTGAAAAACATGTACGTAGATCCGGGGCTCCGCGGTATTTTCAAAAAAAGACTATATTGGTAGAGTACTGAAGAAAGAGTAAAAGAAAGAGAAGGAGAGAGAGAGAGACAGAGAGAGAGAGAGAGAGCGTGAAATCTTGTTGCGGAGGAAGGACGACGAGCTGCGGCTGCAATCGGAATGCATATGGCGCTCATTCACACACGGCTCGACTAACTCGCTTGATATATTAAAAAATAAATTTGTCGAAAGACTGCATGAGAATCCGCACATATAAGGTTAAATGTTGAATAGTACAGGGAAAAGAAAGAAAGAAAAAAATCGACATAAACAAAACGAGGGAAAAGACGTTTTATGATCCGGTCGTGTCTGCAGAGTGCCAACGAATACACCAATACCTAAATAATGCTTGGGCATTATACAGGTATAGGTAGGTATGTCTTCTCTCCGTTCTCCACAGCTCCTCCTTCTCCTTCGACTGAAAGAGATACAAAGGTACTGTCTTGTACCACCACAACTTCGACTTACCTGCACAGGGAAAGAATGACGCATAGACACACACACACACGCAGACATACGTACATACACCCAAAGAGACTGTACTGTGTAGTACAAGTTGCGCCTCTAACGGTATACCTATACCCCGAGAAGAAGAGAGTGAGAGAGACAGAGAGACAGAGAGAGAGAGAGAGAGAGAGAGAGAGAGTCGTGGCGTTGAGGTGAGCTCGGATGGACGGTGGCGCCACGTGGTGCTTGGCGGCATCGGCGACTGCTCTCTGTACATGTTTCTCTGCCTTGGTAGCAGCTCTCCTAGGCGAGGTCGAGTCCCGCATACCTGTGAGACCGCGAGCGCGTCCGAAAGCAACAGCAGTGAGTGTCCGGTTCGATCGGATTGCTGTCGCCACACAGTGTTTCTCTGTCTCTCTTTCGCTCTCGTACACACACTTACTCACTCGCTATCCTTGCCGTCAGTTTTGTCGTGAAGCTGGTCGTGGATGGTTCGTTCTGTACGACAACGTGCTATACTGGAGAACGCGGGTGACGAGCTGTAGTCTGTGCCGATTTTCGTTTCTATTTTTTACGTACCTTCTCTGCTAAGCCTTTTTCACAGTGTTATTATCTCGAAATAAAAAGAGGGAGCATACGTAGTCGGTGTATTGTTTGGTGCGCGCGGTGTAGGTGAACCTCAAGGTGTTTATATCTGTCACAGAAGCTGCTGGATACATGCACATGCGTATAATTTCAGGTACATGAATATCGAAATAGTTAGAGAACATCTGAGTGAGCAAACTAGTGGAATAAAAAAGAAAAGAAACGTCTGGTCGTCGTGACTTTTTTACACGGAGTGCACATTTCTGCCTGAATAGTTGTCTCTTAAACGTGAACGCTGAGAGAGATATCCTATATATACATCAGGTGAGTAAAAAATTTCCTTAACCTTTCGTGTAATGCGTGCTGCTTCGTCCTTTTCTATCCTCTCTCTTTCTCTTTCTCTTTCTCTTTCTCTCTTCCATATCATCTATCTTGCTGCTGTAGCATTGAGAGCGCGCGCGCGAGAGAGAGAGAGAGAGAGAGAGAGAGAGAGAGAGAACGAGCCCCGAACAGGAGAGACATCGACGTCCGGTTAAGATACTTGAATGGCCGGTTTAGAATCGAAAGACTCGGGACTCGTTTAAAGCCAATACGTGTACATACAAGCTACGTACGCAGTAAAGAAGTATATAGTCCAGAAGATATTCTGTTACAGTGTATAAGGCAACGTGTCTCCTGTACGTGGATACGGTACGCTCGGAAAATCTCTCGTACAAAGGCTTGATCGCATTCAATCGAAAGAGTATTTGCAGCAACCGAATTTAAATAGCTGCACTCACAAGTATCGAAAGACTAGTAAATAGTAAAAATATAAAATCCCGAAAATATCCACAGTTGCAGTAGCATTGATAAAAAATATTTGACTCAGTCTCAAATTCCAATCTCCGGCAGAGAGCTCCATAGTCCGCGCCCATGCGCGTACTTATAATACTCAGGACGAGAGCGCGCGTACACCGTTCTCTGCGGCGCGAATTCCATCGGCGCGGCGCATACCTCGAGATCGCGCTCTCGCTGCCTCGCTCATTCGTGCTCGGCTGCTGTCCACGTTAAGTAAAAGTAAGTGGCGGCTGCTGCTGCTGCTGCTGCTGCTGCTGCTGCTGCTGCGCGCTTTTCCATACCTTCGGAATATAACGAGAGAGGGAAAGAATATAGCGAGCGAGAACTGCAGCAGCACCAGCACCAGCACTGGCAACATTATGCCGTAAGCTAACTCGAAAATTAAACCGGTGATTCGAGAGATGCAACTATATAGAGATATAGAGATGCACAGTTGTCTACTGTTGTCTGCATACAGATAACTATATATAACTCCTCCATCTTGCCTTTCTCTCATCTATACACGTATATCTGCCCAACGTCTATATAACCATTATGTGCGCGAGGAATTCCTTTGGCATGCAGATCGAGTAGGATGATGTCGTTTTGGGACTAGGTGACGAAATCCCTCCAAGTGCATTCGTTTATTTTCAGCAAAGCATCGATCGAGAAAACCCCTTTTGATATGGGTACTTAAAAGCCCTGACTGGCTTTGTTTTTTTCGAGGCGAAGACAGGGATTATTGGCAGAGAATCGATTAAAATCTTACAGCGTCGATGAAACTCGAGAACGATAGTTCGACGTGCCTCAGGATAGATCTCTTCGAGTGCAGCTGGTGGTCGCTCGCGACGACGATTGCGCTTGCTCGTGAAAACTTGTAAAAACGCTGAGAAATTTATTTGTTGTAAAACCACCTTCATTTCCTATACTTAGGCAATGTATCCGTTTCGATTGAGAAACCATCGTAATACGTCTATATACAGCGTACGCAACAATTCGAAGCCCTCTCCTTCTTCTTCCCGTTCAATTATTTTTTATAAATGCACTTACATAACAGTGAATATTCATCGCCATCTATCTGTGACAATATTGATGATCGTTAATCGATTAGTTGATGGTTCCTTGAATTTCGCGCATCCACCTGTAATCATCATTGGCTAACTCTGCGATTAGGACTTTTTCGCTCGAGAATTGGAAGAATTGAGGATAACACATATTGGAAATAAAAAATATGATGTGACAAATTAGAGAGGGACCGTATAATACGGAAGCGCAAAGAATACGCTGCAAAATGAATCAACAACATCGGAAAGCGATATAATATACTATTCCGTGTGAGCCACGTGTGTGCCACTGAATGTGCAAAAGAAAGAATTAAAGCCAGCTTACGATATGAGAATCTCTTTCTCAGGCACGGTTGGGTGAAAGTACGAGGCAAGGGCAATGAATTGCCACTGTGTACTGGCCTCATGACATTGTCTGTCAGACGAACGATCATGGATGGATTCTGAGGATGGATATATATATATGCCACGAACAGAGCCTTAACGGGCTCGCAGACCGTTATCGCAATTCTCTCCCGCTAAGTTGACTTGCAGGCTCCACTGACTTGAGCAAGTACAAGTCTTATGGGCTTATTTTGCGTGTTTCGCTTGGATTTGACACGTGTTTGGATCGTGTCTGCGAATGGAAGATGCATGTTGCTTTGTGAAGAGCTGTTGCTGTTGTTGCTTATACAATGTTTACTGACTTATAACGATAATATGGATATGATATACACGCTCATTTCTGTAATTGTAATTGCGGGTTGAGTGTTTGACTTTATATTCAGGAAAATATTAAGATGAAAAAAAAGAACTTTCGCCGCACGCACATTCTTGATACGGCAACAAGTAATGTATACATTTTGTAGCTTAACATTCATTATTTATACATACGTGTGTATGTATAAATAAAAAAGTATAGAATTAGTAACGTTAAGTTATAAATTGTTTATTTCAATACTTTTAACGCAAGGATAATAAAAAATTATCTTTTAAATTCATACAACATATGTCCTACAATCGATAAATATTTATATTACGATTTAGTTACAGTATGACAAAGGATCATCAACTATAACTATAGTCAGAACCAATAACCACACTGCTGTTTGAATTAGGAATCGAACCGATTCACCTGAGAATATAGTACATTCTAAATACTAGGTGATGCCTATTTAACGACAAAGCCAACCCCTACAATGTACGCAAAAAGATATCAGTAATATGAATGTAGTCGGCGAATGCATTCAATGGTGATTGGTCAGAAAAGCATAAGGTACATGTGACATATACCGAGTGACAATGGCATAATTTGTGATGTGCATACCTACGTTCGACCTCCTTACATGAGATTCGCAAAAACCCATACACTCGAAAGAACGTGTATAGATACTGCATGTTAAATGTGAGTCAACTTGAAATGTCTATAGATATAGGTATGTGTACATCTGTACATATAGACTGATCGCGTTTGCTTTTTTTCACGTTTAAAACTTGTCGCGGAATAGTAGCCGTGACATGGTTTTCGGTCAGCCATCCGGTAGGTAAACTTTGTAACTCGCATTAGTACATAGAGCGAACGTTATCCGTAGTATTATCTCACGGTCATTATGCACGTGAAGTCCTTTAAGAACTTATATATAGGGTGTCGAAAAGAGAAATGCTCTCTCATCTCTCGAAAGAAAAAAATTGTTTTCTTTTAAAGCTGCAAAACGACTTACGTTAATCAATTTGATATTTCGACGTGCGTGTATTCAGAGGTGCACCTACTATTCTAGGGAATTCACGACCTACATTTTTTGTACTAGCTACATGCAGTAAAGTTATTTATATAACTGCATTTTCTTAAGCATTCGACGAAATATTTCATTGACAGCGGATATCCCTTCGATATATAATAAATAAGTTTATCTGTATTGTGTGGTCTATAACTGCTCTATGTTCATTGCGTCAGTTACTTGTGTTCTTGTTTCCCTCATAGTCCTCATAGTGTCTTAACACATGGATAACGTTAAGAGCGAATCGTTCTCGTGTATATTATAAATGCTATTCTAGTTGACAATTGAGCTCGGAACGCTAGTAAAAATCGCTATATCAATCGCGACTATTTTTATCAAAATGTAGTAATAACATATTTAACCGAGATACACTCCCATTATCTCGATTATCTAAGAATATATCGGGTACAGAATAAGCTCTTCTCGAAACTGCACAATATGCCTAGTACGTGCTGTTCCATGTCCATCATTCGTGACAGAAGTATTATGGCTCGCCACATTCTTAATAATGGACTAACATTTTCAAACCGACTGTGTATTATCACGTCTCTGGTCCGAATTTGTTTTCATAAATTCTCCAATGGTGTGTTAATTGCTGTTACTGGGAGGAGTATGCTTACGTCATAGAACGTTAATTTAAATATCTGTCTGAAGATTCTTGTACCGCCATAGCAACCTAATAGTATAAATTGAACATATGTACCCTAAGATATTTTGCATTGTAAAAACTGAGAAAGGATCGAGACGACCGTTCCTATTTGTAACGCGCAAGCATTGAAATTCCCGCTCGTACAGCATAGTTTGCTCTACTGGCGCGCGACGATTTGTTTTTCTCTCGAACAAATATTATTATTCCCTATTAGTTCGATAATAAATTATTTTATTAATGCAACTCTATTATATAGAGTCATGTAACCGCGAGAGGCTCGACGAATCGGAAAGAAGCTAATACACGTCGAGTTATCGCAACAAATCGAACGACTTAGAAATAAAGCCCGGTTGCAGCGAAATTTCATAATATTTATTTTGTTATAGAGTAAATGCTACGAGCTCGAGTTTCGTACTATTTTGTTGGAATAATAACACATAGCATTAATGCATGTCTTACAGTTAACGAAAATATCTTTGTTCAAATTCCATGAACTTTAAACCAAATACTAAGAAATTTTTTTCGTTTATGGGGAACGAATATTTGAACTTTAATAAATTAATTCTACAATTGACTTAAGCTATACTTCATGCAAGACTGACAATATCGCATGTAATTTATCTCAACTATATTTCATAGTTTTTACGAGCAATCGTAATTGACGCGTCAGTCGCTATTGATTAAAAATCGATTTTTCCGAACCGATTTTTTTCAACGAAGAGTCAATTATATCTGAATTATATCTGAATATCTGAAGAAATGTAATTTGCTTGAAACGCTTACGAAAACCACCATCCGCATATCTAATATATGATCGATAAGAAAATCTTTAATGCAGAGAATAAATCATACGATATTTTGAATATTCAACCTGAGAAAGCCCGTTGATTCTGTAATAAAAACGCAGAAGAAAAAATGCATCCGCACTTTTTTATATATTTACATGCGCGAGAGTGAAAAGTTATCGACCTCTCGAGCAATCGAGCGAGAAAACTGCGAGAGCTCCTATAATAAATTTCATCATTGGCGTTCTTACTGGTCAAACTTATTTTATTCGTATACTGAAAAAAATAGATACATGGTATGTATACACAGTATTTAGTACAGTTTGTTTCCTGATTTTGCACTCACCGCGAAAAAATGTCTGTCTATCAACATGCTTAAATAACGGGATACGTATTATACGTAAGTATATTAATGCATGTACCAGTTGCATCCAGGAAAGCTTTAGTCATACTGGATTAGAGAAAATTGAATAGTTTAGAGTGCTCCTCAGAGTGTGATGCAGTAATCTTGTCGAAAGTGCAATGATGTAGCATTTAGGTTAAAAATTAGAAATATTTGAGTGGAGGAATCGCAGCCTTCTTTAAATTCAGCCTTTTTTATTACTTGCATAATATTATATAATACATTGTTGCTTTCCTTTTTAAATAAGACTAACTATAATCAATACTATATATTTTCATCGACGAATGACAAGTTAGTGTAACAAAAAGACGCAGTAGAAAATCTGCCTGTTTACGCAATTTACTATATATAGTCTTCTTGACGATGCGCAACAACAGAATACAATATACGCGTACATATTCGTTGGCGTACACTTACACACCTACTTCCCTCGTTCAGATGATCGAGCTTCGCGATGAGCAAAATTTTCTCTCGCGCAGTTACATTACTGTTATATACCCACAAGTACATGAGCTGGACCGCGATTACGTAAGGGAGGGGATTGCGAGGCGCGCATACTCTCTCTCTCTCTCTCTCTCGACTCAGTGGCTTTCTCTGTCTGGCCCCAATAGCACACTCGCTTCGCGATATTTCGGATTTTCTCGTTTTCGTCAATGGGTAGTCGGACTCATTCATGCCCACGACCCTTACTCGATGAATTGCAAATTTTCTACGATAAACCGTAAGAAGAATTTTCAAATTCGTAGGAATTCGTAGGATTTTGAAGTAGCGGTATCGATGATGGAATGCGAGGGCTCTATACATAACATTTTGATTATCCGCAGACTGTCAATAAGTTTACAGTATCGCCGAAGCATGAAGATGTCATACCTTTTGAAAAGTTTGATGGGCTTTTGTTTTAATTATATTAACGCTTGGTAATAATTTAATCAGGATCACGCGAATAAAAGATAAGATAAAAACTAAGATATTACGTTGTGTTTGCTTTTACTTTGTATAATGATCTGGAAAAGCCCATAGCAGAACGTTTAGTAAAATTAAATGAAAATTTGAATGTCCGGACAGTAATGCAAAACAACTGTAGAGAACGACATTAGGTACACAAAAAAGTACGAATGACCAAAGAGCTGCGCACCATTTAAAAGCGTCCGCGACAACCGTCCAATTAGAAAATCAACGAGTTACTAAGAGACTCACAGTGCTTTTGCCGTATAGTTGAAAAGGGGTGGCGCGCTCCTACTAGATACAATGGACAATCGTACTCTGACGAAAGATCCAATTGCCGCGCAACCATTGTTCGAGTTGCGACGACAATTTATCTCCTTCTCTCGCCTTTCTTATTTTCTCAACGCTTTATTTTGCACCGCAACCGAAATCGTAAAGCTCCGTTTTCATTCGGCAATCAAATTTTCTTAATTATTATTAATCTTTTAGTGCCAATAAGATGACGCGGTTATTGCACCAAGTTTTATAGACGAAGTAAAGGTATGGAAAAAACGGAAAACATTGCCGTAGGCAGTCGATTATCCGTCGTTAATTGCGACGGCAATTTTTTCCCCGTACAGACTCTAGTCATTTAATTGCCTGTGTTAAAGAAAGTTACGGTTTTCCATCGCGTATGCAGATATTGGTAAGTAGGCCTCTCGATCGCTATGGTAAACAAAGATTCCAATCTAGCCAGTGCACGTTTACCGAGCAGATTATAATCCATACCGAAAACAATATTTTTATTCGAGTGCGAGATATGCTTCTCTGACCTGGAGAAACCCCATCGTCGCAAACGATCTCTTCTTATAATAGTCATGGCGCGGCTCCGGGCGCAGCATAAGCTCATTAGCATAACATTGCGAAATGGAAAACGCATTCCGCTTGAAGAGCCTAGCCCGTAGCTGTGGAGCTCAGAATTTTTCGATTCTCTCATACGCACGGCAACTCGCATATGTGGAAGCTGTGCAAGAATGTTCGAGGGCAAATCGTGCAAAGACTCGGATTCTCAGATGATTCACGCGAGCAACTCCTACACAATTCCCGCACGTAACGCGCATCGTCAGACAAGTCAAGCATATGTTCCTTTTTATACTCTAAATGATATATAATATATATTGCATATTTCACTCCCGCATGACTGCACTTGCAAATCTTTTTAATCGGTTTGCCGTTCACGATAAACGGGATGCCTTTGTCAGCTAAACGTTAATTCTCAAACGTATTGAAATTCAGTTACATGTGGAACAAGCTTCACAGGAGCACAGGTTTCTCTAAAACTTGCCCACTGTGTCACGTACATATGTGGGGATTGTGGGGGTCCAAGAGGAAGCCATCTTTACCGACCGCGCAAGCAGGAGCTCGTTCCGCGGTCTGTCTCGAGCGCCACTCGCAATTCGGCCTGGTCGTGGTCTGAGAGACTTTAGGATATCTTTAGGATATTTGAATCTGTTCCAACTTTCAAAGGTCGGGTTGACAACTGACTTAACTGTTGAAGACTTAACTGTCGATAGTCGCCTCTCGACTATCGGCCTCACTTGGACTTAGTTAATAAAGTTCTTATTAATAACCGAGTCCACTTGTCACGCCTCTCCCCGCACCTTCTCCAGGGTCTTAGATTTGTAGGAGGTCAACCTATGCTACCCTCTCATATAATTTCTAAATACATTCCAGCATAACTGACGGACTTGACCGCCTTTTCCTCGATTATATGTACGGGATACGTAGCATGCGCTTGACATTGGCTCGTCGTTGCCAAGATATTCATATTCCGTTCGCTCTATCAAGGCCATCACACACCTCTGTTCCGATCCTCGCGAAAATAAGCGCTAGCCGAGAGTTCGTTCACCGCACGAGCGATTTATGCTCGAGAATCTTTGTTTGGGTATGTTGAAGCGGCGGTGGCAGCGGGCAGCGCGTTCATACACGCGGTCGTGCAAGCGCTAGAGGAAAGGAATCCTAATGCGTGTATAAGATGTGACGTTTCGACATATTTACATAAGTGCCGATGGAACGAGTGGCCTTCTTATACTATTTCTACTAATACTATTGACCATTGAGACGTCTAGATTGGATTTTAGGACGCGTCTACACTCTTCTCTGGCAAATCGAATAACTGTGCGCGCGATTGAATTATCTGTTGGTTTACTTTAATCGGTAAACAGACTGAAAATTCCAAAGCGTGAAAACTACTTGTCCGTGTTTCTATTTACGATATATACGTACAAGAAATTTTAACTACAAACCTTTATTTCAGATCTAATTCAAGCAGCTTGTACGCACGTCTTTATAACGGCACAAAATACTTTTGTGCCGTACCTTATAGTTTTTCTTCCGTTCGAAGCTCAATTTATGCGCTTAATGATAACTTTGCACAATAAACTTTTTGCTCGATTCAGAAGATGCTAATTATTATTTCACGCGAATAAAAAGTTATTTTAATTGCTGCCGCCATAATGAAGATTAAACCCTTGGAATAAAAGCAATATTTTTCATGGCACTGCGCATTCCTATGCGTAGGACATAGATTTTTTGCGATATAAATAAGTAGAAGAGCTCACAATGCCATGAAGCCGGAAGTCGCGTACGGGGCAATGATATGCAGGCCGGAATACAATCCGTTAGAATTATAAGTGACAATCAACGGACCCACATCACTCTCTGAATACTGGACTTTATTTTGCACTGCAAATGTGAGTTTTAGTTTACTGTGACTTTAATTGTCGTTTAGTAATAACTCTATCGTCCAATTGGAGAATCCACTTGTCCAATAACTCGTCGTCCCAAAGATTTTCCAGTTACACGCGTACGCAATTTCCATGCCTCGCGCTGTCTGAGGATATAACCCATACTTATTTTCACTCTACGACTCATTAACTATATCCATCTTTCTGTATTTTTCACTTTTGTATGTTTCAGAGTTGAGGCAACCCGAAGTAGTCAGAAGTGGCGCGAGGAGGAAGCTGCGACTACGAAAAGAGAAAATGAGGGCGAATCTTCGTCGTAGTACCATTTAAGTTTAAGACTCGGTGGACAAAATGCTTACCGAGTGGCAAAAGGTGAGTATCTTCAGTCTCTCTCTTTTCTTAAAATCCACGCACGCGCGAGCTATCAATCGGTTCGGCTTTCTTTCCTTCGACGCTGCAGGCGCTATGTCTGCTCGAGGAGTAAACCTCGATAAAGGCTTTGAATTTCAGTGCGCGGATGATCTGATCATCGTGCAGTCGACCTACTGACTGAGTTTTTTCTTCCCCCCCCCCCTCCCTCCTTACCTCTCTCTCTCTCTCTCTCTCTCTCTCTCTCTCTCTTTCTTTTTCTCTCTCGAACATGAATTTTTTTTACCGCCTGTCTGAGCTGTATATTAATTTTATCGCAAACTGACATAAACCAGGAGCGAGAAAACTTTCTTATTGCCGAAGCACACGCGAAATAACCGGGCGAGTATTATTGTATACGTGCTCGCATTCAAATTGTTCATATAGAATATTTACACGACATCGTTTTAAGTATAAAGTAGACTATAAAGGAACTTACGAGCACAATGTCTGCAGTATTGGTAAAGAAGAAAAACGCTCTGAAAGCAGAAATGAAAAATGGCGAAACCATAAATAGCGTCGGCAACAGAATAAAGAACGTACGAAATAAAAAAAGAATCCAAAGTTCTAAAAAAGCCTGGCCGCAGTACTAATAACCGCGGAAGCCAAGTACAGCGTGAATATGGCGAGAAAATAAAAAACAACGACGACGACCACTACGTCGGCAGCAGTGGCGGTCGCTAGCGCGCTCGTGGGAATGAAAGTTTCGCTAAAATCCGTTTCACCGGTTTGCCGGCACATTCCTTGCGCTATTATCGACGTTATTATGGGCTCGTCGTTACTGACACCCGTAAGCATCTCTATACTACTTTCACCGGGGGCTCGTAGAGGCGACGAAGATGTCCATCGCGCATCGTACACGGCGACGCAACGGCGCTGTATTCGAGCATCGGATACACTACTGTGCAGAGAGCTGCATCAATTACGCGCGTTGTTAGCCACCGCCGTCGCCGCCATGACTAACGGCATTTTGAGCCGCGTGTCTCTGCGCCCATCTGTGCGTGTCTACAGCCATGCTAGAAGTCGATGATCCTTAACTTGATACGACGAACGATCTACTGCGCTGGAATTTCGACGCGGTTATGAAAAGTCTTAGGCGGCGCATGTATAAACGTAGAGCGTGTGTGGAGAGTAGTGAGTAATTCATGGGGATTTTTCAAATTGTTATAGCTTGCATCTGAGACGAGAGGTATTCCTAGCAATAGCTCACGCATATGTACATGAAGCGTTTGTTTGCTTTTATCTTGATATAGAGAGAAGAGAGCGATGTACACGAGATAATAGGATGCTAGGATCATTGCTGCGATGGAAAATTAGCGCGAATCTCGCAATGATATATAATATTTGTTTACAGCTTGACATGCCGGTAACGAATTAAATGAGTGGATTTCAGATTGCGCCCATCCCGTTATAGTTTATCGTTTATGAAGTATATTTCTGCGTGGCTAATGACGTTTTGTTTTCGTCGATTATCCTTTTATGCAATAAGTAGTTCATGAACGCGAGAGTCTTTCGATTATTCAACGTACTTACCGCACCCATTGGAATTCTTCCTTCACGCTGCTTTCTGTCATATTTACTATTTAACGGAATTCCTCTGTCGATTATAAATTTGACTTTTTCATCTTCTATCAAGATAAAACCCGTTTCGGTGGGAACTTGATACAAACAGATTCTTTAAAATATACCCGCTCACGGATTTTCTCGATTAAGGGGGCAAGACAACTTTGAAATGCAAATTCCTAAATTGAAAATTTACAATATTGATAACAATGAAGTTATAATCTACACTTATTTTAATTACAGAAGATACTTTTACCTTGAATTTGAAATGCATAGCTGTTCTATAAGTCCCTTCAGTAGTTAGTTACAAAAGAAAGTTGAAAATTCACTCACTGTAGGACTCAAAGTCAACCGATGGATGGATTGAGCTCAAACTCGGTAGTAATACTTTTTGATGCACTCCTTTCAGTATGAATGTAGGGATTTAAAATTAAATGTACAGAACAATTATTAAAAATAAAAAAAACTGGGTTGTTAACAAATTATTCAACAAAATCTACACATTTTAGAATGTCAATTTTCTGCCAATCATTCGATTCAAAATCCCTACATTATACTGAAAGGAGTGTTTGAGCTCAATCCATCCATTGATTGACTTTGAATCCTACGCTGAGTGAATTTTCAACTTTCTTTTATCGAAGAGACTCATGGAAGAGCAAGACCTTTTTTCTTTTATTTAAAACTGTCTTTTATTATTAGAACAAGTGTACATTATAATTACATTGTTATAAATATTTAAAATTTTGAATTTAGTAATTTGTATTTCAAAGGTGTCTTGCCCCCTTAACCGTGGTTAGGTATAGTATTGATACTACAAGGGAGTTTGTGCGATTAAATTTCTAGTTTGAAGATAAAAAATAGGCCTTCAGTAGCCGAGGTCATGCTCGCTACAAATTAATAGCACTACTAAGGGCAATTACGCATCTTGATGAATTTATCTTTATACATAAAAACTAAAATAATTCAGAAACAGAATGCTCGCTGCATTGTTTTGCATTGACTTGGAGTTGGCTGCCTCTGTATAGAACAAAGTACAATATACTGTATGTGTAATTAAAGCGGCATTGAGATAAATAAAAGCGCGTTTCTCAAGATTGTTCAGGTGGAAGGTCATGCAGCACTGTCTTATGAATTTCCCATATAATGCTGGAAGGCTCTTGAAGCTTAAAACAAGTTTCATATACGCGACAAAAATTACATTGCAACCGATCCAACAGACAGACTTTGTTTTGTACTTATTATTTCAAAGTCTAATTTATGGTATGTCCGACCTATTTTCTACGTATATCGAAGAAATTATTGTGCAACGAGTCAACGATATGTCGAATGAACAATCGGCGGAAAAAATGTCTACCCACGAGAAAAGAAATATTAACGCGGTAAAAATGCGGATAAATTCGCCCAGAAATTCAAAAGCATTCAAGAGAGAAGGGTCTTATACATTCTTAGAGCATTTGGAGTGAGTTTATAGGGAGTCGTGCTATTATGTTAAATCTATCGACGCAAAATATTGTCAAAAACTATTATAACTACAAATCACGATATTAATTTCTAATTAATCGAATATAATCGTCTACAGTCCGGGATAGGCCTTACGAATAAGAAAGTTAAAAAAAATCGCGATCTCCCACTCAGGAGTTAGGAAAGTGCTGACGACCGGACGGAAAAACAGTATCCCGCGCGCGGTAATAAGCGGTAAGTCGGAACGTCGGTAACGAGTTGATGTGGTGCGCTGCATTATTATGGTAGTCCGATGATGTGCCTTCGTCGATACGCAATAATATAGAAATAACATAAAGCAAGCACGAAGTTACTCCGATCTTAATTTCGCAATTGATGTAAACTTTTTGCACGCTTATGAGAGGTATTTGTTGAAGAATTGCACAATATGCAGGTGGTATAATTCTTGAGAACAAGAGAATTAAGAAATTCTATCCATGTTCATTATTTTACAATACGCGATGAAATTCAAAGTAGATTACGAATTCTAGGAGCAAAAGTATATTGCAATATAATTAGACGAATATAGACGGCGTAGCTCATCTTATAATTTACACTAATGAACGTTAAGAGTAGTTTTCATTTTCTATTTTTTCAACATGCTCAACAAACTGTGACTCTCGAAAGACATTAGCTATAAGCTACTCCTACGCGACGTTGTTGCAGCACCCTCGTTTACCGGGAAAATATTACGAAACACTGGCGCACTACTGCCTCTCCGAGTTTATATACGTATGGTATACTTATGCGATATTCATAAACGACGCACAGTATTACTGAAATACGATACCCTTTAAAGAATTTATTCCCACTTAATAATTTTGCTTTGTCAAAAATAATGCGATCATGTGTCAGCTCAGTCCACTCACGAAACATAGCTTGATTCAATGTTTCACTCAACAATCATCGATTTCTCTCTCTCTCTCTCTCTCTCTCTCTCTCTCTCACTCTCTCGGAGTTGGGATTTCACTCGCGCAGAATGCCACACGCGTGGCTCGTCCGCACTTCTTCCGGTTCCGCAGATGCAACTCGACTGCGGCGTTCTTCTTGTAGTTGATACAACACTTACGTTATAATATCCGTATACACTTCCTTCTCCCATACTGAGACTAAGTCATACGCACAGGCAGACAGATATGCAGTATAGCGTGTGCAATTCGCATTTAACGCGTAATTTATATAAGAACGCAAGAGGCACGCTTGGTTCCACCCCAAAGCGCTTCGATCCCAGAGGCGTCGACGTCCGCGAATTTCCCCTGCTCTGGAAAGCTAATGTGGAATCTCCGTCTTTCGTATTTAGTCTCGAAAATGTCGCTGTCCTTCCTAATAGTAGTTCCAGCTCGTCGTCCTATCGAGCAGTTTCGATTTGCGTTGCGTTCGCGCTGCTATATTTACACGTGGGCAATTAACAGCGCCTTCGTTGCCATCGTCGCTGCAGTTGAAGTTAATTATGAAATGAAGCCGCGGCTTTACGCCACTGCAAGAGAGGCAATTGTTGCGAGGCGAGCGCAGTCCGAGCCGCTTGTCTGGTCGTGCTAGTAGCGAATCGAATATCCTGGCGCGAGGATGCGCGGCTACGCAGCTGCGCGATTTTATTCATTTATATTTCGGAAAAGTGCAATAAACGCGAGCGTGTGTAACCTATAGTTTTTTGTTTGGATCTTTTCGCTAGTCTGAAAATCCATTGCTCATTTTAAAAGAAATACGAATGGTAGACTGGTCGCGATGCAGTCATAAACAGATAGATCTCGCTCTCCTCGGGAAACACAAGTAACAGCTTCGAATAATAATTAAACATTACTTTTCGAAGTAACGTATGTGCCGTGTGGTGACAGTGAAATGTCAAATAAATTTATAAACCGCCTATAACAGAGCGTTTAACGAATTTATTAGAGCACGATCAATAAAAATGCGTCGAACGCTGTAGTCCGATGTAGGAAGAAGACGGATCGACCAACAGCGCGCATCACACACGCTCTGCAAAATTATTGAAATGTATACTTTCACTGTGCGCGTCTCTATTCCAACAGTTTCCAATAGGCAATTAATTCCACCCACAAGTCAAAATGAAGAAGGATCACTGCATTGGAGACGGAACAATGCATGCACGGACGAGACCTTTGAGTCGTCGTCGAGACAACGTGTATTATCCGTGAACTCGTGCGACTTCTCTTAGCCGTCTAAACGTCTATACGCAGCAACGTATTCGAGACGCATACGTTGCTGCTCTCGCCGTTAAATTCTAGGCTTTTTTCACCGAGGTCGACCCAATGATCCCGATAACGCGTGGCCTCACTTTTTTCAGAGCATCTTGCCTGGAGAATGCGCTATCAGCAGTCACGATGATTAGTGGAAGTGAAATCGTCCATGCCGGCTACTGTATGCGTTATTTTTTTTCGTCTACGTGAGTTGCACCGCGCGGTCTCTCGTTTACTCCTGAATCGATGCGCGCATGCATTTCTAGAGAAATCGCGACGCATTTGAAATTGTAATAACGCGCGATGCGTAGGACGAGTGCGTGCGCGTCCACTAAGTCAAGAAAGTGTACGTTCGAACGGTGTAAATTACAAAACAAGGATTGGGCAACCCTGGCAATGCTCACAATATCGCAAATGCAGTCATATATTAATGGCTTCGTGCACACGAAAGGTGATGAAATTTCGTCTCGTTTGTGCAGTATTGCGGGACACGGTGTAGGCTAGGTCTTCTCTCATCGATGATTGAGATAGCTCCTTTGACATAGACGGAGGAAGAAAGTTCACCGTTATAGCTGGATGAGTTTTGAAGATACACAGAAATTCTTGCCTTGACATATATGCCTTAACACGGTACATACCTATACATATAGAAAACCGACTGCGACTGAGCCCGAGCTGTCCCGAAATTTCAAAGGCTGCACCTTCGCTTCAGCTACTACCTTTGCGTTCTTTTTAACGGTGCGACAAAAAGAAGACAACTTCGACACCGTCCAGCATGTAAAGAATCTTCCACGAGCGTCAACACTGGCCAGTGGTAATTGCAGTTGAATGAGATACAGCAAACTCGTTTACCTATTCCGCGTGAGTGGTACAAGAACATCGCTGCCGGTATATCGTCCTCTTCCGAAGTTCTTGTCGAAAAAAAATGAATGCGACGACAGAGCTAAGGAAAGCCCCGGAACGAAGATCGAGGCTGGAAAAATCGAAATCAACCATGCCCACGAAACGGGGACTGCGATTGCCGGACAATACGGCCATCGATTCTCGGTCCTTCGGTCAAAGAGAAGACGCCACTGCACTTTCCAATGGCACGGTTACAAAGAAAAGCCAAAGCAAGTCGAAAAGCAAGCTCAAGTCCGAATCGTTCCACACGTTGCCCCGCGAGCAATTCTCTATGATCTCCAGAAAGGATATTATACGCAGAACTTGTTCCAAGACCGAAGACCACAACGACCCATTGAAGAGGTTGACTCAGTCATTGAGAAAGCGATGGAGACGCTCCTCGTTTGCGAAGAAACGCAACGAGGAGAGGTGTCCGAGCGAAGAGGAGCAGGACATCGAGTCTAGGCGACACAAAACTCTGCCGTCCATCTGCAGGAGATCTAGCGGCAAAGATCGAGAAACTAACGTTATAACCTTCGTACCGCTGACGCGGATCTCGCGCCAAGAGATCATTCGGCGTACCTCAAGCGGTAACGAAGAAGCTCAGCGACGCAAGTCCTGCGGATCGCTGCACAATGCCACGGAATCGAGACACGCGGGCTGCTTCGTTAAGAATAATACCGCACTCGGCTCGATAAATTCGAGAACGCCCGCCTCCGAAAGGTGGAGATCTAGTTTGGACGATAGACCGACTATGCAGGTGCCCAGACCCTCGACTCTGCCAAAGATTGCGAAAAGCCATCGCGTCGTGCAGGAGAGCGTAACTCGCGATGGCGAGTACGTGAGCAACCGAGGTTTGCCTTGCAAGGACTCGGCGAATAAGCAGGAAGCACCTATTTACGGTAGAATTCGACGACGCAAAGCCTCGATACAGAGCCTCGGCGGAACAACCAGAAACATCGGTGATTCCAGCTCCGTAAGCGATGCGACAGCAACGATGTCGAGAGTCGTAAGAAAAAGTGGCTATAGGAGCATCAGGGACCCGGCAAGCGAGCCCTGTAATTACGGAATGTTAGACTACCGATCGAACGACGGAGGAACATCTTTGCCGAACTTACCACAACGAACCATGTCCCGACGCAGAATTATCGACAACGCGGAGGAAGCCCGCGTTGTCAAAAGCCTTGGTCGTGTAAAAAGAGACAGGAACGGGAACGACACGAGGTATTCGAACACGCTACCAAGTACGACGCACGATCAGGATCGATTGAAACGCCGAAATGGACACTGCTACGAGGCTTCACCACCCCCAATTGCGCCACGGAGGAAGAACAGTAGCGTGGCCTACGTAGCACCGAACGACCCGAGCATGATTACAGGTTCCTCCAAAAGTCTTCCCTCTTACGCGAAGAAGACGAGGAAGCCCTCGTGTATTCCCTTGAGAATAGACCGATCGCGAGAAGACTTTGTCTCAAAAAGCCTCAATCGAGCGAGCAACGCCGCTACAGGGAGTGTTCGGGAGAATGGTCTCGTAACAAGGAAGAATTCGAGCGGAAATTCGCCTTCCTCGATCTTCGGATTGTGCACTGCAAGAAGAAAGGCGCAACACACATTGAGCCCACCCACGAGACCACCCTCGAGAACGGAAGAAGAAAAGCCGGCGATGAATCCGTACAGGGCAAGGAATCCGAGAACGGTGCGATTGCGGAGGCACACTCTTTAGAGATATAACGATTTTCATTCTTAAACGCACTCAAATCTATAGGATCTCACTACACTGTTTTTAGACGGCGACGCACTCATCAATTAATGTAGCGATTAACTGACTAAACGTACATATATACTTTAGTTAGGTATTCGATTGCAGACCCTCAATTATACTCGTTATGACGATGAGTCTGTAAATAAATATAAAATTACGATACACCTATTATTTTCGATCGACTTTAACCAATAACCTTTGTCTCAGTTACTTTTTTTAATTTAACTCCGTAGGAGAAAATAAAATTCTAAGATTATCTATTATCTTAATACATGCACCTAAAATAATTTATCACGATTTTTTGACATTTCTGATTTCGAAATTCATTACGCAGATGTATATCCTGAAACTTGTTGCTTTCGTGATATGAGCAACGATAAAGAATAAATTTATTAACGCTAGACGATAAACGATATAAAGTTTCACCGAATTATAGCGGACCGGAAAAGTAAATAACGTGCGAAATTAATTGCACCTACGATTTAATATAGATACGAGGCTTCTTACTGAATTCGTTAAACATCTTAGCGTGCTTCCACGGAATTTCACATTCCTCGAAATAGCCTACACTTATATACCAACTATTAATCACTGCGTTTATTACCGCCTATATTATAACATCTCAATTTTTACGCAATGAAACGGCGCACTTATTCTATTGAGTTAACGTTAATTGTCATTGCACTGTATAGACATCTCTTATAAAAGTCTTTGTACATTTTTAGGGCGAACTCGTGTGGTTCGACCCAGGAGTCGGCCATGTTCTTCCAGGAGAGGTTTTGGAGTACCACAGGGCAGCGAACGTCCTATCGGTGCAAGCTGTCATTGCTGGGAAGGTAAGACGATATAAATCGAAAAATATATTGCATTTCTCATTATTCGTGTTTGACGAGAAGAACCGATATAACCAACGAACGAAAAGCCACACATAAGCAAATTACGTCGCTTGCGCTCCTTCTTGCCATCCATATAGAAAGTCTCGTGATAACGTGTTGGATAATTCAAATAAGTTGCGCGTTTTCGCGACAGCGTCTTTTCCGCGAAAGTCCCGTGCGCGTGGGCTCGCTCATACTTAAGTGAGCATACAATAAGTTTTTAATGTAAATAAATGTTCGTGAGGCTAGCGAGATTACAATGTCCCAGTTAAAAAACCTTCGAATGAAAATGTAATGGAATCACTTTTCGGGGAGTGTACTTTCGAGGTCAGTGACATGGGCTAGATCATTAGAGACATTTTTGTTGACGATTGATGGAAGAATACCGTCGGCATAATATACGAATTAGAAAGTATACATATGTGCGCATATTCGATATTAATTCGGGTGATTAATAATCATTATTTTGGTTTCTGGTATGCGCTGCTTTACTGTCCCTATCTGTACGTACTCTTCGTACATATTCTTGTGATAGAGCGTTCTTGTCGGATTCTTGCAAAGCGACAAACGTGGACAATTTATTAATTTCTTGGTGGAGAAGAAACTTTGTTGCTAATTATAGTTTATCAAATTGTCCACAGCCACAAGTATTTACGCTTACGAATCTCAATGGCGTCAAGCCGAGACAAGACTTAGGCCAAAATGGCGTGGAGGACATGATTCAGCTCAGGTAAATATTATCGCATTTAAAAGCTCATTAAGACGATCCGCTCTATTTTACATGGAACTATTAACTATTAACTTTGTTTCAGTGACTTGAACGAGGCGTCTCTCCTCTGGAATCTTAAAATTCGCTATGACAAAGAACTTATTTATGTGAGTATCGTCGTTAAGTATTGTACACCCTAATTGTTATAGCTTATCCACATTATTGCCTCTCATAACAACACTTATAACTTTTGCTTTTACTCGATGCATATAGACCTATACGGGGAGCATCCTAGTCGCCGTGAATCCTTACAAAATGTTTGATATTTACGGCCTAGACCAAGTCAAGCTCTACGAAGGCAGAATACTCGGAACTTTACCGCCGTAAGTAAAAAAAGTCGTTTACATTTTTACGTCGACGTACACACTGAACTTTCGTTTTCGCTACACTTCCTATTTGTAATTGCACATCTGCGTGTGACATAGACATGTTCTTGCGCTTTTCTTAATAACTCCTATTGCGGTTACGCGAGGACGAGTGAAAGGACATGAAATACTGCGCTGCTTTTTATGAAAGATATGCGTATAAAAGATACACGTAAAAAAGATATACGTATAAATGGTCTGACAGGAGGAGGAAAAAATTCCATTTACGCAAATGAGCGAACTCAGAAATACTGTATTAGCATCCTGCAACTTTCAGACATTTGTTCGCTGTGGGTTCATCGGCGTATAGTCAAGTGAGCGCGGCAAACAATTCCAGCGCCAATCAAGTAGTCGTCATTTCTGGAGAATCCGGTTCGGGCAAGACGGAGTCAACGAAATTAGTGATGCAATACCTAGCGGCAGTCAATCGGGCTCCTAGCAACCTTGTTACTGAACAGATCCTCGAAGCTGCGCCACTGTTGGAGAGCTTCGGCAACGCCAAAACTCCGAGGAACGACAACAGCAGTCGATTCGGAAAGTACCTCGAAGTCTTCTTCCGAGAGTAAGATATAGATTGTTTTGCCCATTACAATTATATCGTCGATATCCACGTAGAGAGCTAATAATACCGGCATTCGTTATTTTCGCTTAGCGGTGTGATCGTCGGAGGAAGAGTGACGCAGTATCTGTTGGAAAAAAGCAGGATCGTCACACAAGCAACCGACGAACGAAATTATCACGTTTTCTACGAACTATTGGCTGGGCTCGATCAACAGCTTCGAGACAAATATGGACTTCTCACTCCAGATAAATACTTTTATCTTAACCAGGTACGAAAACGTATTATCGATAATTAATGAATTTACCACATGAAATTATAGATGTAATAACTTGTTAACGATTTTATAAACACGTAGGGTGGACGCTGCGATATAGACGGCAAAAACGACACGCAAGATTTTAAAGCTCTGCTATCGGCCATGCAAGTATTGGGCTTCACGTCCGAAGAGCAAGATACGATATTCAAAATTTTGAGCAGTGTGCTGCACCTCGGTAACGTCTACTTCCATCGCAAGCAGATGAGACATGGGCAGGAGGGCGTGGAGGTTGGCTCTGACGCTGAAATACGATGGGCAGCTCATCTGCTACAGATTAACTCAGACGGAATCATACGAGCTCTGACGACCAAGACCACGGTAAGTACAGTCTACGCGTTCTTCTTGTAAGAGTCTTCCGCTATTTACGGTCTGACGTCCCTCATATACGTTAAAGGTTCAAGTTTTCCATCCGTTCTGGATCCTAACTTTTATTTATCTTATGCATATTTACACAGATAATTGTTTAATTATACGAAACGAAAACGAAGTTTTGAAACAAATTTTAAAAAAATACTGCAAGAGCACATTCTGGTTTTAGATATACAAATCCATATTTCTTAAAGAATGTAACTTTTACTGTCATCATTCTATTAACCGAGCATCTGCAGTCAACAATCAATTGCTCCGATGTAAAAAGGGCCTAACTCCTGCAGCTGCAGTTGCACAGTTGCAGTTGCACAGCCAGCAAATTTTACCGGGAATATGTTTAATTAATTCATGAAAGTCAGCCTATGATCGACGGTAACGATGTATCATGCGACTGACTTTTCTAAAGATCTCGTTTTCTCTTTCTTTGGTTTCATATATAGGAAGCCCGAAACGAGCGAGTGCTAACGGCCCTGAATATCGATCAGGCGCTAGATGCCCGAGACGCATTCGCCAAGGCACTGTACAGTTCACTCTTTTCCTGGTTGGTAGCTCGAGTTAATCACATCGTCTACAAAGGAACCAAGCAGACCGCCGCCATTTCGATCCTCGACATCTTCGGCTTCGAAAACTTTGCAGAGAACAGTTTCGAGCAGCTCTGCATAAATTACGCCAACGAGAATCTCCACTTTTACTTCAATAAGCATATATTCAAATTAGAGCAGCAAGAGTATGCCAAGGAGAAAATCGACTGGACCACCATCAATTACACTGTGAGTTTTTCTGCACCCAGCTCTTTTTACTTTCTAATCTCTTGTCTTTTCTGTTGTTAAACATTTCAGAATCAGTTTACATTGATTAGTAGTTAGTTTTTAGAATAGTAGAGTAAAAAAATATATAATTAAACTATCGGCTATACGTTATTCTTATATTATTATGCTTAATCTTATTCAGGATAATCTTCCGATAATTCATCTGATTGCTAAGAAACCAGTTGGTATCTTGCATCTGTTGGACGACGAGAGTAATTTCCCAAAAGCGACAGACTTGTCTTTTCTAGAAAAATGTCATTACAATCACGCGCTCAGCGAATTGTATTCAAGACCGAGAATGAATTCAGCTGAATTTGCTATCAAACACTATGCTGGACAAGTCTGGTACAACGTAGATGGTTTCCTAGACAAGAATCGGGACACACTGAGACCTGACGTTGTTGAGCTACTGATCAGTAGTAAAATTAATGTAAGCCTGACTACGTTCAAATTAAAAGAAAATGACGACAACATTATTTTATGAACCGATAATGTTTGCATCTAGATGGTGAGCAAGATGTTCCAACACGTGAGAAACGCGCACGAAGCTAATAAAACGATCAATAAACCCAATGGTAGATTTGTTACTATGAAACCAAGAACTCCCACGGTATCTGCTCGATTCCACGACAGCTTGCAGCAACTGCTGGAGTCTATGTCGCAGTACGTAAATCATAGGAAAAATGAAGTTTCGGGTTATTTTAAAATTAATAAAATTAATCGGAAATTATTTAAACAGGTGCAATCCATGGTTCGTTCGATGCATCAAGCCTAACTCGGAGAAAGCTCCGATGAAGTTTGACATGCCATGTGTTTTGGAACAGCTCCGCTACACCGGTATGCTTGAGACCATCCGCATCCGAAAAACTGGTTACCCAGTACGACTACCATTCGCTCACTTTGTGGATCGCTATCGTTATCTTGTAACCACCAGCTTACCACGAGGTGCTCCTAATAAGGAACTCTGCCGAATGATCCTGGAAAAGGCTGCTCCCAAAGAGACCGAACATCAGTACCAATTAGGCCTGACTAGGGTCTTTTTGAGGGAATCTCTGGAGAGAACTCTCGAGTATAACAGAGCGTTGATACTAGAACGCGCCGCGGTGACCGTTCAAAGATACACTCGAGGATTTCTCGCCAGGCGTCGATTCCTCAACATCTCCCGCAGTACTGTACTACTACAAGCGGTCTACCGCGGTTATCGGGAACGCAAAAAGTTCCGTGCACTGAAACGCGGCGCTACAATGGCTCAGAAGCTCTACAGAGGCAAAAAGCAACGTGAAAAGTTCAATGTATTGAAAGAAGAGATCGCTAAACGCGCGGAAATGGAAAGAGCTAGCAGAGAAAGGGCTAAGGCCAAACAGCAACGAGAAGAACAAGAAAGAGCCTCCAGAGCTGTAGCAGGGGTCAACCATCTAGAGATTCCAGCTGAACTTGCCTTTATTTACAGTAAATTGGATGGTAAAGATGGAATTTTTTTTTATTGTTTACACATACATTATATACTATTATTGTTGAAAAGCAATGCGAGAAAATTTGACTAAATGAATTTATAAATTTCAGATTGGCAACCAACGCACACAGAAAGAAATCTGATCAAAGTTGTTGGTAGCGTAATCCCATTGTCGATAAGCTATGCTTTGCCACTGGATATCGATCAATTTCAGTTCTCAAAATTCACTAATATCTACTTTAAGAGTCACATTTTCGGTATGAAACGCGAACCCATAAAGACTCCTTTCCTCGCGAAAGCTCGTGATCAGGATTATACGGATTCGTTGATGATTTTCAAACTAATTTTGCGCTTTATGAACGAAAACAATCTTAGTGGCAAGAGAGAACAGGCCCTGGGTGACTACATTGTCAACAAAGGTATTGTTAACGAGAAACTGCGTGACGAGATACTTTGTCAGCTGGCTAATCAGACGTGGAAAAATGAGAACGATGGAAACAAGGAAAGGGGCTGGCTCCTGCTCTCGAATTGTCTTTCTGCTTTCCATCCCAGTCCCACGTTGTATAAATACATTCTGAAGTGAGTTAATTTACTTTCTTGAAAATGAGAGCTGTAAAATGAATCGCATAGTATTGATACAAGCAAATTTACTTGAATTCAAGGTATGTGTCAGATCACGCTTACGACGGTTACAAAGCCTTCTGCCAACGGAAACTTTTGCAAGGCGAAAGGGTTTTACTAAAGACGATAAATAGTAATAATCAAACGACCATGCAACAAGTACCAAGGAATTATCCACCATCGGTTCTCGAATGGCGGGCCAATAGAAATAGAGTAAACATGGCTCTAACGGTTGGCTTCTACGATGGTAAGCTCAGAAAGCAGAAATAATGCAGTCGATCGCTCTTAAAACACAATAAATCCAAATCATTAGGTGAAACAACAACGTGCGCTGTTGACTCTTGGACTACGTGCGAAGAACTAGCCGACCTGGCAATTCAAAATCACGGGGTGGAGAACAACGGCTGGACCATAACCTTATGGAACCAGCTGGAGGGCAGCGACGCCATCGTCACCGAGACCAATGGCTTTGACTACGTCCTTGACCTAATATCCGAAATGGAGTTAGCGCCAGCGTTCCCGGCTGCCAAACACATGTTCCTCGAACAACGGAAGAACAGCTTCCCACCTATTAAAAAGAGAGAGGTAAGTCGAGTGAACATACTTATATCTACATGCCTAAAGCTAGACATCCACGTTCGTGACAATGCGACGCACGCACATTTGTGCGTCTATAGTGACCGAGCTTTCTCGTGGGCGGCAACAGGACAGACGAGAGGGAGGGCAAGCGAGAGAGCAAGAGGGAGGGGGAAAAAGAGGAGAATCGAGCGTCGACATAGTAGTCCACGTTGTACGGTGAAATGGGAAAACGGTAAGAGAAAGATAATACGAGCGTGGGAATCGTAGCACGGCGGTGGCAACAACAGTACAGCCGCGAGAATCCCTCCTGGCAGAGGCTCTCGAGCGACGCGAATATGAGTCGCCAGGGGATATTATGCTTACCGAGTACATCTACTTCATCAACGAGTTTTTTTCTTTTTTCCATTTGTCCACTATTTTCTAACGTATACTTTATGCATGTTGAGGCATCATCTAGCACTTGAAAGACACGGCACGGCCGCGAATCTTTTCACATGTGCGTACCCGAGTGGGGGTACTCCACAACGCGAATAGTAACGGCTAATTAATTATCAGGCTTAAGCTCACAGAAAGTTAAAGCGCGCGCAGCGCAACAATGGAAAGAAAGTGTACCTTCTATACACATGTACGTACCTATATACGTACTAAATATGAATTCTTCTAGCATGCGCAGGTGATCCGCGAACTAGAGCAAGAGCAATTGCTGCACCACCACCATCACCATCACCCTCAGCAAGAACCACCAGTATTGAAGACATTCCAACCGCTCGAGAGGAAGTTATCGGCTGTACCAAAGCCGGTGGTCGTGGCCAGCCCACCATTAACACTTGCGCCAATTCAGCCGATGGATAAACCTTTGGAGCCCGAGCTCCAGTCTCCAAGGAGACCCGCAGTTCCACCGCCCCAACCACCGCTCACCAAAGTACCGGTAAGGATCATTACTGTGCTAGTCTTAGTATGCGGCGCTACTAGTAGTGGTTTGCTAGCTAGTGAATACGCTGATCTCCTTATTCCGCTCAGTACGGTTCCAGCGCACCTTTCTAATGCATCGCGAGCACGCGTGTGCTTCTATACGACCGCTGTCTTGTTTTTCTTCTGGCATGTGAATCATTGTTTTTGGAATGTGCTTGTAAATGATTGGTCACGATCGTGTTTTTGAAAATAATCAGTGACAAGCTTGGCAAAATACATTGCGAGTGATGAAACGTATTTTGGAATTATATAAACTTTTTTTTATATTTGAAAATCAGATATTAGCTTAAATCAGGAACCATTGAAAAAGCTTGTCAGTGGAATTCTGAAAGGTTTACAATTTTCCTGATCTTTATGAGTCAAGAAAGTTGCTTTAAACGCTCACCGGGTACAGTATATACAACTATAGCGTATTTTAAAAGCACGATGCGCACATTCTTTTGTACTAGATATTTAAAACTTTTTAATTCTTCTATATAAATGCTTGAGTTTTAAAAAAATTAGCCATAGATATTAAAACTAATATTGTACTGAAGAGAGAAAAAAAGAAATTATGACACAATCGAGAAAAAGTGTCTGTTCCAAAGTGAGGTAAGGCGTTTGAATGACGGATCGCTCTGACGAAAGGCTGATCCGCTGGTGAAAACGCTTTGCACACATATGTGTATTACACGCATAGCTCGAGAGAGGGAAAGATAGAGACAGAGAGAAAGAGAGAGAGAGAGAGAGAGAGAGAGAGAGAGAGAGAGAGACGCATGCGAGAAAATACGGCGGTAACTCTTAGGTCATATCGATTGGATCGCGCGAGTAACTGCAGCTTCGCGTGTGGATCTTCGAGTTGCGACAGCCCGGCTGCAGTGTTCAGCTGTTTCGGAGCTGATCCTTCTCGTGAGATTCAGCGATAGAGCCGCGGGTTGCTGAACCTGAAACTTTGACGCTATGCCGCTATTATAGGTTTGTGTAAGTATTGCGGTATGTGAGCATTTTTTCTGGATTAAAGACTTAGACTCGTATAAACGTGTCCAAAAATATGTCAACGTGATAATAATGTCAATGCTAGTTTCATTCTTTTTATAAATTTATATAGTAGGTAAAAATTGTCTAAAGATTTCATTAACTTATTTGCGTTTTCGATTAAGGTCGTTTATTAATTATTTTAAATTTTACAGATGAGAAAACAGTCTCACGAAGCTGTCCTCGAATCATCCACGGAAATGGGTTTATCTCGCAAGTCAGCTCTCAATGATCGCTACTTTGAAAAAGAAAAACAACGCAGTCGTAGCTTGGACAATCTGCTTCAAGCTGAGAATAATGAAGTCAGCAACAGTGTTAGTCCTTCGGCCGGTAGTAAACTCGCCGATCTCGGATTGTCGTCATCTAAACTGAACGAACGTTACCATAGCCTTGAGCGCATCGGTGAAGTTCCAACCGTTAACAGCTCTGAATACATGTCACGATCCGAGGTCCAAGTCGTGCCCGAAAGAAAGTACAGCAGAATCACGAGAACCTCGGAGCCAAATATTTTGGAAGAAGAAGATTTGACTATTGACTTTGAGTATCCAGATATCCAGTCTGTTAGCCAGACTGGCAGATCAGAAGATGACAAGAGTAGTTACATCAGGTCACAAACTAGATTTATCAAATCACAGTATCCAGGTGAGAGCAGTTCCACAGTGCATAACTCGTATATTTGTTATAGATTTCAATAATTATTAAATTTTAATAAATTTTAGGTAAACGGGCACTCCCAGGAAGCCAATCGAGTCGAGCCTATATCGAGAAGAGTGAGTATGGTGTAAAATCATCAGCAATGTCAGATACAAGCGAGGCCCCGTCCCTAGCATCACATGTACGTAGAGTACGAGTTCCCAGTCAAGCCTCTGATGTCGATCAATTCCTGGACGAGTTATTTATGCCGGTATTAGATGGAAATCTAGATGAACTCTCAGATGCTAGAAGTTTAGCGGCTAGTATCAAAGGGATGCGTAATGTAAAAGATTCTCGCAATACCGAAGACTTTGTCAACTGCTTGTTGAAGGAAAATCTAGACAATTATATTACGGCCGACGAACTTTCAAAGAAAATTAAAGGTGGCGGTAACATGGATATCCCAAATCAAAATAGTGGTTTCAACTATAGTCCCATGATGTCTTCGCCCATGATGATGCCAATCTTCGGCCCTACGCAACAAGTACAAGCCCCTCAAAGTCCAACTATCAATATGGGTCCAGGATTTGTGCCTGTCCCCATTTTCAATATGCAAGGACCGAGCATACCCCAGTTCCCGAACTCACCACCTGGACAAAATAGCGACATAGCCACATACCAACAAAATCTACAAAGAGCCTTCCTACAAAGTGCAATGGCCCAGAATATTCAAATTCAACAGCAACTGCTCGCTCAAAATCAGGCTCTTCAACAACTCTTAGTGCAGAGTCCAAATTCTAATCAATCGGTTCGTCCAAATTCTATTATCTCTTAATTATTTCTAGTTTAGAATTTTCAATTCAGATAATTTTTCAACGAAATATCTTACAGGCATCATTCCAAGAGGATGTCGAAATGTGGTCGCAGGACAAACGTACATCAACACCACAGCAAAACTCAAATGTCGCAAATGCTCGACAAGAAACCGTTACTGTCAAAGCCCAGGTACATCGTTCACAGAGTCCACCAAAGAAAGGTGCAGACCCGTCGCGCAAATCTACTGACTTTAGCGCCCGTAAAATTAGTGTCGATCGGAAAATCAATGCAAACGATATGAAACGACCTGGTGCTAATAAAGCAAATGTACAGAACAACTTTACAAATGTACTAAGTGAGCTTAAGAATCGAAAGAGCAGTGTCGAAGGCCCAGCCAGTATCATAAATAGTAAAGGAGTTCCACCCCCGCCTCCTATGCCTCCACCATTGGAATCGCACGATCCCTCGGAATCTAGACCCTTCATCGATCCTTATGGTCGAGCCAAGACAGTTCGGATTGGAAAATGGAGGTAGATTCAGAAAAAATGAATTAAAAATAGATGAAAGTATATTGAAGGTAAGATTAACGAAAAATTAATAAAACATCATCGTTACAGATGGCCACCACCAAGCGATTCAAACGAGGCTCAAAACCAAGACAGCTTTATTGAATTCAAAATGCGCCAACAGCAGCAAATGAGAAAGATTACACCTCAGTATCAAGAATATCAGCAGGGCGACAATGAACCAATGACGGAAGGTGGTGTAGAATGGGAAGAATTCGAAATCGAAAATATCGTAAACAGTGATGAGCGTACAGTGGTAGTGCATCCGGCAGCGGCAGTAGTACGTCATGAAAATGGATACAAAGAGGATGGTGACAAGAAAAAGAAGAAAAAGTCAGTGATTGATTATTATATGTTGCTTGAGGAGGTCGTAATGTCACTAGTGTTCGCAAACGAGATATTACATTTATCATACTTATAATTTGTACGTTTTTCAATAAGTTTCAACTCGATTACCAACAATCAGCAACTTAACTTTCAAATTCATATACTAAAGACATTACAGTCTCCTTGACACCAAACTCAACTTGTATCACTTTATTTGGGTTTACGAAAACATTACAGATCTGGATTTGAAATTGGCGCACAAAGGCCATCACCAGGCAGCATAGGTAAGCTTAAACTCAGCTCGGAGATGCGCCAAAGACTAGAAAAGGTCACAGCTAACCACAGCGTTCGATCTACTAAAACCACTGAGAAACCAGCTCTGATACGCGATGACGGTAAAGTCAAACGCCTAGAAGACAATAGAAAGCTTCTCCTTGAACAGCAACTAGGTATGATAACTTGCTTTGTATTCATTTCAATTAGTGATGATCAGATAAACTTTCCTCTTCATTTTCAATCGAAGCATTAATAAGCAATATATCATTAAGAAATATTTCTTAGTAATTATTTGTGCCAAAATATTGTATGCTTTACATTTAATAAATGTATAAATAAAGGAATTCATACCGCGCATATCGTTTACTCTCTGTGACTCGCATCATTTCAAACAATCGGTACGCTCAGCCATACTTATAGATGTGACCAGAATACAAAACTAATACATGTGCATAGTTAGATTTCGTTTAAAAATCATTTCCTTTCACTATCCGTTCATGCGCGCAGGTGGAAGGTGGGACGACTACGCTTCGACAGCCGACGATACGCAGAGCGTTACCTCGAAAGGTACGACTGACATGATGACACAGGCTCAAGTCGTCAAGACGCAAATCGAAAGAATGGAACGACCAGTTCCGCCGCCACCTCCTATATCGCCTCCACAGCCCCCCAGCCCTCGAGGTGGAAGTGTTTTTACCAACAGGTAATGATGAGCCTTGCACGAGCAGTATATTGCAAGAACAATCGTTTTTATAAAGCTTCTGAATTTATTCAGTTGACGTTCGGTCACAGCGAAAGTATTGCTTAGTTATACATTTTGCATATATACGAGATATTATTAATATACAGTTTGTTCTTTGTTGATCCATTTTGCGAAAAATACTGGTATGGAAAATTTGGCATTAAATCTGGAGGAATAAATATTAATAGACACAAACATTTTTACAGCCAATCTGGAGTGGCTCAACCGCGTTCACCACCTGCTCCAGTGGAACCAAAGGGTCAACGAGAGGTCTACCGTACATCTCCCGACTCCGACGCTTTCGATCAGTTCGTAAAGAGTCAGAGAGATATGTTCGGACAAAACCGCGATATGTACAATTCACAACAAACACAACAGCACGATTCTAAGGTTACCAAGGACTATTACGGTAAAGACTTAACCGACCTAGGTAGTACGACTACCCGAAATTCTGACTTTGATTCGCGTCGCGACATCGGCTCTGATATATTCTCCGAAGCTAAATATGCTAGAGACGTATTTGAAAGCTCCAACTCAAAAAGGGATCCATTCGGCATGACTAGAGACGTTTCGCCCAAGTCAAGAGATAGCTTTGGTATGCCGTCATCTAGAGATATCGGTGTGGTGCCGAATACGAGAGATTCCTTTGCCGTCGCTCGGCAGAGCTTTAAAAAAATGGATGGGGATCCTGATCGTCGGTCCAGTGTCGCGTCAACCATGGTAAGTATCGACATTTTGTTTTTTTTATACGCGAAGACAAAAATCAAATATCCATATTAATGTAAAATAATTCTTACAGGGCACTCAGCGCACCGATAAAATGGAACGAATTGAAATTGAAGAATGGCCCGAGTTTCTAAAACCGGTCCTACCACCAGCTGAAAAGCCTGAAATAGAAAAAGTTCAAGAAATCGTCGATACAAAACTATACCCCCAAACTTCGAACACCCACTTCACGTACAATCGAGTGACCTGGACACTGCGCGTCAAAAAGGAAGTTTTTGCACCAAACGAAACGCTGACAACCCCTCTGGCATTACACCTAGTCTTTTGTCAAGTAGCCTACGATGTCCTCGCTACGTCTAACATCAGAATTTCTAAAGAGGACCGACAAAACATGCTGAAGCTTTTAGACAACTACGGAGTAACGTTGGAAAATTTGCAAAGCACACAGCACAAAATAACGATAAAAAAAAACGTCGTAGACATGGCCAAGCAGTGGCCCCTGTATTTCGCTAGAATATTCCCAGTTTCGGTAAGACCTTGGTTACTTTTCAATTCTAAAATTTTCTTTTTCTTCATCGGCAACTGTTCTCGATATTCGAACATCATTTAGATCGGACCACAGCATCCAGAAGTTCAGCACATCGCGGTATCCCATCATGGCTTAAGACTGATAAAGCGCAGCAACAGTGGGGACCTGATCATACTAGAGACATTGCCTCTCGAAGAAATCGTATCGGTCAACAGCTCCAGACCGGGTGTATGTAGCCTACAGGTGGCCTCCGGCGTCAGGCTGCCGCTGCACACAAATCGATCCGCGAAGCTTGCGGACATGATCTCAAAGTACATCCACATGGTGAGTCTCAAAATTTTCGTTACACTTATTGCCTGAACATGTTTAGATGATTCCCTATGGGCCTAGCTACAATTACATCAAATTCAGACCCGTCGACTCCCTCGAGAAATCATCCCGTCGACCACGAATTGTCGTCAACCTGGAAAAAGCTAATTCAACACCAGCAGTATTTCCTTATTTCATTGAAAAACGAGTAGCAACTCTGCATAGTAGTTCCAATGTTAAACAAACGACTTCAAAGATATACTTACTCCGCGATAGAGAGATTAGCATAGCTGACGGGCGTGGTCGGACTCGCGCGTGTGCCTATCCCTTCGTGACTTGGACCAAATACAATCAAGCGCTAGACATTCCGAACGCGCGGGGCAGTCTACGCTCACTTTGTATTAACGAGCATAGTAACCACTCTGCAAAATAACGGTCGTCAACGCGTCATCCTCAGTTTATAGTATTATCTCTCTGGGGAACTCGCAGGAACGTAATCGGGAGCTTCCATCGCTGGAAATGCAATTTAAATATACAATGCAGTAGGTTACAGAATAGAGTTATGAGTATATGATACTGCATAAGTGAACTATTTCTTGTGACTATTGTTCTTTGTTAATATCCGTTAGTACGTAAAGAGTAAAGAGTGGACAATTAATTCGTAGATAAATGTCGATTAATACATTAATTTTTTCCCCTCTTATTCAAATGAAAAATTGCTTAAAGTCGCATATGCACTAGCCATGCGCTGCAAGTCACTAACTCGCAATCCCATGTCATCCTGTCTAAAAGAGGCCTATCAATTTTGCATGATCGAAGTGTATGCTAAAAAATCGCTTAATCACCTGGTATCATCGGAATTAGCATATAAATACCCTCTGACTCGTGACTTTATTTGTTTCACGTGTACATTTATACCTACAGTATGTGCATCATCCCTCACTTGAGAGATGATTGAAAATCCAAACGTAAGAATTTTCCTGCATCTATATGACGTCGCACCCAATCCAAGAGGAAGAAGACTCATATTATAAACAGGTTTTCTCCTGGAGAGAGTAAAAAATAAGTTGAGCGTATAAGATTACCTTTGCGTCTACAGCGATGCAGGAGATTAGAAGTAGAGGGAAAGAGAGAGAGAGAGAGAGAGAGAGAGAGAGAACTGGCGCCATGGGCTAAGGAGACGAAAAAGGAAAGGATTATAGGATGTCAATTATAAGGTACTCACGAAGACGGAATGCAGTACTCGGTACTATTTTTGCATTAGAATATTATCGGTCATTGACGGCAGCTGCATGGACTGATTTTCCGTAATTACGTTCCGTTTGTTTACGGTATTGGTCGTCTCATAACGCGTTATAACATAAAACTAAACTACAAGCCTTGTCTTCTTGGAATAGAAATTATTCGTATACGTAATAAGCCATAGAAATAATTTATCTCTCAATGTGCTGTGGCTTATTACGGGGCTGAGTATTAATGAATCGCATCAAACGAAGAAGAATACTCCAGGACTACGGGTCTTCTGTAGCACATATAAGCAACTACTGGAAAGAAAATTTCCGCCAGGCGTTACCCTATATGTCTGTTCGTTATGCTACGCGCGCCTGCTCGACTCGTCACGCTACCGTAGGCCCATCGACCGGAGTCGATTGCACTTGCTTGTGCCGACCCAATGCACGTCTACACGTGTATATGTGCGTGGCACGTTTAAGCAATATATTTGCACAACATACTCTCGTATATATCGGCGACCGTTCTAGCTTATATTGTAAAAAATTAATTACTTTATGAGGTTTTATATTCTCTGCAGACTTCTAAGGACGACTGTATCCTATTCTAATGAAGTAATTTTTTAATGTGGCGAAAAAGGTGAATTTTTACTATGCATATCTTCTTTCTTTTATTTATAAGTTTCTCACGTATAACACAATTTACCCAAGACTCCCTTGTCAAGGTAGCCCAGACAATGTCGTAAAATACCTATGAAATTCAAAGATTTCATATCGCAACATTTTAATAAGTTAGAATTTCGGTTTGAATACTCATACGATCTTATAGCCATCTTCTCCTCACGGAAACGGTCAGAATTAAATTAATTACCTGCGCGCTTAGAACCATGGAATAATTGGAAGGACGCGCCACGAGTCGTTGACTCTATTATTTCTTTTGAACGCCTCGATTTCTCCGATGCTTTGGAGCGTTAATAACTGGACTAGCGCATTAGTATACCCACAAAATTTGAATAGACATTAGCATACACCCGCACTCACTTATCGAGTATCAATTGCAGAGTAAAGTTCTCACGGCGCGTGTTGCGTTATCTTTCACCTCAGCGTTTTGCAATAACTGCCACTAGACGCGCAGAAACCTTTTTTATGGCGCTAAAAAAATTCTCACGTACACCAAGCGTTATAATCAAATTCAATAGACGGCAATTTGAAAAATAATATCCTTTGGGGATAGTAATCCCCCTTACGTCACCTACTTTTCTACTAAGATTTGGAAACAAGAAAAAAAATAGTAGCGAGGAATAACGGTGTTCTGCTGCGACTAAAGAAACTGCATTGATCCAGGCGAGAATACGATCCTTTATTATAATGTAACTATCGTATTAGGCATGGGATTTCTAAGAAAAAAAGATCATGCAAGCATGAGTCGATAATGAAAATAATGTCTATATATACAATACCAATCGCGAAAGTTACGAAGCCTACGACCTGACCTTAATTGTAGCCGCTCCAAACGATAATTATGGAACTATTTATACCCCATTATCCCACCCCAATGGAGTTTAAAATTTTTTTTTTGTCATGAGTATATACTCGGAGATACATATATATATATATATATCTACATACAATTTGAGATTTATTGCTTTAAATGAGAAGTACGAATTTCGCCCCGCGAGTGCAGAGCTTGACCTCGCCAGATATTGAGCAATGAAAATGTCTATTAGCCGTACGCATAGATCAATAAAGTTAGACATAAAGTCTGAAATACCTAGATTCAATTCAAAGCCAGTGAAAGAAAATATATCATTTTGAAAAGGCTGCAAATTATGTATGCATGCGTATTATTATTATAAATGATAATTCTCGCGCTGTATAAAGCGAAACTTTATTGACAAAACTGGTTTTCAATTGTTTGAATTAGATTACATGCGATCAGTCAGTACAAACAATCTCGCGCGACAAAGTATTTATTCCTGACTACGCTTGTTCAAATCATTATCTCCGCAATCTGCGTCTCCTCTTCCCATATAGAGTATGCACACATGTGCCGTACGAACAAAACGTTCGCTCGCACCCACTCCATTAATCGAGCGGTGATAACGACGATTATATATCCTATAGCGAGGCGTTTTATCGACGATGCTAATCAATTCGTCGATATGCAAAATCAAATGGCTTAGAGCATGAGATTACCCATAGTGCGATCAACTTTTCAGTTAAGAAATCATGAAGAAAATTAACTATTATCTATTCGTCGTTGTTCAAAACTTGTTTGAGATTCAAAAGTTTTTATACGATATTATCTATCGCGTGAGATCGGATTTGCCAAGCTTTGTTGGGTACCTCGACCGTCTATTGCAGGTATAGAATATTTTTCGATCCGTTTTTTAACTGTGAGAAAAACAATTTACATGAAAAAATGAAAAACAAAAGAAAAATAAACCTTCACATTTTTAAACACCGGCAAACTATTAAGTCGATCTGCAAAGAACGAGTTGCAGAGAGAGAGAGAGAGAGAGAGAGAGAGAGAGAGAGAGAGAGAGGGAGAAAATCACTGAAATCGTCTGGAGAAAGCCAAAGAAATGCCGACATCAGAAACAGCTTCGTGGAGCTCGGAATAAGGAACTTGTGAAGTGCAACAAGTGCACATGCAGCTCCGACATCTCTACATATATACAGAACTCGAGAGACCATAACGGAAAAGTCTCCTCCTCCGGCCGGCGGTGTATACCCGATCGGTTTGAGATCTCTGCTTTAAATGCTGTGTCGACTCATGCTTCAGTACATATGTGTATATGTGTGTATAATTTTGTATGTACCTCCACATGTATAGAGTGTACATCAAAACTTTCATTCCTATTCATTCAAACCTGTACATACGTGTGTGTGTGAGTCTTTTCATATAATATCTTCTTTTCTTCTCGCTCCAGTGAAATGTTCTTATTACGCGTTCGTTCTCGCTTTCTCGCTCATACGCATTGTTTATTGTATATGTGGCTCCGATCAATGTTTTTTATACACAAAGTATCCAGCGTTCAATGTATGAATGTCGCGACGTGAATTCTCGAGCGGAAAATTACTCACGTAGTTTGATAATTTATATTTTACATGACGAGTGCAGGGTCAAGATCCAGACGAAAAGTGTCGAATTTACAAAACTGCGTGTAATATTCATTTTTTCAACGACGAATCTAAGTAAAACTATTATTTTTAACAATTTTGATCATATGGTGTAGCATTAATTAATAAGTAAAAGGGTGCATCAGAGATTAAAATAAATATTCGAAAGTCCTTTTGAAATCCCGTTAAAAACGTGAACCGATGAAAAGAGGGAATGGGACCAGAGGACATCGTCACGTTTTCAAGATTTCAATTAAACGGATAATTGCAAAAATAAATTACGAGCAAACTTTTCCGATAGTCTCATTCAACAATACGAAGCGCAGATATTCCTGGCTTTAAATCCGTCGTGGATATATTTACGATAAACTTGCATAATCTCTCGTTCACTGCACAGACTTAACGAAGCCTCGTCTAGTTACGATTTCCTCAACGAGCACACGAAAATCCGACGGAACTGGATTATTCCACATTATAGCTTGCATAGACGTAATCGCCAACAAGCATAAACCTCAACGACTTCCTACATACATTCCAGTGCGCCTCATCAAAAAAGCCTATCTTAATGAAAGCCCGTGGAAAAAATGGTCGCGCTCGATATGAGACGTTCACGCGATGTGTGTGCGCGATATAAGCACGCGATGTCGGGGAAAAAATGCATTTGCCGAAGTCTTCCGCCTCCTGGAAAATCCGTCTTCACGAAGACGCGCGTGAGTTCAAGCAACTCGTCCAATGTATGCGCTCGAGTGTGCGCGTGTGTGGCCAAGAGGAGAGAGACAGAGAGAGAGAGAGAGAGAGAGAGAGAGACCGGAAGCCGTTAGAATTGCTAATGACTCGAGCCAACAACTGCCTATCTCCTTTTGGCTCGGCATCTGGCCCAAATTCACCTGCCGCTCTTCTCGACCCTCTTTCTCCTGCATGTACAAGCACTGCTACACCTTCTGTTACACGTGAGAGTGTGTGTCCGTGTCTTTCGGAAAATAAATCGTTATAACGAGCTAAACTCTCTTGCGAGGCTTGTTTGAAAATATTTTTTTCGGTGCGAGACGTACACACTTGTCCTTCCTGGCACGCTCGAACTTCGATTGACCATTGTTGCAAAACTGGAACAAAACGATAATTGCGCGTGCCTTGTGCACTACTGTCCTTCTTTAAACATCGATTTGGCCGTTTTTTTTTTGTACACTCTGAGAGGCGGGCATTCTTTATAAGTAGACATGTACCTCCAATCTTTCGATATCAATAAAAACTCAAATCGAACTGATTCGATCGCTTGAAGCGCGTATAGTTTATATTCATCTGTAATTTTATACAGCGTCTACACGCTTACGTAAAGCCGAATTTCAGAATGCTAACAATATGAAAATTATGAACTGCCACTGGAAAACATGAAATTGCTTCTTTTGTGTATTGAATACTTATCTGCACAGCATACTGATACTTTCAATATTGACAGGTTATGCGAGCCACAATTCATATTCATGTACTATGCACACATACGTATAATTTGTTAGAAAAAGCGTAATATACTCGGATTACTCCGACGGGTAGCTAAACATTTCTTCAATAGGCATCTAGCCTGATTTCTTGAGCTTTAAACATTTTTCCGACGATATATTCATGCCGATTGAAGAAAATACCGGGTGAGACCACAGAGTAAATGAGTTATCAAAACTTTCCCTGCATGCTCATACATCCTGTTAATAGTTTCAAGAGCATAAATTACAAATTAATTTCATTCACAATAAATGTAAATGTGTACTCCTTGTGTCGATGAATTTAAAGTTAGAAATATTAACTATAAGATAACATTAAAATTATTAATCCATAATCGATAGTGGGGATTAAATGGCATTAAATAGTATCCAGTCTACGAGCATGGACGGACGGCTTTCTCTCCACGAGAAAGCCTAAAATATACGTATGTGTAAATTTGTATTCACGCGGTTCAAATTTTCAGTCGACTTTTCAACAGATTTAACCTTCGTCTAACGCGGAAACGTCCCCCTTCGCAAAGGCACATAGCCAGTGGAATGAGACTTTTTCTATCCCCACATCGACGCGACTAAAGAAAGTAACTTCTTTCGCGACGAGCCGGTCTTCCCGCTGCTAATACGCGGAATGCAACTGTACAACAGAAATCAAAATAGGCAATGCTGAACATTCCGGATAAGCATGCGCTAGAAAAACAAAAAATGAGTCGGGTTCGTGTAACTGCGGTACTACTCTCTTGGAGCGAGAGTTTTCTCGGTATAAATATATATTTCCAGCATATCGATTGAGTGAACGAACAATCGATCTTTCATACATCTGTGCACTAGTTATTCGCGGTTAACTTTTTGCTATAAAGGGCTACGCCGTGCTCACTTATAAAAGAAGTACTTATTTCATTTTTTTCTAAATTCTGTAAAATAACGTATAGCGTTTACAATAGAGAAAAAGGCAGTGCAGGCTTATTCGATGCTTATAATTCTAGAGAAGGTGTACTTTCGACGACAAAGCTTCACTCTCAGAAATTCCATCAGTTTTTCCCTCCAATTTCCCCGAACAGCGTGTTGCAAAAACTTTTACTCCTCGAGTCCACTCCTCCCGCTTTCTACGACTATATCGCCGTCTCATAAAAAGGTGCAACCTGCTCTCCCGAAAAAATGTGCGCAAGCATTGATCGTTACCGTTTACAACGTTTCTATACTGACGAGTAGAACCGGTGTCAGTGCAACTTTTCTATAAAGTCGCAGGACCATGTACGGCTGCTCTCTCTCTCTCTCTCTCTCTCTCTCTCTCTCTCTTCCCTCCCCCCATATTGCCAAGGGGTTTCTTTTAGGCCAATACTAATAACGCCATCGACAATAATATCAACAACAATATAGTGACCGGCTGGCAAAAAAGAACGTCTCAGCAGAGAAAAGCCTACAACTCAATGAGAAAGTTTAATAAACGCTGCTCGCGCCCGCGCCCGCGCCCGCTCCCGCACCTATGGCAATGGAATTTCTTCCTGTTGGCATTCAGTGTCGTTTCAGACTATGTATTTATGGGAGACATTTTATGGTGCGAAAATTTCCTACGTAAATTACCCGTAAGAACAGAATTTTACCGCAATTGAGTTTATTCACTATTTTTCAATGCTAACATGTCACTCAAGCGGCTTCGTTTGTTTACTTGTTAAAATTATAATTTTTTCCATTCATTAATAACTCTTTTTTAGTTACTGGGATTTCTATTAATGTTTAAAACTCGCTTGACCAGACGGTAGAAGTAAACTTTAAGTTGGCATTACGCGAAAGCATTAATGATTATATTCGTATACGTCGCTGTCCATTGACTACACGTGTACGTATAGTCAACGAAGCTGTTCGTCGTAAACAAATCTTTCTATAATTATGCGTTACTTTATTTGGAAAATTATTTTAATTTCGTTTGGCTTTTTCAAGAAAAAAAATGCTCATCGACTCGATGATAACGTTATTATATAGATATAAGATTGCTTCACATGTTTCATACAATCTAGATGATTTCATCCAATAAGGATTAATTTCTCGGATTAATTACAAGAAAAAATAAATAAACAGAATAATTATGCAGTAATCCAATAAGATTGAGCTTATGGATTAAAAAGCTCTCAACGTGCACGCTGAATATTTACAACAAAAAAATAAACATAAATTATTGTTATATATATTTCTTCGCAGGAGGTAGAAAATAATTAATGTACAAACTCATATATATTTATATATGTATCATATATATGATTATATGCATCGAATTAAATGAGACATATAAACTAGTAGTTTTATCTTTTGCATTAAAAAATGTTTGATTTGCGAGCTTAATCCTTAAAGCATGGAATCCATACAGAAAGTATAAAATTTTGTTTTTCCATAAATAAATGGCCAAAATAAGTTAAGATAACGGAATTTTAAAAATATTTAATAGTCAGCGTTTAAAACAAAAGTTCGCTTTATGCCAGACTATTGCCGTAGTGTGTTCTATCCGCGGAGCCCCTATTCTTACGAAGTACATACTTAATATATATCTATATATATGCGAAGCCCACTCGCTGTATCCTGTATGGTAGAAAGTTTTTTTGCTGCACCTACTTCTCTTTGAATTCCGCGTCAGTCGAAGGGATGAACACCTGCACAAGAGGCGGAAGGGACCAATTAAGATAGCCCTACGCATCATGTGCTGTAGTTCTTTTATTGATTCTCCACTTTTCTTTTCACTGTTTTTCGTCGTTTCTTTTTTGTAGCAAAGAACGAGCTCCGACATTGATACATATTAAACATAAATAGCTTCTTTATGTTTGGGCATTTTTAGATACTTAAATCGTACTGACGTCCCCGAAACACAAATTGGAAATTTCCCTGCTAGAACGCGGGACTTTCACTATAACTTCATAAGTATACATCTCTTCCCAAAATTGAGAATTTCATTCCCCTTCTCTCGTCGTGTTTTCTCTGTATTTAGACACATTCCTGGGTCCTCCAGGCTCACTGTAGCAACGCATGCATATATTATAGGTATACCTGTCTCGAGAATCGCATGAACCTGCAGCATATTCTTTGGGTCGTCGTCTACGTCATTATCCCAACGCTGTCCCTCTCTCTCTCTCTCTCTCTCTCTCTCTCTCTCTCTTTCTCTCCGGTGAGCAGGTATTCGAGGATGCAGTAAGGTGGGAAAAAAGAAACTGGGAAATCTCCCATGGCTCTTTGTTGCTGGAATCCCCGTTGACTGCGACTCGAATAATATGACTTGACGAAAGTGAATATATGGGGATTAAAGAAAAGGCGCCGCTACAGCCAAATACATTTCGAGGAATGAGCCACACTTTTCTCGGATAATCGGAGATTGGAGGTAGTTCCTCGTATGCCTGGGTTTGCTGGAAAATCTATGAAAACTTCAGCGTTGTTTAAACGTTTTCCAAAGCCTTGTTCTTGCGGAGCCGGTACTTATACGGGCCTATCGACACGACGACCAAGTAAAAGTAAAAGTGCTTACGGATGCGTAGATTTCTCTTACCAAGAGAAAAAGTCAACGAAGGATATGAGATAAGTGAAAGACGATCAGCTGATTGAGCAGTATATCCATTATAAATAGTTGCGATGATTGACGAATAAAAATTCCAAAGACAAGTATATATGTATGTAGATTATTATTATTCGCTAGTTGATATAGATATATTAATAATAATTGCTCGTTCAGTAAATACGGATTGTACATAATTCTGATATTTATAGAGAAAAGTAAACTATTACGAGGCAGTATGCCCGGGACGCCAAGTACGCAGAATAAAATAAGAAAAGTTTCTCGAAAAGGATATATACAGAAACATATCCTCGAGTCTCGACTCTATGCATTTGCGACCCCAAGTGTCTCCCCTCAAAACCGAAAACAAAACTATAAGAGCAAGGGAACGAACCAAAACGCATTGGAAAAAAACTGAAGTGCGGCAACCTGCTGTATATCTATATACATAAAAAAACATACACGCACTGCACTACTATTCAGCCAGGCAGACAAAAAAAACATCGCCGAACAGCCAATGTGCGAGTAGCCGCTATCCAATTCACCTCCGCCGGAAACGCAGATAGATTTCGCGCACCGATGCAGACAAGTCGGCGGCGCAAAAAGAAGAAGTAGCCGCGAGTGGAGGTGACGTGCTATATAGTTAGGCGCGCACGCACACGTATACGTATACTATTGTTTCCGGTTAGCCGTAGTGTATTCCGACTGATTTTATTAGATTTCAATGAGGGATATACGCAGGATGGCTGTTTATTTTCCGATTTTTTATACTTTTTTTCTTTTGCACTTGTATACGCACCGACAGTTTAATTGCGCTGGAATAAGAGCGCGCGGTTACGCGAACTAGTTGCCGGAAAATCTACGGAGGCATTATATCGTATAGGTATACTATATATACTATGTAGAAGTATACCTATACATTCGCAGGAGTTTCTTTGCGTATGTAATACAGATTATTGTTTATTATTATTTTAAATTGGAGTTGCTGGCTACGCAAGCATCGTGAGTTTATAAATAAAAAGTTAAACAAACTCTCGAGAGCATGGGTGATCCACGTGGGTGACATGGTATTAGGTTTTGTGGTATTATGGGTAAATGCGTAGTTATAGCTTGTAACTTTAATAAAAATTCGCTAAAGAGGACATTGGCTGATTTAAATATATCCACCTCGTGAGTATGATTCAGATTTGCTATTAGATAAACTCTGAACATGAAAGCTATAACTATTCAGTTTAAATATCATAATTTCTCGAAATAATCCCTAGAGTAAGTAATGCTTCAATAATGCTCGCCGCGATCTTGTTCGCGCAACTATGTACAAGTATAACCGTATATAATAGAAAAGCACATACGACCCAAAATTACTAGACCATTCAGTGAAAATGAGGCCGATAAAAAAAGTTTATGTACTTGTACACGCTTCTCTAGAGACGGACTTGGTTCCGCGTTTATACGCAGGAAAGCCTCGCCTTATATATATATACATATATATATATATATATATATTTATTTATTTATACCGCAAACTATAATTGCAGTTCGCAGTCTCTACTTGACCAGGCGAGGTCATGATTTCCCTTGTCTCAATATTCCCGCACGCATTTTCTGTTCTAAAAAATATCAAAGGTTCTTTCTCTTACAGCTGCATTAGAGAAGCCTTGAAAATTCACATAGGCGACCGAACGGGTGCCAGTGCGCTATAAATCGACGGTGCCAGCTGTGCGCTATGCGATGCTATGCGCTGGTTGCCCAAGCCCCGAGTGCGCGAGTGCGCGAATGCGCGAATACGCGAATGCGAGCATATAATCGCCGTGGCTCGGGAATCCGGTCACGCGTCTCCCGGCTCGTTTCTCGTGCTCGCGCGAGCAATCGCGCACGTGAGTCTGTTCGCGTGAATTGTTTCGAACTGCGCGTTGTTTCTACTCTGAGAGAATTTCAATACTCACACCGCGTGGCATTGTCCGAGCGCGATGAAATCAAAATTGACACCGAGTAAATTTTAAATCAAGTATACCTTTATGGTATAGGTATAGCATAGTGCCCAATACGAATGCCTTCCGTAACTAAAGTTACACGATTAGAATAACTTTAGTTGGTGCGACATTTTTATTCACTTACTCTAGAATTTCTTCATTCTATTAACAGTGACGATGCCCCCTAATAATTCGAATTGCAACTAGTTTGTTCAATCGGAACATCCATTAGCTCTCTCGGAATAATAGAGGGTGCGCGATCGCGGCATCTTCCCTGTGCTAGTCGACTACGCTAAAATCGGACGCTCGTACTCTCTCGAAGTTTGAGAGAGAGGGAGAGAGAGAGAGGGAGAAATTACGTCCGTGAAATGCAAATTCCACAAGTCGCTGTAGCAGCCGCAGCCGCGCGACCTAGATTAAGTGCATACTTACATACGCTCCTATACGGCACATTCGCTCTGCGGCGCGCGAGTCATGAGTCTGCGCACAGGCGCGCACAGGCGCGCACGCTCCCTCTCGCTCTTTCGTGTGCGCGAAGGGGGAAAGAACGCGCGCGTTTTCAGTTGCCCGAGCATCGCAGACGCGCGCGCGCCTGCTGTGTCGACTGCTCCTTCTCTGCGCGGCTAGTGCGGTTTCCTCGATTCCTCCCCGTGTTCTTCGACTCTTTTTCTATGGCTTGAATGTGTAAACGACGCCACGGCCGAAAAGTGACAAAAGTGACTTTTTACAAGTTACGCGCGAGTGCGGGGAATTCGATACAAAGTTCAACGTGCATTTGTTCACGAGTTTGAGATTAGGTTTGTTTCTTGCACACGTGAAAAATTACAATCCTTCTGTGTACAATCTTTCTGTGTTTCTCTCATCTCTCCTTCTCTCTCAGAGGAAATGATTCGTTGCTTTGAAAATTACTCGGTTCCAATGCGTCGATACTAACTTTTTTAATAAATTATTCACATCTGAAATGCAGATGGCACTTCGTGGAGAAAAGCAGGAAACAGTCACAATAGTAACCTAGACACGTAGGACTATTGTATTTGGAGATACTGTCCTTGGATTCATTGAAATTCAAATAATCATTCTTACTCTACGTGGGCTGTTGTGTGATCAAGAAATCACTCCTTCAAAGGAAACGATCATTATAGACCTCGGAAAATCTTACCTCGCGTTAACGAGCTTCTATATATTTTTTAAATGACACGTTTATGTTTATATCACTGAATATTTTCCACAATCTCATGTTAAAATTAGACAAGTCACGGGGAAGCCGAGCGCGATTATCTCTCGAGAGAATTTCTTCGTTAATCCAAACTGAATACAACAATCTCTATTGGCGAGACCCTCGGAGCAACGAGTCTCGAGTTGTGACGACCTACATATACTGCGCGAGTTACAATTGTTGTGAATACAACAATTGTAACTCGCGCGTGTCAGAATTTTCGTCGATTTAAATGTCATAAGAGTGAAAGGCCGATTGCATTAGTGCACGACCGATATCGTACTTAAAAAGAAGTCGGCAAATACCTCGCGGCAACAGGCACAATTATTTTTTCTTCAAAAAATTTCATTACCCAGCGATGTTAGTGTATAACAACTCGCTTTCCTCACTAGCTGCATTTTACGAAAATGGTGCGCTTATAATAGTTTCTGTGCGGTAGCGCTCTCTTTGAAGAAAATTTTCTGAGTCGTCGTGATGGAAGTTCACAATGCTGGGATCAGGAACGCACAATTACCGCATCGCAATACTTTCGAACTCCAAGACGAAAGAGAAAAATACGAACCCTCGCGCAGTTAAATATATATATAGGTATACGCGGAAATCCTCCAAGGACTTTACGAGCCATTTATTACGCAAGATTCGAGGCGAGAGAAATTCATTGATAAAGCAAACAGCGCGAAAATATTAGCAATGCATACTACATATCCCTTTGGCGCCGTGTGCCAGCTGCAACGGCAGCAACGTATCGTTTATATCCGTATATGTACGTAAATACATACATTTATAAATGCATATATAAACACACAGGGAGAAAGGAAAGGAATGTAATGGTTGTTCTCCATGAGATTCTGGTAGGTCGCGCTTAGCTCTCGAGTTCCGCATCCTTCGTAAGGCCACCGCCGATGATTTCTATTTTAGAGAGACAACTCGCGCAACGCAATCTCGACTCGCTCTTGATCTAACAGCACTTGCACAACATTCGCTATTTACGCCTCTTGTACTAGCTATACGAAAGCTACGGGAGAACTGAGGGATACATAATACGAACGACCGCTGCGCTGCTTACCTTACTTGCATTATCGCACGTGACATACAGGATGTATTCATGAGTATATTGTAGTACGTATATATGGACACAACGGATTATGACGTAACGACACTTTTTCTCTTTTTCATTCGGGATAATATATATATATATATATATCTTCGAGTATATGACAAAGTTAAGTAACGAGCTACTGCAATAAGTGCAGCACTTTGATGAGCCCCCCGCGTTCCATTCTCTATATCGTACATGCGGCTTTACGATGTTTACAACGTGGTCGCAATTGTAGACGCGAAAGTGTAGGAAAGAGTCCCCTCGAGGCTAAGCGAGGGACAGATAGAAGGATCTCGTTCCTACATAATTGTATGCACGTTATTTAATATCGAAAGTTAGACCTGCAGGAACTCTCTCTCTCTCTCTCTATCTCTCTCTCTGTATATATATATATATATATGTTATACAGAGAGAAAGACATAGAAGGATGAGCCTATGCACGAACAAGACGATGCAAGTTTGCATTAGGTGCCTAGATGTTAGCTCCTCTGCCCATTCTATTGATTTATGTTATCAACAAAAAGTTGTACATGCATCATTTAGCGTGCACGCTCGTTCAAGTATCCAGAAATACAAAGGGGAAGTGCTTTTTTTCTGAAACTGCCAAAAAAGCGCCATCGTTCTATTTCCAACTTGGTACACGTAGATCAAATTTCACAGAACAACCGCGCACAAGTGATCGAAGAGTATTTTGTCTCGAGCACGAAATAACTTTCGAATCGATGAATGACAGACCGCGATGAAGGGTGCGAGTATACCCAGACGCTACCTAGATCTAATTGAAAGACAATAGCAGAATCACGATTGGTTGCTTTAAGTTTACGTAATGGTCGGTTTGCTCGGTTTGGTTCAAAAAGACGAGAGCTCTATGCCAGTTTTTGCCCGAATTGCGATCGCTTCTGCTCCTTGTTCTTGCAAGCGTCGACAATCGTTTTCATAATGTGACAAAAGTAAACTCCAGCGCCACGCAATCGAGAAGATGATAATCTTTTATCGGTACGATAGCTCGAAGAATTTATCGATATAGTCAGTTCTTTAGGGAGATGGCACTAACACACATGAATCGATTATTTATAGAGTCGATTAATTAGCCGATCGGGGTACATACATGTATATTAATCTATATTAATCTAGCTATTACTAGCTGATTTCTTATTGAATTATGCAACATGGTGGGATTTTCGAAAAATAAATCGACGGTATTAGGAAAATTTGAGATAGAGAATATAATAAGTATGGAATTTCTCAAACTGAAAAGCGAATGATTGGTGAACTGAAAAATTTTGTAAGAGTCAGTCAAATTAATTCCAGAGCGTAATTTGGTTATGTAAACTCTGAAATCTTGGCTAGCGAAAAATTCGTGCACTTCGAGCTTTATTATAACCGCGTAGAAAAGGGGTATAGCTATTATTATCCTCCTTTTTTATTAACGGTTCTTCGCGCGCTTATGTAAAATAATAATGATCACCGCGAGAACTAGCAACAAGTGGCAGTATACTGTATACTTAGACGTTGCAAAAGCCTGAACCGCGCGAACAAAAGATCGATAGGTGAATTTCGAGAAAAGAAAGAAATGACAACATCTATAAGTATATGAGCGTATCAGACGGTACTCGCTTGAAGTAACCCAAATACCTCTAGCAGACGTATCCGCTGACGAAAAAACAATGTTTCTTCGTGTAAAACTCTCCGTTCTTCTCGGATCTGCCCATATTTCACAAGAACGCCGCGGCAAATAAGGTTTTCAAATTTTTCGTTTTTTTCCGTCTTTATTAGAACAGCTGCTGCGCGTATGTTTACACGTCTAGCACCGCTATCCGTATACATTTTCACGCACGTATATGCATACAAGACACACTTGACTCACAGGCGTGAATCGCTTTTCGCGCCCTCGCTCACCGCTATACGTGAAATACTCATAATGAAAGGTGAACTGCTACTGCTACTTCATTGTCCTCGCGAGGTTTGATCTCACGAGTTTTCTCACGCTAGTGTAGATCCTGAATAAGAGAGAAAGATGAAGACGCTCAAACCTATCCTTCTCTCTTCCACGAGTTTCCTTCTTCCGTCTATAATATCTACATCTTGGTAGCGCGATGTATTAAAGTCGAAACAAAAAATAAAAACATCCTTGTGATGCTTTTTTTATGAAAGATTCTTTGAGTTATTCTTTTTTCCTCATTGTTCATTGATGTTCGCGTGAAAAATTGTGAGCTCAGATGTGCGGAGATCGGTGAAAGGGATTTCGTATAATTAGACTGAAGTAAGAGCGTGAATAATGAGCCCATCGCAGACTGATGGACGCGAGTGATAAGTACCGGCTGGATTTGAAGATCGCTAGTAATAGACGAAATAAATTGGTGGAACGGCTTTAATTTGCTGGACAATTTACCTTTCCTCTTTTTTACCTCGATTATATTTAAATACTATTCTTGTATATATGATTGTGTTTGATGAGTTTAGTTACCGAACCAATTATCGTTTATTTTTATATTCCTATTTAAATTTATGCATGATTCTACATCAGATCGTGAGAATGTTTTGTCTCACAGAGATCAAACAATACACGTTTCCAAACCCTATTAATAAAGAGTCAGTAAAAAAGAGACCGGCGACGAGAAGCAATAATACAACTGATCGCTTTTCAACGTATAATCTATAGTCGCCTCAAGTACGCGTAGAGACTCTTTGACTCCGACTTCGAGGACCTATCTAGAACAGAGTCTATTTCAGTCTCACATGTCTTCTCTATAATACATATAAATAGCTCTTAATCTTAGGCAACACTCTCGCATGACTCGGTAAGCGTGAACTCGACCTTCGAACCAGCGAATCTCGATAGCGCAGATTATAGTTATGATTATAATTATGATTATCATTATGATTATGATTGTGATTGTGATTATGATTATGATTATGATTATGATTATGATTAAGATTAAGATTATGAGCCGACTCGCGCCACACTCGTCACACACCGCGGAAGTAGAATGTAATTTCCTTTCTATCTACGCGTCTCCTTAACGTTCCAACTCTGCTTGTCGGCAATACGTTTGTAATCCAAAAGAAAAATCATTTTCATTAAGAGAGAAAGAGAGAGGGAGAGACAGTCAGAGATTCAATGAATATTATTGGTGAAAGTTTGGCGTGCTGTGTCTCGACTAGTTCATATTATAATATATCAATAGGCTTGAGGTTTATTGTTACTATGATTGATCATTTGAATCTTGTACACACGAGAATAAGTTTTTTGTATGTACATATATACAGTCAGAATGCTTATATTGAAAAAAATACATATTTTCAATTTTCTCGTTACTTATTAAAAAGACCGGTAAATGACACAGCATGTAAACAATCGCCCAGGGAATTTTTTCCACCTCCAATTAATTAAAATTACTCGTGTCATTAGCAGCGAAGGACATAGTGAAGATTGTGTGCTCCAGCATGTGTAAGTGTCGTGTGAAAAGTTTTTCGATGTCGCTGTCTTGAATATCTTATTCGAGAAAAAAAGAAACGTCGCATCTAGCAACCTCAGTCCCGATCATCGAACATGATGATGGAACGAGAGGTAGCGGACTCCGAGGGTATCTTCTCGCGTCGACTCTCGGGTAACTGGGCCGATTTGCCTCAGACATTGCGCAAAAAACAAAAACACCGGCCAGAAATCCTTAGTCAGTTCACGGATATGTCCGAGTCTGAGTGCGAATATCGACGCGTTGATAGCAGTACCAGTAGTCATTATCAGCAGAACAATCACAATAACAATAACAACATTGATCAGCCATTAAACAAGAGAATCGTCAAGCGCTCTGAGTTTCTCAGGCGGCTTGAGAACAGAAACCTCTTGCACCTTCAGCATCAAGTGCCAGCTCCGATACAGTACCAGACGCAAAACCTCATACTAGAACCGCAACAGTACCAGCAGAGACGTTCCATGCCGGACTACAGGCTCAGGTACGAGGCTCAGGACATCAGGCGCCAAAGCCTAGTGAACCTAGAGAATAGCAATGCGGGTACTCATATCAGTGAAAAGCACAACACGAAGTTGCAATTATCGGACGACGAGCGTAAGACCAACTCACCGGACAGTCTGCTGGTCAGATCTTCGGAGTCGGAGTCCAGTATCAGCGACGAATACGGCCACACAGATGATTCGGGCGCTTTCCTCGAGAAACCGTCGTCTTATATTGACAATAGCAATAATCGCAACAGTGGCAGCAGTTCTAACGATAAACGTTTCGAGAGCGAAATTCAACAGCAACGCCAGCCGCAGCAGTCAATACCCCTGAGGCATCGATTTGCCAAGTTCTTTGCAAAGTCTGCGGTTGACGAGCACAAGACATCCAATGGAAAATCGAGCGAGTCTAAGCTCGACATCAATAAAAACAATTTGCAGTCGAAAAAAGAGAGCCTCGTGCATAGGTTCGAGTATGAGAACATTCCAAGAATCGATATTGCTAAGCTGGAGCAACGTAGCTCGAGTTCTTGTGGACTCTGGAACAAGCTGAATAGCGTCGGCTGCAGCGACAACAACAAAAATCAATCCTCGCTGAGCAAACATCAGCAGCCTACGATCGAACAGCTGAGAGCAGAGGAGGGTTGTCAACTGAGAAATCGACGAAACTCGGCCAACAGTTCCATATTCGAGAGTAGCGAGCAGCCGAAAAGCGCCGAAGAGATAAGATTAGAGGGTTTGATAAACGACTACTATACTGGCAATGAGGTAAAAAGTGGTGCTGCCGAGAGGAAGCTCTCCAAGATGGAGACTATACGCGAGGAAAAGGACGGCAGCAAGTTGAGCGTTCGAGAAATACTGAAAAGGTTCGAGGAGCTCCGATCGACGAACGACTCCCAGCTGATCGATGAGAGATCGAGCGATCGCACCCTCACGACTATTCAGGAGACCCTCAAGAAGCTCGACGAGAAGGTCAAGAGTTACCAGGTCTGCTTATAATGTCGATCAACGCACTTTTTTATATTCCGTGACTTCATTCGAAATTAGCGTAGAAAGCATAGCACTTTTAGAAAGCATAGCTTTTTTGATTTTTTGCCAAACTTTTCAATCAATTTAATAGTGGATGACTTACAGCGAACCAACGTAATTCTTTCTTTTCACTGCGTGTACCCACTATTGATCGCGATCGCTACACTTTTTCCATTCAATTTGCATCTTCTGTTCGATAAAACAATTCCGTGACAAATTATTCCATTCTGACGACCCACCCTTCAACGGGACGTCATTTTACTTCTTAAACCGACGTAGTCGTCATTGTCGTCGTCGTCATCGCATCGGCATCGGCATCGGCATCGAACGCATCGACAAAGTCCTCGAAACTTTCGCCGATTAATCTTGAGAGCCGCACGCTCAACTCACCTTTCACTGCAGAATGTGAAATTCGGAACGGAAGAGACTGTTTTGCGGGTCGTCGTAAACGTCTGGCTTTATACGCACGCGAGTCGAGAGTTCGAGAGCTCACGTTTTTTATCCGTCTTTCTTTCATGAGGACTCTACGGTCACCAAGATTAACAACGCTTGACACACTCTTAAAAGAGACTATATTAATGTATTCGATGTCCCGACGATACATACCGATGTGAATAATAATTTACGCGATATATTTTCTCGAATATAGTATATTTTCACGAATTATACATCAGATGTGACGGGCGATGGCGATAAATACTTAATGAATTCAATTAAATAAAAAAAATTCACTTTTCTTGCATTTCACTTGGCTAAAAAGAAACTTTCGAGTCGGTCTACGTATACATTTCTTGAAAACGTCTAAAGCAGCTCTTCCTTGTAATATAACTGCGTATATACGCCGCCGGTATACCCAACGATAATGAGTATACGACAGAAAGCAAGTGCTTTGCAACATGTATACAATTATTTAAATTACACGCGTTTCTTTTCGAAATATGTCTTCGAGAGACTCGTTAATTTTTATTTTTCTACATTGTCTTACCGAATATTACGATAGTCTTAACCGAAAAATCAAAAAATTTATATTCGCGATTTGGAGTTTCGAATATTACGCACACGGAAATATATAGCCTTTCATTATTACAAATGTGAGTTCCGTTTTGAAAGACGATAATTAAAACTGACTTACCCGGTGTATTGAGTCACTGTGCGCGTGTATATGGACGTAATTTAAATTTTAGTCCAGTCACTATAACTTCAAAACAGACGATTTTTGCATTAGCGATTTAGCCTGTAAGGATTTAAAATAACGTAAACGAAACAGTTAAATAAGTTGAGAAAATTGTTTCAACAATGATGTAAAGTTATGAAAATTTGTTTTTTTTATTTTTGTCAAAACTATTAGTGATAGCGAAAAAAAGTTTAGGCCAAAAATATAGATATTTTGAAAACCAATAAAGTGAGCTATGTTATGAGAAATACCAATCATTAGTTTAACAGTAAAAAGACATGAAAGTCGAATATTGGCCGTTATTACACTAGTCAGTAGCTAACGCAATTTTTATCGCAGATGATTGATACAGTACTTTTAAAGGTATTCATACTTACAATATCCAATAAAAATAGTAACTTTGATATTATCTTTACTAGTTTGTTGCCAAATCTATTGTTATTAAAAAAGACCGCCTCGTAGAGATTAATTTTCCCAGCTCACAGCTATGGTACAGTCTCAATTAAGTAAACATTGTACTCCTTAAGAGTTGTTTATGTATATTTATTAATAAAATCGGTTTAATAATGTTATTTGTTTAAAAAAGCTTCGAAATTGAGATCGGTAAGATTAAATTTTTTAATTAATTTTCGACCTGAAATTCTTTTTAAATTTTTAAACAATTTGCTGTTAAGTCAATTATCAATATTAAGAGTTGATACTTTTTTATAAATAAATATTAATTTGATTATTTAATGGTAAAAATGTAAATGGCGACAATTTGTGCGGTTTCTCGAAGCTATATGCAAAGAAAAAGTGGGGATGCGCATGCTCGCTGCTCACTACGAAGACTAATCAAAATCTAATAGAGCATTTTCAATCTACAGAGAGTGAAAAAAATGTCAATATCTAGGCTAATTACAAAGATATCGAGATAATTTTTTTTAATTCGAGGTAGTCTAAAAATGTTTGAGCATCTACGCTAGAACTGTAACAACTCTATAATTATATTAACCTAAAAATGTAAACGATTTTTTTCTACTTTGTAGGTTTTCAAAATATATTTTTTGTCTAAACTTTTTTTCGCTAGCACTAATAGTTTTGCTGGAAAAGTAAAAAGCCATATTTTCATAACTTTACATGATTATTTACACAATTTTCTCAACTTTTCAGCTATTTCATTTATGTAATTTGAATCGTAACATGCTTCCGAACAATTTCGCGCAAAAATTGCAGTGGTGGCAAATTGTTCTAAAAAAAACTTACAGTGACCCGACTATATAACCTTTATTCCATTGTACTAAGGAGTCACCTGTCAACGATACACGATACTATACCCAATATAATTTGTCTCGCGCGCCGATCTTTTGCAAACAACTCCTTGGACTCCTATAGAAAATTCAAATAAATCGACGCCAGCTAAATTTGTACAATAAAATTCTTTCTCTAAAATGAACATGATTAGGAAATAAGTGAGAAAATTGAGAGAAAAGTCGCCAGTCGAAGGCAAAAAGTTAGAAGATGGAGGAATTCGTACTTTTTCTATATTTGCCGCAAACTCAATGAGTCGAGGAAAGTTAGTCAAGCGACTGCAGCCACGGCTTGCATAGCTTCAACATTTAGACGATGATCGACGGATCGCGCGGGGCATCGTAGAAAGCGAGAGGGTATGTAACAACAAGGACGCGACGAATTTTCACACATTACGCGAGTAAAGAATATATATATAACAGGATATCCGTCGACTCACACGCGCAAAAGATCAACGACCTCGAGATTGGGTTTCGTTTCGTTTCGTTTCGTTTCGTTTTGTTCCTTATTAACACGCCCGTTACGCAGACTCGCGCACATGCACGTAATTTTTTCTTGCGCGCATAAGTACATAGAGGCAAGCTCTATATCGCCTGCCGCACCCAACGGGCGAACGTGTAATATAGAAGCGAGCGTTTTTCAGGTTCAGGGTCGTGCGCACAACGCGACATAAAAGAAAAAATGTGAAATCCATAGATTCAATGAAATTTACTATCGCGAGTAACAAACTACTAATTTGTTCAAGGCGCATCCGAGTTTCGAATGCATAACTTCATCGGCACTGTTAATAAAATAGTTAGAGGCACGTTCGAAGCAAAAAGAAAAAAAAACGCAACGCATCGCCGTAAAAATTAGCGCATCCTGCTGCTGTTTCTGCACTGCATGCTGGATGATGCAGTTGCCGTGTTATTATAAGTACATACTCGTTGTGACAAAAAGCGCAGCGCCGAACGCTTGAAAAACCCCCTGAGACCGAGCACCATGAGACTTATAACTGTAAAATCAGCCTCGTGTTATGTGCATGCGTATACGTGCGCGTCTGCATCCGCGTGTGTGCAAGAGCGAGCTGCATCGACGATGTTCATAACGTGTATTATCTGGGTCAGGGTCGTCTCTTTCTTTCTTATTCAGTTACTGGAGAGGAGTACATTCAGCAGTCTATATGCACATGTTACGCTGGTATCTAGGACAGCGCGAAATTACTTCTCCGATAGACTGACTTTTCACGCATGTATATCTCTCGGCGCGCGCGCGCGCGCGCGCGTTCAGTAGCGGAACCGAGGGATAATTTTGCCTGAGAAATTGCGGTGCGGAGTTCGGCTGTACACGAAGCATAGCGTTTATTGAGATTCTCGAGAGTTCCGTCGTAATGACTGAGGCTTTTTATTTTATTTTCGGACTCCGCGGCGCAAAAACATCGCGGTATATCCTACTCTTAGATTTGAGGAAAGTGGTAGTAAAGACGTTTTTCCCGACCTGCCGACTGAATTATACGCATTGGGAGGTATAGCCAATATTTTTTCTTCGAGCTTAGGAAAATACACCGTTTTCAAATATAGACGATATTATTACGAAGCGAGCGTACGGACTCTCCTTTTACGCGAGCAAAAAATCGAGAGTTATAATTACAGAATCTACGGAGAATGTGAAAGCTACCTGTCACCACGGAAAAACAATAACCCGTATAAAAACAGCTTTTTTTGCTAAACACTCGTTGTTGCATCATGAAGGGGCTATTCCTCGGTTTTCGCAGTCCAAAATATCTTCAACAATCAACCTTCGGAACACGTAGCGATACAATCTCTTCATAACGAGTTCAAATGTATTTTAAAAAAGCTATTTAACCTACTTACCTTAAAATTACGTTGAAAAAGGAGCATTTATAGGTAGGAGTGTATTTATACCCTCGGAGAAATCTCTGGATACAAAACGTACATCGATGGGATGTGCTGTCAGTTTGTTAATTTATAAATAAAAATTTCTCCATAAGCACTGGAAGTACAATTATTCGAAAAGAAAAGGGATTCGCTTATCGATATGTGTATGTATGCTCTGTAGTATAGGTAGATACAAAATAGGGAGAGTGAGAAAGAGAGGGAAAGAAATGGGAAAGAGAGGAAGAATCTATATAAGGAACAATTAATATCGTCCGCAGTTATGAGAGGCTTACTCTTGGGTACGTGCATTCGATTAGAATCAGATTTATTTCATTTTTTCGGACATCGGTGTCTAATAGTCTTATTAAGTAGTTGTAAAGCTAGGAGATAAAGGAATTTTTTATGTTACTGCATGTGCAGCTTGCTTTTACAAACATATAATATAGCTAATAATAGCCCCCCAAGGCTCGTGAAAAAACAATTCTTTAGATTTTCACTTTTTTAAAATCAATTTAAACAAATGTATTGAGAAAGTTAGAATTTGTATACGGATAATATGTGTATTTGACTCATGAACAATTGTATGTAATATTTACATGCACACGTTTCAACCAGAAACGTTTAAATCTGCGTATGAACCATTCGATGGACAGATTGCGGATAAAAATGGTGACTATACAATAAAAATTAGTACAGAGATGAATTAGCAGAATTAATACTTATTGAAAAACTAAAAAAGTATATAACATTAACATCCATAAATAGCTCAACTCGAAATGACCAAGCTATGTTTTACGAGGCACGTCGGCAGTAATGTGACCGATTATAATTACGTCGAGAGAGCAGATGCACTTCGGACATATGGCCTGTCGTGATTGCAAAATCTCTGTCTTTGTCAAAAAACGCAAAGAAGGCTCTCTCGCTCTCTCTCTCTCTCTCTCTCTCTCTCTCTCTCTCTCTCTCTCTTTCCCTCTCTCCGCAAAGCTCGCGTAAAACCGTTGAGTCTGATTGCCACACGTCTGTCTATATAAAGCAATCACCATTAGCCTCCACTTGTATCGTAAAAAACCGTTGCACCATGATATAGTCAAATCCAAAGCAGTTATTATATACGTAAAACTGCTACTGTAAAAGTACGATTGATTCTCCTTCCTGTGCCATATGGCTACGAGCAATAATTTTTCCAGAGAAAACTGGGTAAAAAAATTCTGTTAGAAGTAAAATGGTTGAAAACAATGGACTTATTTTGAAATTGCAGATTGAGCACAAGCCAACGCACAAGAGTCAGCAGCAACAACAACAGCAGCAGCAACACGAGAATCACGTATCGCAAATCAGCAAGAGCATAGTCTCTCAGGCGAGCAACTCTGCACCCCTGTCCAGTCACGGTCATCAATACGGCAGTCCTGTTGCACCTTCCACGAGTCCTCAGCACCATGCCGAGTACGTCCAGAACGGCCTGGTCAATGGTCGCAACGGCCACGGTGCTCAGCTTAACGGTGGTATGCACTACCAGAAGAACGGTAAGATTTCCGGAAGCTCGCACCAGCTCCATCCGCAGCACGCGAATCAAGAATGGCGGCAGCAGGAAGAAACCGGGCTGAAAAACGAAAATGGACTCTACGACGGTTCTGCTGATGGCACGAGAACCGTTCTCAACGACGGAAAGCATTCTCTATTACAATACGCAATGCTCAACTTTAGACAGAGTACCGATAAGTAAGTTCAAGTATATAGTTTATCAGTTTCCTTCAGCTGGACAGCCGATTTCGTTTAAAGACTTTTTCAGCTAACATTTTTTAGCCGACATTCAAAATACAGTTATTTATAACTTCATGTGCTGAATAGTGCCCGAACAAAATCCGTCGACAATATCAACATCTTTTACATCTTTCAGATTCGAGATGTTGAAGACGGCGGATGGATCAATAAGCGGATCGTTGAAAGTGATCGAATCGCTGAAGGGCAAGAAAAAGAACAAGAAGGGCAAGAGCCAGGATGGCGCCGAATGGACTTGGAAGGAGCAGGTCGACCTGGTCAAATATTCACCTGTTCCGATCGAGCAGAGTCTGCTCCGGCTCGACAATGAACTCAGTGCACTGGCAGTCGAGTGCTTCCTGTGCCTGATGCGCTACATGGGTGATCAGTCTTTGCCGCCCGACATGAGCGAGGTCAAATGCGTCTATACGATCCTAATGGTCAGTATAGCGAGAAAAAAGTTGCTATGGGATGTAGCGCTTCTTTTTCTCGCAACGCCAGCTTGACAACCGATCGGTCATCTGCCGGTTTGGTTGCACTGCCATACACACTTTTTGAGGAGCGAGAGAAAGAGAGAGAGAGAGAGAGAGAGAGAGAGAGAGATAATAAAACGGTTAAATTTTTCCGCAGCACTGCCATAAATTCGAACTTTTGCGCGACGAAGTCTACTGCCAGTTAATGAAGCAGACGACGAACAACAAGAGTCCGAACCCGGACAGTTGCCAGCGGGGCTGGCGGCTATTTAGCATCGTCGCGGCCTATTTCACCTGCAGCGACGGCCTCAAGCCCTACCTCAGCAAATACCTCGAGACCGCAGCCTACGATAAGCGGCGAGCCTACCACGGCACCGCTACCGTCTGTCTCCAGAATCTTAGAAAGACCGTCAAGTATGGCGGTCGCAAGAACGTGCCCAGTGTTGAAGAGATCATGGCCATTAGTGCAGGCCGAAATGCCAAGAGACAAATCTACAGGCTTCCCGGAGGTACCGAACGGGTCATAAACACCAAGTGCACCACAGTCGTGCAGGTACGCGATACATAAAATGGCACATTATTCAAATGGCCAGTTGAGTTTTTTAGTTTTTTCGCTAATTAATTCGCTTTCAGGATGTCATCGAGGAAATGTGCAACATAATATCGGTAAGGAATCCTCACGAGATGGATGAGTTCTCGTTGTACTGCATTGTCGATGGAGACGCATTTACTATGCCTCTGGCAAGGGACGAATACGTGTTGGACGTGACCACTGAGCTGCACAAGAATCATCAGCTTTTCTATCTTATCTTCTGCAGGTAAATTTCAGTAATCTTTCATTCATCAGAGGACATTCTAGAGAATATAATAAGCGCCGTGTTTTTATGACTACCATAATATCTATCGCAGGTCTGTTTGGTACTACCCTCTGCGTTTGGATGCTCCACTCTACGTTGAGGTGGTGTTCAACCAAATTGCGCCTGATTACCTGGAAGGCTTGCTCCTTGTGTTACCTGGAGAACATTTACCTCAAGAAGTCATTGTGAGTATATCAAAATTGCTGCAGGTGCATTTGTATTTGCACGTACGACTCTCGCACGTATTATAATGAGATTGAACGTTTTGCAGTACGACATGGCGCAAATAGCAGCTCTGCTCCACAGAGCGGCAGACTTAAAGAATGAGAGGGAGGAACCGACGACAAAACGAATCAAGTACCTCCTGCCAAAACCGGCTCTTAGCCTGAGAGAACCTAGACCCCAACAATGGGCCAACATGGTACAACAAGCATGGTCAAACGTTCAACACAATAGCATAGCTAGTTGCAAAGCTCAAGTTCTCGGTACGCTATTGAAAATTACTTCTTTTTTCGCCGTACTGGAAAGTCTCTTATTCTCTTTTGCTTTAACAGAAATACTTTCGAAACTGCCTCTCTTCGGCTCGAGTTTCTTTGCGGTGACGAGAGTACCAGAGGGCAAAGAAAAGGGAGGAGAACATATTCTGGCTTTAAATCGACATGGTGTCCATTTTATCGACCTCATAACACACGTACGTAAATGCAATTTTCGCATACAGATTTTCATAGATTTCAAATGTAATTATTAGTGTATTTTCAATCGCACGTGTAAAATTATTAATGAATCAATTATTCAGGAAACACTCTATCACTATCCGTACTCGGAGGTCATATCGACGCGCAAAGTCAAATCCGAAGAGGGCACTTTATACCTCGACATGAAGTGTGGCAACCTGATGCAACAACGCATCACGAGGCTGCAAACCGAACAGGCCCATGAGATATCTCGGCTGATACGTCAGTATATTACGATGGAGCAGAGGTCAACGAGTAATCAGGCCGTGCCACCGATTGGTTTTGCCATGCGATGAAACCATTGCAAGGACGCAACTTTCTTTATTGTTTATGAGGAAAAAAACGCAATGCTCGAAAAACAAATCAATCGAATTTGAACGATTTATCTTTTCAGATAAACTCGCGCAAACGCAAACGCAAACGCAAACGTAAACACAAACACGAACACGAACACAAACACAAACACAAACACAAACACAAACATATATACAATCAATGTAAATACGTGTAGTAACGATTAGTTAACGAAGCGAAGACCTTCATTCATTTCTTTTTCTATTTTGTAATTAGCTAAAAACTACTGAGGGGCAAATCAGCAAGTGGAACTTGAGATACGGACGTAACGCTGATTTGTCACACAAAAGGCGAAAGACTTTTTATATTTTGTTGTCATGTATGTGTCTTCCAATGTTGGCGAGAATTAGACAGAACTCAGAGTGATGTCACGAGGAAGAATATATAAGATTTTTTATACTGGAAATTTGTACGTATGAGATGCATTTATGGATGAAATTCGCAAGGGCAAATACGCGGATTCAATCTATATATATATGCACATTAACATATATAAAGTGCAACGGAAAATTATTGTACACTATTGTTTCAATTTATTATGGTACAATTTGCATGGAAAGATGAGAAGTTACACTAATCATATCAATTAAATTGTCTTATATTAATGAACAAAACTAACCGTTTTGCGATTGTTATTTTTGATTATTAACACTGTATTACATGCGCATATAAGTGTAGTGATGCGAGGAGGAGGCGAATCAACGTTGAAAGTTTGTATTAAAAATATTGATATTTTAAAATGTTGATACGTTCATTTAATTTAACCCTCTTTATTTAATATATAATTTACGATGTACGCAAATGATATATTAATTCCCAGAAGTAATAGAAACTAGAACATATATTACCTAAGACTTGATAGAAGGTTAATAAAAACGTACAATCTCTTGTTTCTTTTCTTACAACATTCAATACGTATTCATTCAATGCATATAACGAATAATACATTAATAATCAACCTATTATACATAAAAATATTCTTTTTTTGCGACATCGCAATTCACAATTAAACCAAATAATAATATTAATAAAAATATTAACAATGGCAAATACGCAAAAGTATAACTATTTTCAAGTGAATCTTTCGGTGTATAGACACATAAAAAAAAATACTTCTTAAATATAAGCTACTTCTCTTCTGTTTTGTTACACCAAACAGTTAATATCAAAATATATATAAATGAGTAACAGCTTAAAGAAAATTCGCGATTAATTTGAAGCAAATTGAATTGAAAGAAAGAATTGAACAACGATGATAATTAAAAACGATGAAAACGAAGATATTGGACTTTTCTTTAGAAACATATTAAGAATGGTTGTAAAAACGTGAAGTTTGTTGCTGATTTGAAAATGAGTTATGAATTAATAAATAGATTAATCTGTAAATTGTATAACTACATTGAAATAGAAATATGGGACTGAGATTTGGCTCGAAACTTTCTGAAAAGTTATTTTGAAAATCGGAAATGAAGCAACTGGTGTGATAATGTTCCGACATTATTCCGATACCATTTAAGGTGTTTTGGGTTTTAGATTCTGTGGCCAATTGCTCGATATGTGTCGTACGAATCCAGGATCGTTCGGTGTGACCGGTGCTCCAACTTTTATCGTCGTTGTGCTACTTTTCCTATCAGCGTCGATAGTCTGAGTGGCTGCGCTCGTCGTAGTTGTAGTCATCGTCGACGTTCTCAGCGCGTCGAAACACTCCTCCAACATCTCGATCTCGTCCCGTGTGCCTGGACGTGGGCTGCGTTGCTGCTCGCGGTAATCCTCTGGCATCTCCTGAGGCCGATTGCCTCGCGAACGACGCGGATCGGCGAAGTATACGTCGCGCTGCTTCTTTAAGATTCCTGGGGAAGAGCCACGCATTCGCGTTGGAACGTTGTCATACTGACTTGAATCGGAATACCTGCAAGCAATCTTTGCCCCTGCATGTCGGCGATATACGGCCGGAAAAAATCGGGTAGAAGGTTATCGACACTTTTTTCTGATGTTCGTGATCATTTCAACAGATTTGTATTTAAAGTGACCTTGTCGTGCAGTCTAAGTGAACGTTTTTGTTCGGCTCGTTCTTCCAATTCGTGTTAGAATCGTCTTAGAATCGGGCTTCCATGTGAACATTCAACGTGAAATAAGGGAAAAAATTCATGTGCGAAGAAATTGAAGGGAAATGATGAGAATGAGGTTGAAAATAATGTAAAACCATGATCGTACATTAAAGAATCAACTGAAACATTAGTCATAGTGCATTCGACTGAAATTTAACTGCTACTGGCATTTATGATAGATAAAATTGATAAAATAGTTTAAAATTGACAAAACGTTTTATTTGAAACTTGACACGTCGAATAAAAATAACTCGCAAATAAATTTCCTTCAACAAGATTTCCTGGCCACTTGCACTCTCAAAAGATCACTGCGTCTTACAGAGAAGAAAAACGGTGAAAACACGTGCACGTCACTAAAAGTGCTTCTACCAGACTTTTTGCGTCAAAGCGTGAGCGAAAGCGATTTTCCCAAGAACTCGAAAGAAGTATTTCGTTAATAAAACCAATCCACCTGACAGTCCACCCTAAACTTGCCTGTAATTGTCATATCCTCGGTCGTCGTCGCGATCGACTCGCATAATCTTGACACCCGGATTGATAACCTTGGCGAAAACCGGCGCATCACCGTTCGTCGGAAAAGGTGGATCGTCGTCCACTTGGTCAATCGGCCTCTGATACACGTCGTCGTTTCGATAGTAGCCGTTCATCTTCCTCGGCGTATCGTCGCGATCTCTCTGAAGTTTTTGCAAGCGACCTTAGGCAAAGCTGTACTACTTACTGCTGCTCCTCGAATCGAATGAAACTTACCATCGGTTTGCCTCTCGCATTTCTCCCGTTCTCTATATTTTGTGCGTACTCCCGCATCTGTCGTTCGGCTCGCTCGAGTCTGTTTTCTCTGTTATCGTGAACATCGTCTTCGGCCATCGAGTCGTTCGTACTGTTGCGCTTTTCCACCATCTCTGGTGTTGGCGATCGCCATGTCGACACCTTCTTCTTCGGCTCTTTCTCGTTCACCGTCATCGTTGTCGTCGTTACGTATTGTTTGGCTGTGAACAAAAAACGAGCCCGCGATATGTGCAACTCGGCGCTTCGCTCCTCTCTCGCTCTTTCATTTTGTTAATAATGCCTGGATGCGTTTGTTATATCAATACAGGTGGGTTACACCTAACGCTTCAACAAATGTGCAATTCAATCGGTACTAGTTATTCATTTGTCCGTATGAATCGTTGATTATAAAAACAAGTTGACTCAGAAATGAATCACTTAATTACGTATTTACATTTGCGATTCCGTAATAGATCCACAGCTTTCCTCTTCGTAGTACACGGATTTTAAAGACTTAATTAATTTTAAAGTTTTTCCGCTTTTCCAAAATAGATTTATTATTCAGTTATGAGATTATTCGATTTATTCCAGAAAATCCATTTTCGTACTATTTTCATACTATTTTCATACTATTTTCATACTATTATTCAACTACTGATATTCAACGACTTAAAAATAGATCTATCCGAGAAACTTAAGCGACACACGCTATTTAAACTGTAAATCGTACAATAATTCATTTATGTAAATTCAATTCCGATACGTATAAATAAGTTACGTATAAATACTGTTAATTACATAAATTTGGAGAGCTAAAAGGTCATTTTGATTTAGTAAGCTATGAAAAGGAAATGTACGAATTTTGTTGTGCAAGTGAAACTTTAATGAGGATAATTCATGATAATCTCTACAAATATTTGTCTTAAATTAGGGTGTGCCTCGCGTTAATGCCAATTCCATAATTTTGAAATATAATGCAGAAGTTAAGGTAAAACGTACACAGATAGCAACTAAGCTCTAAGCTCTCTAAAGTTGAAAAATCGAAACTTCATTGTTTGACAGTGCAGATTGCTTATTTCTATCTTTTAAACAATGAATACTCGTATAATGAAATTTAGAGAGTTAGAAGATTACTAATAACACTTAGCAGCACTAGCGCTGTATGCTCTGCTTTGACATAGCGATGTTCGCGGATTTTACGACAGACCTTGTTCTTTGGTGTTGATCGTCTGGGTGCCGTCGTGCTTCTTCTTGCCGATGATGGGACTCATGAGCATGTCTGCGATAAAAACCAGGGCCGTGACGAGACATAATGATCCCAGGACCGCAGCGTTGTCGATAAGGTCAGCAGGAACGCTGTCGATCGAGGCAAGCGAGAGTGCCCCCACTATGCCGAACAAGATCACACCCAGACCCAACAAGCATCGTTCCTTTCGAATGACAAACAATCCAAGAATATATAATTTACCACTACAAATGTATAAATAACGGATACAATGATATACATGATCCAATACTATAACGGATAAAGGTATTTAGTTTACAATAGGAGACTTGAAGATTTTTATGAATTGCATTGACGTAGAAAGAAAAAACAAACGATAACGACGCTTTATTTTTGTCCATATTTTGTACACGGATACAGAGGTACGGATAGAGAATCGGGGCTCGAATAAAAAGTTTGCAATTCAAGGTTTCATCAGAAAATTAGTCACGCGAGTAATTAGCCTGCCAAAAAAGGCTCGTCTCGCGTAGAAAAATATGCCATTGTTTGGAGAAAAGCTGCGCGAGCCGTCCGTCCTCCTATCCTCCATGACACACGCGTGCGCGACTGCGCACCTATTATAAGCGCACTCTCGCGCAGTTCGCCTATCCTCGAAATTTCTATACAGTCCTTCGGACAAATAGCTAAGATAGTTACATAGAAGAGAAAAAGAAAGACGGGCGTGATCGCGGAGCCAGAGTGGAATAATAATCGTGTCCTGGTTTATGAGTCATTAAAATAAAGCCGCCGCAAAACATCGAGCAACTATCCGTCGTAGACTGTTTGTACACGCGGTTCACATCTACGCGTATACGCGGCGTATCAAAGGCGTGCGTTACACATATTCCGTAAGCGCGAGCGTAATAGGGCTGCGCAGACGCGCGAGGCCGGGCCCAGTACGGAATCGCGACAGCATTGCGTTAGCGTACTTCTGCGCAGATTCATACGCGGAGCTGCGACGTCTGCGTCATGCAGCGCATACACGCCTCGTTACACCCGCAAGAGGATAGTTCAGGTTATAAGACACACGGTCGCCGAGGTTAAAAAAAAAAGAGAAAAGCGCGAGGGAAAAAAAGGACTCGCACGCGCGCTCGACCTTGCCTATCCACTCAATGTCAGACGGTACGGGGACTATGTTTACTCTTAACCGTGTAAACTCAGTCGCGGATTACGTAGCGCGCGTTCTCACGCTTAGGATGCTGCGGACGAGAGTGACCTATTTTAGTTGCGGCGCCTCGACGATAATAAACTCTTCATACCACACGTGCCCGAGCGTCTGTTTTCTTTTTTCTATTTTCTTTTTTCTTTCTTCTTTTTTTCCTACTTGCTTTTTATCTTTCATGCAGTTGCGTGAATTTCATGGCGACTTGTATTTGCATCCGAAACGGACTAGTCTTACCGTTGTCTAGCTTGAGTAGACATGAGAAATTGACACGATCGTGAGAAGTTATTTTCCCCAATGAACATTTAAGTGTTTATCTACTTGATTTAGTAACTCCTTTAGTAAGCTACTTTCCACAATATTCGTAATAAAAGAGTCCATTACTACTATCTACGCTATTGCCATTGCCGACGAAAAGGCCTATGTAGAGCAGCTTGCACGAATCATCGATAGCAATGATTATGCGCAGAATGAATGAGATAGTAAATCGGTATGAATTCCATTCGAATGACTTGATCGCGAGAGCGTTCAAGCCAGCTTCTTGGACTCAAAGGAGAATTCCTATTAAATAATTAAAAGCAATCGAAATTTTCGACGTTTGCATTACAGAAAGAGTATAAAGCAGAGTTGAGGCGAGTTGCGAAAGCTGTGGACAGCTAATTCGAAAATACACGCGACTTTTATGTGAAATTTTGACTGAATGAAGAGAAATTAAACCTGCAAGTCTGGGCACGTGCGTGAGACTTAATGCATGTTTCGCGGTACGCAACATTAGTGAGTAGTTGCTGAGCAACGCTAATGAATTATGACAATACTCTCTCCTTTTCTCTGTATCTGCATTGAAGTACGGGTAAAGAATTTTTTACAAATTTTCGGTGAAACACAACTGGTCGCACGACTCTTCCGAGTTTGAGATTCGCATTGAAAGCAAGGGCAAGTATTGAGCAGTATATAGGTATATATAATGTAATATAGGCGAGGCCATATACTGGACATAACTGGAGGCGGGGCAGGAAAGGATAAATCAAGCTCGCGAAGAAACTGTCCTATTTTTAATCGATCCGTACGTTTTATAACGAAGTGCTATCGCGCGAGAAACAAGTACGCGTTGTAGTCGTTGTAGTCGTGTATTATTACCGTCAGTCGGCCTCTGAGCTCCCCACTAGCGGCTGCGACGAGTAGGCCCAACGTTACGATGATGTAGCCTCCACAAGTCACTGTCGCAAGAGCGGCACCTGCGAACACATATGCACGTTTGTCGTTTGTTTGTCACGGAACGATTTCACTTACTGTCTTATATCATGACTGTAATTTTTCTCCAACTTTTTCTACGCAAGGAATTCAGCTACGCGCGAAGGTGGAGTCATTTCAAAGAGATGGGAGAGGCTGCTAGTTTTTTGAATTACGGAAGATCTATGAATCGTTCATTAACTTTTCTTTCGGACAAAAGTCTTTTGACAACTGCGCAACTCTTTTCCCTTCACTATCCATGACTATGAGTAGAATTATTTGGGATAGCGTTACGTGAGATAGATAAAAGACTATCTAGTCGTTTTAGGTCAGCACAATAGTATCATTGTTATTTTTGTAAATTATGTGAACAATTTCTGTATGAACTTACCAATGGCACCCCAAGTAACATTGTTTAGAAGAGACCACTCAAGACTTCTATTGCGAAGATAATGGAAAACTCTTCGGCTTTCGTCGTCTGTCACCCTCAAAGCAACTACGCAAGCGATACACAAAAGCTACATCGCCAAAGAAAAGTTTACTATTAATGAAGTTCATACGCAACGGGTCAACATAAAAATAACAAAAGTAATTAACAGTTAATGGATAAAACTTAAACTTTTGATTTTACGAATATAACAATAAAACAATACTCGTGCATTCTATACGCAAAGTATTAACACTTACCAGCTCGATTACTCTAATACACACTTTTCGGTTCCACATGATTTCACAGCGAGAACAGCGGTAACATACACGGGACTCTAATCAAAAGAAGGCCGAGCGCAATTTCATACGAAAGCAAGCAGCACAACAACCATCGACTCGCAGCTATTCCTCGTCGTTTTTGCTTCCATCGGACCACATACGATTATTTCCACCTGAACATTCTTTTCAACAACGGCACGCTCAAAAAAAGTATTGTAAAATTAAAATAGAATGTTATTATTATTTTCTTTTTATATTTCCGTTTAATTAAAAGTTGCAATCATTTCAGGTTGGAAGCTATTAAATGGAAGAAAATTTAGAATTTCTTAGTGCAATGGTAATATAATGGAAGAAAGGAGAGGTTTAAGTGGAAAATCTTTTGAAAATAGCGCGTAAAATTGGAAAATTTGGGTGCAATCTACTTAAATCATTTGCTGATTGATGAAGTTACCTTAGATCAGAACTGGTTATTATGTATGGTACTACTATGTATGATACTCGCAATGGAAGCGCGTGGTCTGTAGAGCCACGAATCGTTCAGGTATCGGACGGCGAATGAACGACGACTGAACTCCGTGCGTTCGCGCGATGGAGATGAAGGGGACCTCGCCGGCGCCGCGCGCGCGCGCGCGCTGTGCACGGATTGTGTCACGTAATGAGCCCTGCGTATATACACATACGTATAGTGTATGCTGCGCACATACATATATCCCTCGGTCTCGCGCTGCGCGCAGCACACAGTGCTAACCAAGACAATGCTATTATCGCGTCGCGCGCATCGCGAGCTAGTCCTCGCGATGTGCGTAGGACAGCTGTAGATAGAATTCTCGGCTTTATGGAAAAGCGTCGCCGTTTCAACAACAAGACATACTTATCGAGAACTGACTAAAAGCACAAGTTTCAAAGTCTTGAACGTTATATTTTGAAAACCACGTAAAACAAGTCTATTGCGAGTATGGTGAGTCATATCACTAATATAAGTAAAATAGCTTATCTGAAAGGCTTTGACCGGAAACTAGCTAATCGTTTCAAAATGTGCAACGCTCAGAATTGCTTTCCTTTTCTTATTTTTCTTACGAAGAAAGAAAAAAACAATTACAAATATGTCTACCTATATTGTACCTATATTGAAATTCAGCAATCCTTTATACGAATATGAATTGATAACGAAAAACTCCCGCGTGCAGCAGAGCAGCAAACTTACGCTTTTACGATTTTGAAAATCAATTTGACACTGTTAACAAATGAATCCCAAATGCTACCTTGCTCCTCCTCCTCCGTGTAGCCCAGCCCTTTTCCCCCTTCCCCCGTTGACTCTCGCAATCGTAAATTGGAAGTCTACTCATAACATACCGTATATGCAACATCATACTCTCCGTACTATCGCAATTGAAAAGAAAGGAATACATAAATACATGTGTGTAGTTAAATGGAAGTTGTATGTAAATAAAGAGAAAATGTAAAGGTAGTACTAGTGTATATGTGTTGTTGTGTACATACACGAGTGTAGACGCTTGACTTCAGTTCCTAGTATTGAACCTCCCTATGGCGCCTAACTGCTGCAGCAGTTCCGATCTTGTTTGTTTTACGTCGAATCGTACTGTGATCGAATCGCACAAGAACGCGTCGCGAGATGTTTTACGCGTAGTTACTCCCCTCTGCTCCCCACCAAATCGGTCCTTAGTGCCCGACTTCGGATTGTTCAGAAATTCTGAAAATCGACGACCTACCGAGTATCTCATTTCGTCCCGAACTATCCAAGAGCTTGCGTCGTCACCTCATTCCGTCGTCACCTCATTCCGTCGTATTTCACCGGCACGAGCGTACGAATCTGTCGGCGATCCCAGTCTTTTTATCCGAGATATTTTTCTATTATATATAAGCCGATAAGACGCCGTCATTTTGAGATAACTAATAAGTGTGTTATGAGATAGATCTGTTCGCTAGTAGAAGAACATGACGATTGGATATCAGCACGAGGATCGTCTGATCAGCGACGAGGACAAGCTATCGCTAGAAAGTAAGGAAGTCAATTCCAATGGGAACTCGAAACGCAAAATACCCAAGCTGTTTAGAAGGTCCTTTTACGGGGGCGTTAAGAAACTTGGTAAGTACTGATATATTTTGATCGAGCGGTTAGGTCAGTAATCTCCGGACATCGTTCCTTGCGTAAATTGTTCAACTATCCAAGAACGAACAAACTTTTACGTACGCGATTTATTTTAATGCGACGAAGCTTTATCCAATTTTTTCTTCTTATTACATTACATAATAGCTGTACTTATGTACTCTGTTCTTATTAAGAGATAAATTGATAAAAGTATTTATTTTAGATTTTTTATATACAAAGGCAAAAAATCCTTTCACCAAAACTGGTTCTCTACAAAATTCGTTGCTTGATCTTGATACACAAGTCAGGATAAATCAAAACATTTTGGATCTTCAAAATAAGACTGGTTTGATTATGGTTCAGAAAAATGGCCAAAGAATACTTGGACCACCTCCTGATTGGGAAGGACCACCACCTGGACCAGGCTGTGAAGTATTCATTGGCAGAATACCTAGGAATATTTACGAAGATGTCATTTATCCAGTATTTAGTTCAGTAGGAAAAATATACGAAATCCGTTTAATGATGAACTTCTCTGGTACGAATAGGGGATTCTGTTTCATCATGTATACAAAGGCTGAATATGCACGAAAAGCAATTAAGGAACTAAATAATTATAAAATATGCCCCGATTGGCGTATTGGGGTAGTTGCTAGCGTCAATAATTGCAGGTTGCACATAACTGAATTGCCATCTAGTACAAATGTTCAAAAGCTAATTAAGGTAGTATTCTTTTGATTTATAGCTTCCATAATATTTTCCTTTCCGAGTACATGGTGTTTAATATAAAAAAAATTATTCTAGAAAATTTGGCCCGTTTGCGAGGATATGGAGAAGGTCTTCATCTATACCAACGTGTCAAATGCCAAAGTGAAGCATGCCCTAATTTCATTTAGGACACATCGAAGTGCAGCTATGGCTAGAAGACGACTGCTACCAGAACAGGGCAATTTTTTTGATAAAGCAGATATTCACATTGACTGGGCGCACCCTGCAATGCAAATTTCGGACATTGTAAGTAAAAATAATTGACATCGTACAATTTAAGAATCTGCTTTCTACATATACATATACATTAACAGAGTTCGAAAATTGAAGTTTTTTAAATTGTACAAGTTTTGAAAATCATTAAAAGCACGTAAAAATTTTCAATATAGCACAAAGTTGTTAGAGAAAGGAAAGAAACATACGTTAGCCATAAAAGAATAACGACAACAAAAGAATCCTATAAGCACTAGAAGGAGTTATACGAGTGTAGCGCATTTACCATGAAGAAGAATATAATGACATGACACGGCTCTAGCCGTCGTCGTCTCGCGAGAAAATGGAACGTGGGTACTTTCGCTGAGCGCAAGACTCGACTTTTCACTCAATCCACTTATACATATCGCGCGCGCATGTTCTTTTTAAGGTCTTTTCGTTAGATGGGGTTCACAGTCGCTCGACAAGACGACCTTGCGACTCCCTTTTTGCGCACATGCATTTCTTTCCCCGATTTATCAGTGACGAAAATCTGGCACGTAAGAGATTCCGTTTAGAAAAAAAGAAATATTGTTATTTCTTTTGCGCTCCTTTGACACACAGAACTTCTCTATGCACATTGCGCAAATATTACACAAGTCTTTGCGAAGGTTTAATGCTTGCTCATTTTGCCTATATAGATTTCTTTCGCTTCAAATACACATTTCTTACATTCATTATTACTCTAATTATAATGCAGTTCTGCGCAGGAACTGCTCTCGATTTAATTTTAATAAGTTTCGAGTTGAAATAACATTATCCGGAATAAATCAATAATAATGATATTGTTGAATTTGATAATTGCGATAAAACGCCTGTAATGCGGCAAACATCTGAACATCTGTGTCTCGAAAGCTTTCGGTGTATTCTAAGTTGTCCAAGTTGTCCAGTAGACGGCGACACTTAATCTAATAGAGAACCGGTCGAGAATAAGCAGTCGTCTGCCTGACCGAGCCATTCGCGCATTGGAATTGGTAAAATCAGCTGACAGTATCTAGTTTGTACAATCGTATTTAACATTTAGCCAACGAAATCGTGAAAATGTCCGAGAAAAATAGTGAGTTCTACGACTACCGAAGTCCGTTAGCTACGCGTTACGCGTCGAAGGAGATGCGCTTCAACTTCAGCGATCAAAACAAATTCAGCACGTGGCGTAAGCTGTGGATCTACCTGGCCAAAGCCGAAATGGTTAGTAGCGTACAAAACTTTTAGCTTTTTATTTATTTCATTTTTTCTCGTTATTCTCTCATCTGTTGGTTCGATTCATCTGCGAAACAACAACAACTAAATTGTATTTCCGATTGAAGTTTTTTCAAAGACCCTCCAAAGACTATTATAGAATATTGTTTAATCAGTTATTTTTATACGCTCGCGGGCTTTTCGAAACGTGATCTCTACCGGTCATTTAACGCGTTCGTTGTCCTGACAATTCATATATCTTAAAGATCATGAGTTTTCTTCTTTTTATTTAATAAAAACGTGAAAATATGTAGAAAGCAGATATGTACAATGAATGTTCTTTATTTCATAAGAATATTTTAACATAAATGTTTAATTAAAAGATGGAAGAATGTGGTTATTGTGATGAAAATGGAAAAATTACAATATCAACCAAACAGTATCGAGCTGACAATAAGAATATCAGGAAACAATTAGTTCAGAATTCCATCAAGCATTCTACTATATCATCGGTCAAGAATTTCTCTGAGAAAGTAACCTCTCATGAAGCTAGTGCAAGTACGCTACCTACAAACGGACTAATTTACAATAATAATAAACTGTGCAATAGAAATCAAAGAGTGTGCAAAACACAAGGGCAATCTGAAAACAATAACATACAAGAATGTCAATTGGATCAAAATGTATTCCAACAATTTAATAGCAGTTCCTATGATAGTTCAATGAAATATTTTGATCATTTGAAGTACTCTATTAGATCGGATGAATCACTATCAGATTTTTCTAGAAGTTCGGATATCGATGAAAACTATTCAAATATTCCTGTTAGTACTAGTACACCTTATCGTAGCGCTGCACCACCCAACTTAAGTTCATGCAATTGTTCGATGGTACGAATCCCCTGGGGATACTATCCTGTAAATCAGAAACCATATGTTTACCATCATAATATTAATTTTCATAATGTTCGATTTCCTTGGCATTTGATGAAAGTTGATAATCCAAATTCTTGCAATCCTAATACTATATATCCTAATCCTAATACTATGATAATGCCTAATATGATGATGCCTATACAAAATCATATAATTACAAACTATGCTGAACGAAATTATGTTGTTAATAATATTAAAAATATTGAACATTTTAGATCATGTCAGGGAGTGAACAAAAGTGCTAGGCCAATTTTGAATCGTAAAACTTTATTTCATTAATATAGAGTCTCCTTTTTAATTGTTTTGAATTATTTAATAGTAGTTTGTATACGCTATGGCACAGTTTTGCATTGTTTTACAATATTGATAAAGATTTACGTTTTTTTTTCTAAGTCGTTAATTCAATTTTCTACACTTCTGCAAGTTTCAACTTGCATCATTAGAAATTATGTTTATTTAAATTTTTTAATCAAAGCACCAATCATGACTGATATACGTTAAACATTTTTAAGTAGATTTAAGTTAGAGTATAAAAAAATAATCATTTGCATGGCAATTTTTCTATAAGATTTTATAAATATTATGTGAATTAAAATTTTTTGATCGAAGTGAAGTTATCTGAGATGATGGAAGAATGTGGAATTTTACAGATTTTTACATTTATCAAGATAAAAAGATTTCCCTAATAATATTTGTATGCTGATTGAAGTATCAAAATATTATTGAATATATTATAGGTTTAAATTTATTTAAAACCGTATTCGTTCTGTAATCGTTAGAAAAATGTACATCATATTATACAGTAAAGTCTTCTTATAAATCACTGGTGCATATCACGTTGTTTATGTTAATAAATTTGTTTGAATATTTTGTCATTGAAGTTTTTTTAATGAATTACTATTATTTGATGGCAAAACTGTATCAGCCTCGAAGTCCTTGACTGTAAATTTCGTGAATTTCGTAAATTTCATATACGTATACGTACTGAGAGGACAATTGTGGGAAAGGAATATTAGGCAACTTTTGACTAGAGTCGTAAACAAAGGTCTAATCGGCTAGGAACAAGATCGAACAATGCATCAAGGATAGAAAAATCCCGACAAGAAGAACTCTACGGATGTACAAGGAGGACACGAAGACCTTGGCCAGTAGCTTCCGGTGCTCAGAGCGTTTGCTTGCTATTATAGGATAGAATTCTTGGGGACCTTTGACAATAACACGAGCGAAACATTGTCTGTCTTTTGATAAAAGGCACAAGATGAATTGTTACTGTTTATTTAAATGCAAGTTAACAAAGATTGTTGACTGGTGGCAATTGTTGGCAATTCAGACAAATTTTTTGACAGAATTGTCAAATCCATGGAGTAATACTTGTTTTTGCAAAATACTTGAATTCAATATCCATATAAAAAAATTAACAATACGTCGAGTAGAAAAAGAAAGCCAGAAGCTATAGCCAGTATCGCTGTTACAGTCAGTCTCGAGATATCGGATGCGTCGTCTTTTCTTGACGCAATGAAGATATCAATGGCTGCCGCTATGAAAAATAAGGTCCCCACTACTCCAAACAAGAACATCTAGCATGTGAAATACAGTAGGAATAATAAGATAAGAAACGATAAGATACATGAAATTTCTATGAGAAAACTGTTGATTGCGCAGACTGTACTAACCGGTGTGTCCGGAATCGGATCGTTACCACACTGGCTCATAACGTCTATGAGCGTTACGAGGAAAAACGTAGCAAATAGAGTCGAAATCGCGGCGGCTTCGACTGGTCCGTAAGGGTTCGCATCGGCAAGCGTCAAGCAATTCAGCACAAGCAGTGCTGTTACCAAAATCTTGCTTGCAACGATAATAAATGTTCCATCGGTTATATTAAGAAAAGCCATTTTCATCAATGAATTCGACGAAAAAAGGAATTACAAACTGAAAAATGCGTATAGGTTTGAGCATGGGTACTCTATGTCCGTCATCGCAGGTTTGAACGGGTGTTGTGTAGATTGGTCCGATCATTTTTCTTATTTATCTACTGTTGCGGCTTGTCACTTCGTATGCTATTTCAACTAAAATATTCGTTGAGGTTAACTCAGACTGACTTTCAAACGCTCGACACACATGATCAAGAAAATCCAAATGCTTAATCATCAGAATGGTCAGATTTTATTGAAAATTCTTTTGCTGGTATCGCAAAATAATATAATGCCAACGTAACTATTGACAAAGTTTTTACTAATTTATAATAATATATCTTTGTGTATATTTCCATACACACATTACATATATATCTACATATGTGTGTGTGCGTGTGTGTGCGCGTGTGTGTGCGCGTGTGTGTGCGCGTGCTTGTGTACGTTACGTGTATCCAGTTTACAGCTTACGGCTTTGATTAATACACATATATACGAATCGGTATTTTTGAGATTCTTCGTTCCATCCGGTTATTTAACTCTATTTGCATATAGTACGTAACTTATCCATGCGCTTAATAATGTGAATATGCAATAACGGCAAACGGTACAGCAGTAGATAAAATTCTTTTATACAATAATAGATTTTGAATTTTTAGCATAAATATTGTACCTTTACAGATGTATTCGTAATAATCTATGATATATAAAACAATTTCTTTTATGTGTTATAATAGAGAAGGTTTAAACTAAAAATAAAAATACTTTCTCCATTGGGGTACCTTAATTAATACAACGAACACGAATAGGCGATTAATTATGCTTTGACTTATGTAATACGTACGTGTCGATCGGTTGATTATGGACGGAATAGAGCTAATTACAAAGACTTCATATCGCTTAAGTATATGTAGGACGGATTATATGCACATATACGTATTGATAAAATGTGCCTATATCGAATAAAGCGGAAAGAGTAGATCCTGCATTAACTTTTGTACTCGTGGCGATTGATTTTCTTCAAAATGTATTTTCTGGTCAAGTCTTCGACGTAATATACTCGTATAACTAAATTAGGCAAAATACACAAAAAGCTGTGTAATACCATGCGAAAAGAATCTATCAACATCGAACGACTGAACGTTCGATATCTCAGTAATTGTACAGATTAGTTCATACTTTGGGATTGCAGCATTGCGTTTAGACGTGTATAATTTAGCCACGTACACAACAAAGTGTACATTATTGAACAATCGAAGATATCTAAATCTATATATGCATGCATTATGAGAAGCAAGCTGTCTAACGTTATTCAAGCGAATCTTTCGAATTTTAATTCATTTGCCTTCGTCTAATAATTATTTATTGGACGAATGCAAATTCAGCAGAGTATCTTAAAATAACATTGCACTTTCGTTGGTTATACGTATAAGTTGTAATTTGATCGAACCTACAATTTGTCAATATATAAAATATTAAGAGATGAACTTTTGTTTTTTCTCTCAGGCAAATGGTAAAAAAAGGACGCGCCATGGCACCGATCGCATATCGAGTGTGGGTTTTCGTATTGGAATCAGCGCAACATTTCAAATTCGTCCAATCATTTACAAAAATCTCTCTGGCGACGAATGCCACGACGACTCTCTAATCGTTAACGTCCTATTTACAACTAGATTACTTGTAATTAGGCATTGAACAAGACGATTGACATTAACAAACTAAATCGACGCGTTAATAAAAAAGAAAAAACTCGCCTACGTGAATATAAAGTATCTCCGATTTCGATGCGCACGTGTTGTAAGAAGTTGCATCGTACGTGCGTAAATGCGGCATCGTGGCGAGTCGCTCCATGGCACTCGCAGAATGAGTTTAATTCAAGGAAACAAGAGGACAGGACAGACGAAGGAATACATTGCGAGTGATGAGGAGGGAACTACTAGACTTACGTCTTCTTCTAGAAGTACTTGATTGTGAAGAAGACGTCGATAGCGAAGACCAATGCGTCGACAAAGGTGAAGAAGGCGCCAGATATTAACATGTCTTGGTATTGCTTGCTCGGGTATGTGTTGGTGTTGTACATGTACGCATAGTTGCTGTGAAGCTTCTTCCAGTTGTAGATGATGACGCTGCCGGCAACGATGTGCAGAATTGCTCCTGTGGCCGAAAACAGCAACGACTGCAACGGAGCAATGTAGTATCGGGAATTTGGCTTGACAGGCCTCAATTACGCGTGACTAATCTGAATTATGAAGTATCAACGGACTTACCGTTCTTTTGGGCATGCGGTCGCCCAATAAATGTCCTAGAATTAAAATAGCATTTATGACTATGTAGCCGGCGATAGTCACGTAAATTACAGCGATATCGTCGAGTTTAGGCTTTGGCGGATGGTTAAAAATTTGATGAAATGAGTCAAACGGGTCGACTATCAGTCCTACGGCAAACACGGATATTATCTGTGAAAAAAACAATCGTATTAACTCAATCCCTTAGTTAAAAAAATGAAAAAAAAAACAGATTAATTTATCTGTGCTGCTTCTATTTGAGAGCGCAAAATAAATCATTATTCACAATGCAAAACCTGGAGCTTTGACTTTATAGAAATAATACGATCGTGCTTATACTGCATTTAGTGAACAACGATTGTAGTATGATCGAGCTAAGTAATGAGCGAATTAACGTGTATTAACCCTGTAATCGATCGTAAGATAAATATAGGCCTTCTATACTGCTTCCCCTTGGCTTAGACTCACATGTAGCTATACTTGTGTATTAACGTAGCTATAGATCAGCAATAGTGAATGTACATAGGAGAGGGATTACTAAACACGTGGCTTTCTTTCTTTTTATTTCGTCAAAATACCACCGCATTGAACGGCGGATTTGACGCCAAGTATAAAGCACGCGTACACATTTTATAAATAGTAAAAACAAACACTTTAAAATAGCATTAATTGAGTACTCACAACTTCGGCGACCTTAAAAACAATGGATCTCGAATTGACGGCGTCAAAATCTTCCTCCTTAGCAACGTGCGAGCTCTGCATACCTCCCTCGTCCGCCATCCTGACTCGCTTGTGTTTTCCTCGCCTGTCTCCCAGTTTGACTGACTTGTGTCCGTGGTCAGGCCAAACGCTTAGACGTGGACCAACTCTCAGTCCCTTTTCCCCTTCCCTATTCTTCCTCTCCTTCTCTAGCGTCGTAACCGCTTCTCTCTCTCTCTCTCTCTCTCTCTCTCTCTCTCTATCCCTCTATCCCTCTATCCCTCTCTCCTTTTCTTTCTACGTCTGTATCTCCTGTACTACGATGTCAAGGGCAGTGTCCGTTATAAACTGGAAAAAGAAAATTTAACTGTTTATGGAGTGGAAACGAGAATCTCACCCAGTCGAGGACACTATTGTTGGATGCATTCCTGGAATGCTATAAGTTGCTACTTCTGACTTTTATTATAAATACACGTATACTCGTGACAAAGCCAATTAGTCTAAGTGGCTTTTTATCGTTACTGTGAATAGTCAGAGGTACAGACCTATAGGAGGACTGTATCGTATAGAATGCGACTGTTTTAGGTAGACTCGCGTGGGATATTCAACAATTTTGCATACAGTGTTCAGTTAGTATAACTATAGTATAACTATATAAATAGTACTAGGTATACTAGATATACTATGTATGCTATATTCACCTGTACGCGGTTTTTCATTCCGCGTTTGAGACAAGTCATTATCCAACGTTATCACGTCAAATCCCGAGAAGCTGCAAAAACAGTACACCGAGGAATGTAAATTGAGTAATTATACGAGTTATGGAAGTCCGAAATGTCTTTAGTGAAATGAAATCGAAATGAAAGAATAAATACGGTTCGTTAGATATACAGCATACACCTCGTTTGAGTTCGTTGACTTCCTCATTGAAAAAACAAACAAGCAAAATTTCTGCATTGCCTGCCGCTGCACTACTTTCGGGTAACCGAGGTTCGACTTCGGAGGAATTTACAAGTTTTCAATACGACCCCCTTCTGCAATAAACAATATTGGATCCCGGCACAAGTCGCTGCGCACCGTCCGAAGAACTGGTAGACGAGTGCGCAATGCCATAAGAAAGGCGTGTGCGAATTCGAATGCACTCGAAGACCGCACGAGGAAGCTAGAATAACTGCAGTTCGAAATAATTATCAGTTCGATTAGGACAGTTAGCCTAGATGGATGCATTCTGCATGCATGCATTGTGTACGAAGACCGCGTGCACTCCTTCAAAATATTCGGCCTACTTTTTTCTCCCGAGCCCCCGCGCGCGCTTCGACTCGACGGTATTTCAACTAGGGAAGTGGCACGCGAGTTCTCTTTGGACGGCGACAACTTGCGCGAGTATACATCGGCGTTTGCATAACTCCTCAATGAAAAGAGCTACGATCGGTGTTCACTCGTACTGGACACATTGGAACGGCTATGCTCCTTTTTCAATTTTGTCCACTCAACATGCTCGAATCCTCTTTCATTCGATATATTCAAGCACACACGCGTACATGGCGAATCTATAGTACTCCTATGTATTAGATTATAGTTACTATGACGCGAATGCATGACTAATTGAAGGAAAAAATGAATTTCAAGGAGCACTGTCTGCATTCTATCGCAATCGATCTCACAACCGATCGGCATCCTAGTAGTATACGAAAAGAGCTTATCGGTGCACAAAGGCGCGGCCCCTATTCTAATACGAGCAAGCATTTAAATGACACGAGGATCTCCGAAACTCCACTCCAGTGAATCATTCGTAGAGTTATTATCAACACACGACAGTCTCGTGACACGTCAGTATCAGCACCCGCGTCTTTTTTTATTACGATTCCAGCACGTAATCAACACGCGATATAAACATATCTATTTGTTTGTGTGTACCTCACCTATTTTGGCTGCAAACGTGCGCGCAAAGGTACAAGGAGCTCGGACTGCACGACCGCGCGACTTAGCTCTGACTAAACTGGAACGCCGAGATACTCGCGGGCGGCGTATGAGCTATACGCGAGAGAGAGCGCGCGCGCGCGCAGGTTCTCCGCGCGGTATAGGTAATGACGCTGCGGAAAGGCCGTCTCGCTCGCACCGCCGCCGAGCACTGTAGTCGTAGCCCCTTTTACTTCATTCCTCGATGCAGTTATACTCGCTTGCCAGTCTACGTCCCAGAGTAACAGCTTTATTTTCTTTTCCGCTCCTTTCTGTCCTTCTCGTTCCTCTCGCGAGCTTCGGATTTTCGAGACGATTCGCTTGATGATGTCTGAATATCAAAAGTAAGTCGTCTCATCGCGTATACGTTAAGAGCGTTGAAAGCGTGAAAGGGTCGTGAATATCGTGCAGCAGAATATACGTCGGTCTCTCGCAAGGGCGGGGAGGGGTAGAGGGGGGAGAGAGAGAGAACTGACACGAGACTGGCGTCGCGTCCTCGCGTCTTTGCGTGAAATGAAACGCACCGTGGCGTCTGTTACTTACTTACGAGAGCCACGTAACGCGTGGGACTTGTCCTGTACAGAGCATAGCTATATCCTTTGTAAATCCTTCATTCTCTTTGGGAGATTCGAGGGTTGGTTGGAAGTTTTTTTTTGTTTCTACATCGAGACCACGTTACAACGTTGACACAGTTCTAATTGCCCGCAGTTCTAGTTATGTTGACGCTGTGCGCGGCTAGAATTGAGTATAGGTGCATAAACATTTGAAAGAGAGAACGATCCAGAGAGCGAGTTGCAAAACGCGAGCGCGCAAAGTGATCCGGGGCATAGAGGTAATATAGGCATTGCCGTAGCACAGAATTGTAACATTATAAAAGTGAGAGCGAACTGTATAAACTATAGGATAATAATACTAGCTGCCTATATTTAAATGTTTTCATACCTCTCAAAGCAGCTGTATACATGTGTGCGCTGTATACAAGAATGAAATGAATATTCAACGCGCGAGCGAGATCGGTACACTGGAAACGTAAACACAGAGCCAAGACCTAACGGTATGTGGATATGTAGGTAGCTATATGTACGAGGTGCGCCGGGCTCCGTACACATGTGAATTGCGGCTATGCTACGTTCGAAGGGGGGGGGGGGGAGTTATACGACCAATGCGTCGTATAACGCGTGGTATAACGCGTCGTGTACGCATTGGGCCGGTTGGGCGCGGCTCGATGTGCTTTACGTACGTGTGCGCGGACTTCATTCACGACTAGAGCACACCTTTAAGTAGGTAACTGCCGTATCGACATGGGATTATCGAATTCGCTTAACCGATGTTTATAATGGGCTTTGAATAAATATTTTGAGATGAAAAACGTCTAGCTCTCGGAACGTGCTTCACCAAGTGAACGGATAGTCCAAGGACAACAGAGAGCAACGAATCGAGTGAAAAATCATAATTTCAGAGTCCCACATGACCGCCTTCGCAGATCGATCGAGCAAGCGTGTAACCGGCTTGAATACGAAAATTATCGAGTTGAGGTCGTTTACCTTCCTCGGTATCGCGTGCAACTCATTTGACTCTCGCACATGATCAGGATACCTCAGGGCTCTTACGAGAATTTGCATTCGTTGTTTTGAGCAAGCTTCTACTAATACATACGCTTAAAAACTGTGTATATGCACACCTGTGTATATACGCCTACATAGGTGAGCGCATTTGACCCACGTGAAAGTGCAACTCACTTGCATTTTCAAACAATAAAATTAATGACAGTTATTTAAATGTGCTATCCAATTGGGAAAGTATACTAGCGCACTTTCTTCTAGTGGGCTCTATATATATTCGTAAAAGTACGAGTTGAAGTCTAATTTGAGAAAGAAAGAACTACGAATGTCTTGAAGCGAAACAGCAAAGTTTGAGAGCACGGCAAGACCGTCGCGCAGTACATTAATCCAATTACTTCATTAGTTTTATTGGGCTTTATTCAGGGACTCTGACGAAGAAATGCGCCGGATCAAAAGATTATTCTTCCGAATATCTCGAATAGAGAGATGCAGAACAGTCGGAAAGGGATACTCGTTTTCTCCGGGTAAGACGAGCAGCTATGCGCATGTAATATGTTGTTATCGCATCTCGTGATCTCGACGCTCGCGGGTGAATCGATCGCCTCGAGTCGACCAATTTGTATATACGTGTAGAGCTTACGGCGGATAGGCGGAAATAGATGCTCGATGTGTACATTTGAGTTAGAAAAAATGAATACGCTTTTAGCGATGCTTATGATGATTTTTTTTCTCGACATGTCTAGACGAAGTCGTCTTATTTTGTGCATTATAAATGAACCGAGAACAATGCGCCTAACTACAACTGCTACTGTATTTTCGCTGCAAATAATCACTGTACCCTCTGTAAGATTGGGGAACAAAGATGCAATTGACATAACGACATTCCTAGCTTTCTAATGCAAATTATATTTACATTGTTTATGAAGACCTCGGTATTCAATTATAGAGATAATAGAGCAAAAATGATATAGCAGATAGGGTTATATTGTTGAGGTATACCTCAAAGTATCGAAAGATCGAGATCGTGGGTGAGTATCATCTGGGTTTACCCATGTAATCCATATAGATCGCATTGAACGAGGTCGAGTAGAACTAATTGATGTACACGATAATAATGGTGATCGCGATGCGCAATAGAAATACTACGTTCCGGTATAATAAGACTAGAGACTAAATAAGGCATACTACATTGTCCAGCCTATTATATGCATCATGCGCATATGGTATTTTAAAAATGCTCTTTGTCTTCAGGTCCAGTTTACCGTGATGCATATACACATATATTTATATGTATATAGAGTACACAGAGCTTCGCGTCCACATTCGCGTTCTGAAAAGGACCGCAGCGTTTCTCTTATGTTATACATTTATCGCGTGGAATTTTCGTAGCGAAATGTAAAGCTCAAACTATCGTTGATGTGTGCTAATTTATTAACAAGTTTTGCTGAAGCATTTAACTTATTATGATTGTGTAAATGAACATTACTTCGCATTAGAGTTAGTTAAAACTATGCAAAGAATCTTTGAACTTTAGTTGTTGCCGACTGCAACGATTACCGATGGCAATTAACGATGCTGGTTAGAATTTTCACTCGTGCCGTCATGCACCGTCATTTGACTTAGTCACTTGTTTAGTTGTCAACGAATGGTGGCCATATAATTGTAGCTACTGTAACGTAGATGAGCCGAGGGGGACTTGGAGAGAATTTAAGTCTGACGTTGGGATCTTTTAGAGCTAATGATATTTATTTACGGATCTAATAAGAATTTGACGTAGGCATATGAACGTTTCCGGAATATTAAAATAGAAGAAAAACAGAAAAGTTATGCACGACGACGCATCCACGCTAAGTGGCGGCCCTGGCACAAAATATTTTATTATCCTACGCGACGAGTGATTATTCTTATTAGCCATTCTTTAGCGCAGTTTTTATAAGTTCTCCAGTCGCGCAAATAAAAGTCGTTAAGCTATTTTAATGATTTTCGAAATCAGGCGGTTCGAATCGGCTCTATTGTTTTATCCAACATGAAGTTGACTTCTCTTTTATCGATCCGAACCAATTGTGCTAGTTCACACGATTAAACTTATAGTCTCTAAAAATTGACGAAATAAATTCACGCATAAACTATTATAAACGTATGCAGAGATAAATATATTATCTATACGATATGCCCCGTAAAAATTTTAACGAACTCTTTAGAAATATAAATTTTGACTTGAGAGTAGCCGAATGTGTAAGTATTGAGAATAAGCTATAGAACTGTTGTTATTGATAGTATTGATAAGTAATCTGCGTATACCATACAATTCTCTCATTCATATTTTTACTTCAAGATCACATGCTTTCTCTTCATAGTAATGTTTAATCACCTCGCTTTGATCGATGTATATTGGTCAATTCATGGTTGGTTTATCATTGCCGCTGCCTATATAGTTTGCTACTTCTTCACGGACACGGGTTTTTGGCTGGTAAAATAGTCGTTTATTATAGACTTTTCGAATCCCAGATTCGGAGATCCGTACGGATTTCAGAATTTTTATTTTCAGGAATTGCTTCTCCTGTTGACATATTTATTCGTCTTGATACTCAGCATATTCGTGGATGCATCATCTCGCTGTTTATTGCCGCTCATCACTGCAGCCTTGATCGGAGTCGATGCCGGTTTTTTAATTTTAAAAAGACAATAATATTAAATGTACTGTATGTAATAAATATGCGTTTGTGCAAGAAAAGAAACATTTTTTATTTTATTTTCGATAATAATATATGTTTCACTGTGCGTAAATGTATCGAAACTCATGTAACAGTTTTTCATTTTTGCTTTTCTCATTATTTCGTTCCGATAATCATATCGATCACCAACATTACCATTGACGCTGGGAAAAGGGGAATGAGTTATTTTAACGCGCCACCTATATGCAGAAGTGAATTTATATATTTACCCGCATTGGAAAGTATAATGAAGTAGAATCTAGACTCCGACGATTCTGAAAAAAATATAATCAAAATAATGTTATATGCTCAATTAAGATTGTGTAACGAGCATGTGATGTATACTTATGTAATGCCTATTCGTGCCGATCTGCCATGCTGGATTAATAGCGATCGGAAGATCATAAATGTAACCCAGGGGTCGTATATGTGAGGAGTAAACAGCTGTTATGACAATAAGTTTTACTAGAGAAACGAGTGTCACAACAGTATTCTGAAAGAAAATTGGTTATTTTTATAAACTTGATTCTTTGTTCATGGCGATATTGACAGTTTTCTATGCATGTATACCGTGAGTACAGATTTCTCAGTCATAGTGGACACTATCAAAAGTACACCTAAATTTGTGAGGTAAGAGCAGTGGTAGCCTTCTATAAGCTTTTCGTAGTATGTATCAAAGGCTGATCGATAAAGTAATAAAAAGTGCAGCACGAATCCTAAAATCTATATAAGCGATAGTTTATCAAATTTAGGCGCATAAAACTAGTTGGCAAACGGAGAAAAATTAATCGGACACTTGTTCATTTTTACCAACTAAAACTGAGTACACAATGCCTACGTTATCGTATTTTTACTCGAGATTTTTCTCCGTTATAGATCGCAATTTTTTTATCATTATTATTACTGTCGAATTTTTACTCACAAAAGAGGCCAATTTAAGAAAAAATCGTGGATCTTGACAAACCTGGTTAGTTGCTTTGAATACTGCCATATTTCAAATGATTATAATAACTTGATATTGGATATTGGATCCAAATAAAGGGATGAGGTTATGAAGAAATAGCATTTCGCACGTACGATCGCACTTCAGTTTTTATAATCAAAAGAACAAAATATTATTTTATTCTTTATTTCTCTATTTGTAATTTATTATTTATCAATCCACTACAATTATTTTAAAACAATACAATCAATATATTGAGTACTAATATACTCAGACATACAAAAGTTTACAAACAAATTATTTTATAAAATATTCACTTATGTCTAATTATTCTAATTTCCTACATGGTATGCATGAAAACAAGCAATGGAAATTCTAATCACTTACAGGAATTAGCAGTTACAGAAAAAAAATTTTGAAAACTATAGGTGATTTGCGAACAGAATGTCTGTTCTGTAAAATGTCACTGTAATGAATCATTTGCATGAATTTGTTTTAAATCTAGTTACGTACAAAACTTTTATGTATATACGAAAAGCAATATAAAAAAATATTTATTTCTAACAAATCGGTAAATTCGTAGATATACGTAGATATGTGTAATATCCTGTAAAACTCGTAATACCATGTACATATCTCTCTTTCACATACATACACACACACTCTCGCTCTCTCTCTTTCTCACCTCGTCCTCGTGAAATTTAAGCGAATTCTTCCTTGGCGAAGTGCAGGAAGGTCAGTATGAGATCGATGAGATACGCCGCACCTTCTAATACACACAGAGATCCCAATGCTAAACCAACCTGTAAACAATAAACCATACCTATTTTATTCACATGGCAAAGCTATTAACGTACGCGCAGAAAATTAGGTCAAGTCTTTGAACGACCAAGAGTCGACACGCATTAATGACAAAAAAGCTCTCTTCCCCGTCAAGTCTTTTGTTTTTCTGTAGATATGGAAGCATTTTTCGTCTGCTCAATACGAGCACTAATAAAGGTCGGATGCTAGTCCATTACATTGGATCTATATCTGTATACACACATAAAATCAAGTATATATATAAACTTTCGATTAGTATTACGAAATTTTGGAGGTTTGCCTTGAATTTGCCATGAGTTATTCCGAAAAAAAATTTTTTTTTCCCAAAGAATGGACTAGATCATACATACTCTCGAGTTGTTCCAAATGGTAAAGAAATGTTTTACCTGTCTCTCTGTCGCAACATGCAGATACTTGTGCTCCGACATATACCCGTGCCAGTAGTGTAGAGCAGTGCCACCGACTGCGATGAACATAAACATTCCCACGAAGTTCATGATGATTTCCTAATTTTCAACAGAAATACAGATGCGGTTCAATGATTTTTCACTTTATACAATCTAGCATATACAAGAATTTAGGTATGAATACTACTAACAACTATCGACTTCTTGTGCTCCATAGTACCGAAACAAAAGCTGATAAGTACGACACTGGTGTAGATGAAGAAACCAACGAAAACACCGGAGGCGACGATTTCTGCGTCTGGATTTTTTTCTTCGTTCAAGTTCCATGTTCCACCAACGCCCAAAAATTCACCGCTATATCCCGTTCGATAGAGAATCAATATGATCAAATTCAGTATCTGAAAATTATGATTTCAAGTTAAAAAAGTATTTAAACTTTATTCTTATAGTTCAATATATCTTTCAGTGCGACTAATATTAACCTCGATTGTACATTAATAAATAACTGAATCAGTCAAATCTTATTCATAGTATATTCATAGATTAAAGGTGTGCACACCTTGCGTATACTCCTCATCGCGTATAGTATCACTCGATAAACATTGACGTTCTTATCGTCCAACTGATATTCTACCAGTGAATCACTACTACCTCACAATTAGTGTACTCACGTAGTCTTCCCGATTAAAGTGATTTTTACCATTTTTATTACAAGTTTAATCAGTTTGTCAAGCCATTCTCTAATTATTCTTTAATTCAAAGTCGTAAATTGATTTCTCTTTTAAAATACCATTAACCAATAATTTTTGAATAATAAATAAATCGATCTTTGTAATCTGATTTTTTCACCGTTATATAGTTTGGAGGTATAAAATTCTGTAGAAAATAAAAATCGTTCCTCACTTGAAACTCATTTATAATACACACGAAGCAGCGACTTACCAATTTTAAGCCCTTAATGACGATGCTACCGATAGTTTGTACGGAGACCATTTTGAAGACTTGATCGTTCGCAGACCTTCTCGTGGTACAATATACTGACAAGCTAGATGAAAATCGAAGCAGCGGGAGACCAGCACTAAAGAGTAAGTTACGCCGAGAAGAGTAAAAAGCCAAACCCGTGTGTTATCTAATCTGATAACGCACGAGCCGGGAGATAAGTGGGAGCAGAGACATGGAGTTTTACACCTGCGTGTACATTTTGTAGCAGTGTATAGGCCTAGGCATGGCAAGCCCTTATCTCGAGTTTCTTACCAGTTTTTAAACCCGGCGAAGCATCTGCGGTTGCCTACGGCTTTGACACACTGCCTGCAATGGCCTATTTTCGGAGGAATATTCATACGAGAGATTATTATTTTTCTTCCTTCAACTTGCGCCGTTTGGAGTAACTGGCTTTAGTAATGCTGAAAGCAATGTTGTACTCGTCGTTTGGAGGATTTAGAGAGGACATGATGAGTCACGTTGAAAATTCACTCGAATTCATTTGAATTTTATGAATCGTATGCGGTGACGCTCTACACGAGTGGCGCTCAAAGAAGCCACTGTTATAAAAACATTACGAGACACGTGCACGTACGCCGTCTGAATGAAATAATTATTATTATTATGCGTATTTCAGAATCTGGGTTTGTCGATAACGACCGAGCAAATTACGGAGATGGAGGCGCATATGAATGACATCGACTTTGAGGCAGCTGCGAAAGAGGAGAAGGCGACTAGACACGATGTAATGGCCCATGTTCACGTGTTTGGAAATCAATGCCCCAAAGCTGCTCCCATCATCCATCTTGGAGCTACGAGTTGTTACGTGGGCGATAATACCGTAAGATCAAAATAAACTTTAAGTTAACATTAATATTAAATGTCATATATCAACACAGATTATATCTACTAATTTAACTCGTATCTTTTGCAGGATCTCATTATCTTGCGCGACGGTTTTGATATTATTCTGCCAAAACTAGCTGCCGTCATTCGTCGCCTAGCGAAATTCGCTCTGGACAACCGATCTATTCCAACTCTTGGCTTTACCCACCTGCAACCTGCTCAATTGACCACCGTAGGGAAGAGAGCGACTCTGTGGCTTCACGATCTTCTCATGGACGAGCGGGCGATTCGCAGAGCCAGAAATGATTTACGTTTCCGCGGCGTCAAGGGCACTACTGGCACACAAGCTTCATTTTTGCAACTCTTCAATGGTCACTATTTTCAGTCATTAGCATTACATCATTATTCGTTGATTACGACTTCGTAGAAATTATTGAGCACTGATTTTCGCGCAGGTGATGGTGAGAAGGTGAAACAACTGGATAATCTCGTGACGAAAATGGCAGGATTCGAGAAGCGTTACTCCGTCACTGGTCAGACGTACAGTAGAAAAGTCGACCTCGAATGCTTGAACGTTCTTAGCTCTCTAGGTGCAACGGTGCACAAGGTAGTAATATAAATTTCGACAAAAAAATAACGCATCGAGACAATATTTAGCGAAAATTGTGCAAATTTGCAGATCTGCAGCGACATTAGAATCCTCGCTAATATGAAGGAGATCGAAGAACCATTCGAGTCGACGCAAATAGGCTCATCGGCTATGCCGTATAAGCGCAATCCGATGCGCAGTGAGCGCTGCTGCAGCATAGCGCGTCACCTAATGACACTTGTTAACAACACCCTGCATACCGCCGCTAATCAGTGGATGGAACGCACTCTGGACGATTCGGCGAATAGGCGTATTACCCTTGCCGAGGCTTACCTTTCGGCTGACGTCATTCTTATGACACTGCAGAATATTACCGAAGGTCTCGTTGTCTATCCTAAGGTTATCGCCAGACACATTGCCCAGGAACTTCCCTTTATGACCGCCGAAAACATAATAATGGCGATGGTCAAGGCTGGTGGCGACAGACAAGTAATACTTAATCAGAGCTTTTTTAAATTAGTAATAATTTATTTTTTTGATGTCAAACAAAATCAAGACTAAAAATGAAAATGAAAATCAACATTTCCGAATTTCCAATGGATTCAATTTATCGCATAAATTATTGTGTTTTTTAGGTTTGTCATGAGAAAATTCGCGTGCTTTCGCACGAGGCTGGAGCTCAAGTAAAACAACACGGTAAAGATAATGATCTGATCGAGAGAATTCGCTGTGACGGATACTTCGAGCCTATCCTCGGTCAACTTGATGCTCTATTAGAGCCATCCACCTTCGTCGGTAGAGCGCCTGATCAGGTACTCGAGTTCCTCGAAGAAGAGGTTGACCCGATCCTGGAGAATTACGACGGCAAGTCCGTGGCACCCGTCGAGCTCAGCATATAAGATCAATCGTTACATCGTATCTTTTATACCGAAATATCGTTTATTTTTAATGTATATTATTGCACTACAACCTCAGCCTTGAAGGCAAATCGATGTATCCATAGCTTTTTTTAGTCATATTTTTTATTTGACATTTTCGCATGTATAATATGTAAATAAAGGGCTTTTCACTTTTTTAAAGAAATTAAAGTCCCTTGCGAATAAAATACAAATTTTATATCAAACGTAACAAATACATTTTTACATTAACTGTGTAAAATAACTATGATAAAGCCTTTCTTACATTTAGTATTTTCGACTTTTTTTGCTGTGATAGCGTACGTATAGAAGACGGACAGAAAAGAAATATATAACATAATACAAGTTCATGCAAATAGTTTACAGAACTGTTAGAAAGTAAATAATCAGTAGTAACAAAGAATAGAAAAAAAGAAACGATTTATAGAAATAGTGTAAAAGTATAAGAGTCGCAGTAAATTTTGTAGAAAGAGTATCATGCTTCAAAAAATAACACAGATAAAGTAATCACACGGAAGTATGGACTAGACGAGTATAAAGAAAGGTGAAAATAGTCAAGCAAGCCAACTGGCTATGGGGAAAAAGTAATAAGTTTTCAAAGAAATCCGAGGAGCGATTACAGATTTTTAAGGAATAGCTTTATAGTAGGAAAAGTGCGCGGAGAAATTTGAAGAACAATTATCTAAGCTGCTAATGAAATTCAGAAATGGAAAGCTCAAAGCAGTCGTAGGAAAAAATAAGTAGCTCATATAAAGATATCTAAAGAACTACAATATAGATAGTAAACAATACGCAAAGAAGAAAAGGATATTTACAGTTTTAAGATAATATATTTTACAATAAGTAAAGAAAGGTAGCGAAAAATAGTGTCGTAAGCGACAATACCGCAATGTAAAATAATTTCAACGGAGATTTAGAAAGTGTGAACAAAAAAAGATAAAAGAAAATATCATTAAAATAATGACATCGCAATAAACGTGTAAATGGCTGGACAGATGCAGAAACTATTTACAAAAAAAGAACTCAAAGTAGAGGGAGCAAGAAGTGTAAAAGAAAATGCATATTTATGTACTTAAAGCGAAAAAGAAAGAGTCTGAGATCTACACATAAGATATTTATTTATTTACTTGATCGAATTTAAGATATTTAAGTAAAGTAATTTTAAAAGGCAAAAAAAAAGAAAGTAAAGAGTAAGAGATAGAAAAATATTTCTAGCATGGTTGATAATAAAAAGTATGAAAAACAAAGTAAAGAATAAACAGGTTGGAAAAAGTAGGCAGAAAGAGCGAGAAGAAAACTGAAAATGAATAGTCCAGGTATGAGTAGACAGATGTAAAAGTAAACAGTGGATTGGCAAGATTTGGCGTCCATTGAAAGTAAAAAATGGTAATACTGGTAGGTAGAGTCTCGGAACAGAGTGAAGTACGATTGGCAATAGATAGGTAGATGGGCAGATGATAGATAGATAGATAAAGAAGGCGAAGTAAATGAAAATAGTTTTAATATCCAGAGACGAGAAGTTGGAGAATGAAAAGAAAATATAATAAATGAGAGTGAAAGAAGTTTTAAAAAAGTAATAATCTAAGCTAAGTAAGCTTGAATAGAGAGAATATGTGTAAATGTAAAATTGAAAACTCGCGAGTGCAATTTATTACTATGTACAATGAAAAAGAGATGAAGTTTAAAGTTTTAAGATATAGTAACCGGAGTTTGAAAATGAGTAGTGACGTTGCTATCACTGAGTGACGTTGCTAGCACTCTCTTGGATGGAATATAAGAATTTTTCAACAGAAAACTTGAGCAATAAGATAGCAAGACCACAGTGGGATAGTAACGCGATTGGAAAGACAAAGGAGCTATCACAGTATATAGGCGTAGCGCAAAGCGGCGATTTTCTTTCCTCTTCTCCTCGAAACCGTAAAAATTTTCTTAAGTTTCCGATATTCCGAAAAATTAGGCTATCAATTGGAGAATAAGTAAAAAATCTTAGATGGCCCGATCGAATGTGCATTAAGATCTAAAATAAGCTCTCTACTCCTTAGCTACGCGATAACCGCTAAAGCTAGTGCTGTTGTCATCAGGTTTGCCAGATTCGACAAAGACTGCCAGTCGATCTCCGACGGCCATACGAAGCAAAACAATATTGGCGCCCCCGGCCGGTCCAGAACTGATCACCGGTTCCCAACTCTCGCTTAAGCTGAGCTTGCGCTTAAGAGTCAGACGTAAATCGCTGCTTCCATAGCCCGCGAAGCTGAACTGATACAGTCCCGGGCAGAAGGTTGTGAAAATGCCGGTATTGGAGGCGTAGCCGACACCCTTATCCAGCAGCGTCTCCGTCAGTACCAGGCGAGCATCCTATTCACATTTGATGTTCAAATTAACAGTTAAATGAGTCGCTAGAACTACAAGTACTATGAAATATCTTTGTGCGTTTACCTCAATGTTGGCATGCGTGCCGGAAAAGGCGACTGGCTTGGAACAGTCGGATGCGGTGGCTAGTTTCTGTGAACCCACAGTTGTGATGGTGTCAGGAGGATCAGGTTTAGCCGCGTCAACCAGCAAACCGGCCGCTAATAACAGCATTACCCATACCAGCCTGCAAAAATTCACAGAATATTCGAATTTTCTATATCGTAGCTACTTTCTAAAAGAAGTCGCATGTGCACCACAAAACTCCATCATTCATTCATGCGTGCTTTCGTAACATCACTTTTTCTTTAATAACACAGTCACACATTTCAAGTCATCGGGCTGAGTTAGGCTCAACGAGTTTCTAACGCAATAACCATATCTCCGTTACGCTTATATTTCATCTTTGCAATTATTATGCAGCAGCGACTGCGATCCTTGACGTTGTGCAACGAGCCAATATAATGAAAAAACTTTCAAATTATTGAATTATGTGTTTATTTATGGGAAGCGAGTACCTACCTTTACACAGGGATCTAGTCGACTGGTCAGAGACGAGTACCGAGTGTCGAGTGAGAGTAAGCTTGGACCGTCGTGTTTCAGTAATGTGATTTTAAAAGTGAAAGGTTCTACTGGCATATATATATATATTGTACGTATATGACATTGCGCAATGCACTTCGATGCGGCAAAATTTTTATTGTGTATAAAGCTTGGTTACCAGCTATAGTATACTACGCCGCAAATTTCGGATCTTTCTGTGATGCTGATACTTATACGCTATTCATATATAATGCTGTGTAACGAAAAACTAATAGAAAAGGATCCTACAACTTTCACTTCAAACCTTAGCTCATCCTATTAAAACAGTCTTATTCAATTTACTAGTAAGTAATATAACAAAGTCGCTGCGGATCGACGCGTAGTATAATAATGATTACGTATTGCCATCATTAGCATTATTAATTTATGCATTTTCTATATTGAAAATAGCGACAACAGATATAGTCACGTACGTAAATATTGTAAAGAACTAAAGTGTTTTCAACTGCGCGAGGCATTAGTACATGGGTCGTATATGCGCAAACGTGCGCATATGCAGTATTATTATTATATTTTAATTATTATTAATATTAGGCATATTAGCTTTTTAATCATTTGTCACGTAAATTACACTAAATGGTGTTATGAAAATTTGTAAAATCATGAAGTAGTCAAATAATCCATTAGGCAAGCCTAACGAAGACTCGAACAAATGGACATACCGAATGATAATAAATCCGTAAGTCTATAAATCGCCGCAAACAATAGCATAGAGCCATAATTTATTGCAGCTTATTCGGCTGCGACTGGATTGTTCCGCTTTCTACTCGAGGAGAAAGTGACACCACCACCGCGATCTCCGGTGAAGATTGTTTTATCTGTGCTTCTTTTCTTTTTCTCTCTTCCGACAACGCGTTATCTGCCGTTCTATACGTAGGACACGAGAGCGGAAAAAGACGCGGTCAGACAAGAACAAAAAAAAGAGAAGGGCAATGCGCGAGAAAAACCTTTCACTTTCTCGTTTGCGATAGCTCAGTAGTTCTCTCTAAAGCAAGTTCCTTAACGCGCGCGTATTTGTTCAATAATTTCATATACATAATATTCGAACAGGATTTATCAAGCATACAGATGAACGAAAAAAACGAAAAAGGCGCTTAACGACGTTTTACTATTCGAAAAAGAAACTGCACATAGGCAGCAGTGCATACAAATTACTGCGACTTAAAATTTAAATAAAAGGCCTACGATACAAAGTTATTGCTTCAATTATATTAGTTTTTGTTGTAGTTCAACGATCAAGCGTTGAATACAATGTAGATAAGAATTAAATAAGTATTTCATTGGTATTTACACAAGGTGTTATTTTTATTGCAAAGATTGATTGACACACTGATTAATAGAATCGCAGATTAAATGTTTCTATAATGAATGCTTATTTGCATTCATGCTATATTTTCATTCGTTTTTAGCAATATATATAATAATAAACCTTGAGTTCAATTAAAGCTGACCGATGAACTATTATCAAAAAGCATTCGTGAATTGGAAGAAATAAAACGAAGAAACACGCTCGTGTACATAAAGAGCGAATTAACATATAAGGTGTGAAGTAATACTTACATGATGTTGGATCCTGGTAGATTTTCGGCGAACCTCCCCGACTGGCTAATACCAAGTGGGCTCAGCGATGGTAGGTGCTCGCACGCTGCGACTATGGCGGCGGCTGTTGAGTCGAGAGCTTCGCTCTCTTTCACTAGTGCCGCGCGATTCCTCGGACTTGGGGCCGCGAACACACGGCTTTATATCACCTTGCTCGGCCAAGTGTCTCTCCTTCCATTTAGTCGCTTGCCGCCGCCGCCGCCGCCGCCGCCGCCGCCGCCCACCTTTCCTTCCCAACGCTGAGCAGCGGCCCCATTACCTGTCGATGATCCTCATCTTAATTTTTTCTTCTCCATAATGCGCCCAGCAGCAGAGAAATTTTCAATTTCCTTTGCTTTTCTCCGTACCATCGTGTGAGATCATATGCAATATTTACCGATGCGTAAGTTCACTCGTTACGCAGCGGTGGGACGTACGACATTGTCAAATTGGAGATAAAGATTAGCATTGATTTTCATTCATACTTCTTAGCGTGTACGCGTTAATTATTATAAATTTTATAATTATTCTCAATTATGAATATACGTTAGAAATAGTTTAGCAACAATCAAATCGAACCGATCAAGATGACAGCAGGGGCGGTGAGACGCTTCTATGGTTAGGATGCCTAGAAAACATTTTAATGGGGTATATGCTCTTTTACTTTGATTATTCAGAAAAATACCGTTTACATAATGGAAGCTGATTTCGAAAAGTTTTTGTTCGAAGAAGAGAACGAACGACGACAGGTGTATGAAAAAAGTTGCGTTACTGCTGTGATGGTTATGTATAACACAGATTACTCGGATAAATAAAAACTAATGATTAGTATATTAAAACGATGTGTACAAACAGTCCTTTCTTTCGTATACAGAAGAAAAAGAAGATATCACAAGGTCATCAGATTCACCCTCACCTCAGCCGACATACTTTTCATTTCGACTTGTGTATAATTATATGGTATATATGGCTGTATACTTGTCCTTTCGTTCGTTTCTCTTTTTTCACTTTTGTTCCGACAGAGAAGCATGTCTCTCTACGGTATCGGAAACGTGTCCGAATAATACGCCCTTTCAAGAGATCCTTTCACTTTTCAAAAAACTTTACGGTTCTCGATACGCCTTCTCGATAAGTCGATTATTTTTATTTCTCTGCGACTTGCTATGCTACAGAACTTTATATGTAACTAAATCGTTTATACACTACACTTCCATCTCGTTAATTTTCGCTCTTGTTTGTAGATATCAATTGCTTCATTATTAGTCAATCTTGTGTACGTAGCTGCTACGCGTGCAGTTCACTGAACTTTGCATTGGCTTTCTACATTTTTCTCACCTATAATGCTTAACCGGTTATGATAATAAACGTCTTTATAATTGAATTTAATATACTATTTTTATTTGAATCTTTGCACGATAAAATATTTCTCGAATCCTTTTTCTGATATTAATAAATTTTTTTAATTTTTGTCTTTGACATAATTAATTAGTTTATCACTTCTCGAGTCCATAAATTTCTCTTTCCGTATCGAGAAAGCTTACCTTCGCTTTCAGTGTTCTACTTCAGTTTCACAGTCACTCCGCTGTGTAATCAATGAATTGTTTTTATTTATAATAATAATAATATAACGTGTATAAGGTGATATAACATAATATACTTATACTGTCGAAAGAACCATTATGTATCTTTCTTGTTTCCTGCGGATAATGTAAGTTGAGTGAGCATGCTTAAAGCTGCAATTTTTTAGTAAATACAATTTTTGGTAGATAATTACTGATTTATTTACAAAATATTCAATAATACATTATTTATTGTACATACTATAGTAAAAAATTTAGACGAGTATTAGGCACTTGAGTTGTTTTCGTCGATAAATTTTTCAAAATTTCGCGTACTTAAAATTTTTAAGGATTTTCCAGAGTTTCAATCTCTTACGTTGCTCATATTTACAATTCGACTCCAATAAAAATCTTATTTACATTCTCTTCACAATTCTTTCGGCCTTCCTTTAGTTTAAGTACACTTTGAATTTTGTTGTAACTAATAATAGTAAACGTAAAATATGTAGATCTCAATACTATTTATTACATTATTAAAAGAGCTAGCTTTTGAATATTCATCAGGCACATGAAGAGAAATTCGTTTTAGATAAATTTGAATCGACTCACGACTAGCACTCTTAAAAAAGCACAAGATCTACACATTCTAGGCTCCATTTCGTCATTTAGCTTGCGTGCGCTAGATTTACGTCTTGCTTTATACACAGAACATTAAAAACAATATATAATAATTTATTATTAATTACTATTCTACATTAGAGGTCATGGGCGTTATTAAAACTTGCTTATCAAAATAAAATAACACATTGCTCGATACTTTGATTTCAAGTGATGTTTTAACCATATTGCTACTCGTGACAACTCCATTTACCATGGCGCATCATTCTATAATTACATTATACTTTTTTGCATTTTCAGCAGGGCGCATTACAAAGCTAATAGCATGTCCTATGATTTAAAACACGCGATAATCACGGAACATTCTCCCGCTCATTATACGGATTATACACATTATTATTTTTTCATGCTAGTGTCTCACTTCAAATGAGGAGCTTATTATCTTGACAAGCAGGACCCTTACTGGGGTAGTTGCAAGCTCCAGCACTCGAGTCAAATGACAAATGAACCGGGCAATTGAATACGTGTAGCGTGTAACGTTTCTTCCACTCATCCCAGTGGCAAGCATAGAATTTATTACAAAATTTAGGGTGTCTGAATAGACCTGGTCTGACGCAGTCTAAATCGCCCCCAAGTGTCTCGTCATTGCCTCTCAAACCACCAGGTCCGTAGCGATCGAATGAGTCATTTTGATTCCTCAGATTGTTAGCTGATCCACGAGATCCATCCACTAGAGCCTTACCTGCTCGACTTTGTGCGAATCGCTGCCCTACATTAGAGTTATCTTCGACTCTGATTAATAAAGGTTGTTGATTTTGCGTCCTTCCATTTATCGATGTCTCGTCCTTTTTCAGTGTTACCGAAGCTGGTGTTGAGGTGGAATACGTTGGCACGTATTCCTTCAATCGTTGTGGTGGAAGGTAGGTGGACGGAGTTTTTGAAGTGGTTGGTGGTAAGTAAGTTGTAGACGATGGTTCTCCTCTTGAAGTTACAACTATGCTTGAGTCATCTCCACTTTTTATAAGCCTATTTGATGGAATGTTTTTAAGGAAATCAATTTCTTTTTCGTCTTCTTTGTCGTTCTCAACATCGACATAGATATCGCTTTCGTCATAATTAGCCAAATCAACGGTACCACGGTTGCGGGAATTGATCTGTAAATTTGGTCTGTTTGGTCCACGGAACACAGCGAAAGGATCAGCTTTGCAAGTACACTCGGCTCCTAATTTGTTAAGAATCAACGGATGCAAGTCACTAAGTTTAACAATGACTTTCTTCTTTTCGTTTCTTACGTTGAATCGACCGTTGGCTTCAACACGACCACGTACTCGACTCAATTCGCCAGCGTAAGTTGTAATTTCAGGAACTATCGTGCTACTTTGTTGATTTCTAGTACCAAAGTTACTATTATTATTGAATTCTGCAACAATTTGAAAGTTTTGTGCTTGAATTCCTGGATTTTGACGAATGATTTCGTTGTTGAATCCTACTCCACCAATTGACGTTACAACATCTGACCCTACTAGAGTCCTTGTCTGACCACTAAAGCCTTTATTTTGATTTGCAAATGAAGAAATTCGTGGATTGTTTACATTTCCGTCTACTGATATTTGAGAGTTATAATTTGTTAAGCCTTGATTGTCAAAATTATCCTTTAGCGAACCTTGAGAACCAAACAATTTCGTAGAACCTCTACTGGAATATGCTTCATTAGCTTGTCCTTGGCTAGCGAAATTTGAAGATGCTTGATTTATAATTAATCCACGAGTGCCAAAGTTACCTCCAACTTCATTATTTAAGGTACTACTTGAAAATTCTGGGGGAATAGTTGATGACACTTGATTCCTTAATAGAGGATTGCCAGTAGCTCGAGAAGTAAAGTCAGCAGCTGCATTCAAATTTTGAGAATCAACAGATATTGAGGATTGGCCAAATTGACCCTTCGAAAATTCTGCTGAAACTATAGGTTTTCTAAATATAACACCTGCTTCGGGTGCAAGCGTACTCGATGGTAAATAAATCTAAAAAATATATATGTTGTTAGTATAATTCTTTTAAAACAATTAATTGCAATATATAATTTTTTATTTGTAAAGCGTTACCTGATTAGGAATGTTTACAGCAGATCTATGTTTATTTGCCTCGTTAACACGTGAAAATTCTGTTCTTGACGTAATGTCACTTTCAGTAAAGGAGTTAAAATCTTGTGTTGATGTAATAAGAGGACTGTTTTCGTTTGACTGAAATGATATATTACGCTATAAAATCACTTGGAAAATATGTTAAAATATAGTATTTCATCGGAACTCACTTCTTTAACGTTTTTTGTTTGCTGTGTTTGTTGATAATTTATATTTGTAAATCTTGGTACTCCTGTTACCCTCTGTCCAAAGTTGTCTTGCTCTGCGTTAGATATAAAATCGGAATAATCAAAGTTACCTGTAGAGTCCTGAGTTGTTGAGCCGTAATCGTTTCCTTGATAAAACGACACTCCTACATCTAAGTGTACGTTATCAGACAGATATCTGGGTGTAGTTTGAGTACTAATGATCGCAGGAATCGGAGTAGTAGATATAACGGTTTTCGAACCTGTGTCTACCACTGGACGTACAGTCGTAACTGCTTGAGGTAATTTAGCAGCTTCAAAAACTGTCGTTTTGAAATTTTCTAATTGTCCAGTAGTGAATCCGACCGGGGAAATCGTAGTGCTCAAACCTCTATTGTTTTGCGCGGTTTCAATAATAACTGAATTATAAGTACTAAAAGATTGAGGATTAGATGTTGGAGATGAAGTCGAAGACTCGATGTAACTTGTTTTTGGCGCAGAAGAGGTTGTAGAGATTCCATTAATTTCTAGCTGTACTAATGGTTTTAGATAAGAATATCCGACGGTTTCAGTATCTGTTCTAGATGCACTGTTTGTTCTCAAAATATCATTTGAAGTAAAGCCATTAGCTGATTGCGATGCTCCGAATTTTCCTGTATTACCGGCATCATTGAAGTTGGTTACACCAATAGTATCAAACTTACTTGTCGATCCTTTCGCATCAAAGTTTGTTGTAGCTCCGAAGGTGTTAAACTTGGTATTTCCTGTAGTGCCAAAATTAGGCCCGGCAGTGTTGAAGTTTGCAGTACCTGGGGTAGTTCCAAAGTTGCTTGACAATTCTTTCTCTCCGAAATTTGTTGCCGCTCCCTCTGTGCGGAAGTTCGGTGCAGTTCCTGTTATTCCGAAACTACCAGAGAATGCCTGCTCACCGATAAAATCGGGGTTAGGTCTAGGTCGTGGAGTGCTTGGCCCAATAACGTAACTACCACTACCACCAACTTGAGCGGTTGTAATACCAGTCTTGGTCGGACCTGTTTTAGTAAAACCACCTATTGTGAAAGTATCAGTACTACCATCAACCTTGTGAATAGTTGACTGAGCATTATCTGCGTTACCATCATTTATAATAAATGAATTAGGTATTCCTGTGTAAGAAGGTGTTCTGTAATCTTGAATATCGGTTTCAGTAACCTTATTTGTAACAACTCCATTGTACCGAATTGGTCCCCGTCCACCGTTAGAGATATATCCATCTGTTTTATAAATCTGTGGCGTACTAGATTGTATACTTGGATTCTTGAAATTGGGGGTTGTCGTTGATAGAGGTCCAGCAAAGTTAGTTCCGAATATTCCAGTATTATCTAATTCTATCGATGGTCGAACGTTATTGTTTAATGGCACTACTCCAAGAATTGGCGTTCCTAAAATTACAAAACAATGTTAATAATGTTTTAAAAATGAAAATATAGTTTTGATTGGTTCAATATATTTTACCGTCGTTATTGAAGTTTTCAGCATTGGTCGAAGGAGTTATCGTATTTTGAGTTGATTGCGTAACTCCGAATGAAACGTAAGGATTCTGGTAGACCTTAGTTCCTTGGTTATATCCTGTGTTAGCAGCGGTATTTACATTAATCCTATTGTAGTCAGTAGCCACCGGGTACCTTGTAATTTGATTGTTGGAAGTTGTAATACTGGATCCAATAATTTGTGAATTTCCGTAATCATTCGTTTGACCTGCGGCTGTATTAAAGTCAACTGGGGCAGTAGTAGAACTTCCGAAATGGATCGGTCCTGCTGTTTCTCCATAGGTTCCAATTGTCGCATCATTGTTATTGTAAGTTCCATCGCGTATTAAAGTAATAGAAGGCGTTACACCAGCTATGAATCATAAATTGACATTTTTATTTATTTCAGACGTAAAATAAAATTAATAATATTTTCTGGCACCCTAATATATTTTTAACTTTTGTTAATATAAATGTTCTTAATGAGTTTTGACTTTAAAATCAGCCAAAGTATTTTAATGAAATTAAGATTTATTAGAAATGAACCCAACTGTATCATGAACAGCAAAATATGATATGATACATATTAGTGTAGTTATTCTTTGAAAATATTTTGCTTGAATTTATTATGTTTATAACTTAACTGCTTCAGGTTAGCATCAGAGAACACAAAAGGTCTTTAAATTTGTGATATCTTAATGAAATTATGAATGTATTTAGCAACTGCCAGTCAAAAATCGAAAAAAGTTTATATTCCTTATAAATTCACAGTAATAAAAATAATGTCTTGATTAGGTAATAGATTACATGTAAAAAATAACTGATTTAAAAATGTTTGTTCATACTGTACATGTTGTTCATATCGATTACTTAATGAAAACTGAAGCTAATTAAATTACCTAAATTTGCTTTCGAATTGTCATAAATATTCGTAGCTGTATTGACATTTTGATTATTTTCTGTTTGTCCATTAAACGCGAATCCCGTCGGAACTCGTCCTTGAGAGCCGAAACTTTTTTCGGCTTGATTGGTATATTGAGTACCAAAAGTCTCAGTTGATGAAAGTCCCATTGCTATGTGTGAATGGTATATTACTGCTACATCGATCGAATACAAAGATTACTTATATGCGTGATGTGTTAGTAAAAGAAAACATAAAGTTCTTACAATTAACTGGACTCAATCCTTGATTATTGTGTGCGTCTTCCGTATTATCTTTTTGTACAAACGGTATAATAGTTGAAGTTGGAAATCCAGCATTTGAACTATATGTAGACTCGTATATTTTAGGACTGCCGGTATTGACATATTTCGTATTTCCAATATTAAATAATCCATTAGGCGCTTTGGGTTATTGATGAAAATCCAGGATTTGGGGTTCGTCCACTTGCTTCCTTTATATTAAATCCAATTGTTGTACCAGATCCGCCATAAATACCCGTTTGTGCAGTAGAACCGAAGGTATCGTAATTAGTATTTTGCCCTTGAGCAATGTTAGTGTTAACTCTTCCGCCAGTGACTAATTCATTTTGTGAAGTTACTGTTTGTCCAGCAAAGTTATTTATATAAGGGCTTGAGCCAGTTACATAACCAGTAGTTACACCGCCCGTAAATCCGTTTGTCTTTTCATTCGAATAACCGGTAGCTGAGCCACTTGCATAATTGGTAGTACCATCCGAAAGCCCAGTGGGTATATGTGTATTTCCAGCAAAATTATTGACACCGACGGTAGTAGCAACACCCACTGTATTAAATCGAGTAGTTTTGTCTACATCGTTAGAATAAATGGTACTTTGCTTATCCTTATTATCATAATCTGTGTTTGTAAGGAAACCTTCATGATGATTAAATCGATCGTTACTAGCGCCATCCGCTCCTGCGGGAGCTTCATTACCACTGTAAGTCTGTCCATTATAATTGTGTCCACAATCCACTCCATGTGTATGATGAATTTCTTCGCCGCCATTATAATTTTGACTACCAGAATCAATACCTGCATGTGCAGGTCCGTCGTAATTTTGTTCATCATAGTCCGGTCTGGGTCCAAGCGGTATGTTGAAATTTGGTTGATTGAATTCTGGAGCTCTTCCAGTATCTGGTCTATTATGCCCAGGCGAATAGTAAGTTTGCGTGTTATAGGTAACTCCATCTCCAAACGGATTACGTACATGATACGTCTGTCCATCATTTTCAAGACTAGCAGAGTTGCCTCCGTTTTGGCTAAATTGATTCGGATGTACACTGGGACTAAATACCGAGCCTCTACCCAAATCTGCTCCATTGATTCCTTGCTTGATATATGTTTGAACGTCATAATCAGCACTTGATCCTATTGTTCCTCCTACGTGGTACGACTGTCCATTGTATCCTGTTCCCGTATTATCAATATTATAATTTTGACTATTATAATCAGCTCCATTTCCAGCAGCACCATCTGTATTATAATTATGTTCATTATAGGAAGCTCCTGAGTTTTTTTCTGTGTTGTAAGTTTCTCCATTATATACACCTCCATGCACTGCACCAACGTCAGCTCCGCTGTAAGTTTGCCCATTGTGTTCAATATTAGCGCCAGTTCCGGCTACATTATATGCTTGGCCGTTAAAATTATCACCAACATTGATTCCTCCAGCATTATAATTTTGAGCATCATATTCAGAATTTTGACCAGTACTAATTCCGACTACGTTGTAGTTTTGACTATCTAATCCTGCACCTGCACTTGTCCCGGCCGAGTTGTAAGTTTGTCCACTATAGTCGGATCCTCCAGTGTTCCCAGCGTTACTGTGAACTTGATCAAGGTATACTTCTCCTACACCTGCGGAGTAGTAAGTTTGTCCGTTTGTATTAGCTCCTGTTTGACTATTATGTACGCCAGAATTTTCAAAACCTTGACCCGTATATCCCACTTGTCCATTAAATCCTTCTTGATCAATTATTCCACTTTGAGCAATGTAACCTCCTTGTTCTCCAATAGAACCTCCGTACGCGTATACGTTATAACTATCGCCGTGTCCAGGACTATTGCAGTTAGGTACTTTCCACGGCCATTCACAAACTAAACGACTTTCATCGAATACCAAACCAAATGGACAACGGAATTCGTATGGTACCATTTCAGAGCCACCTATAATAATAATAATAATAATAATAATAATAATAATAATAATAATAATAATAATGATAATAATAATACCAAATAGATTTTGATAATTTCTGTTTAAAATTCACGATTCCAGTTTAGAAATATTAAAAATTTTACCAAGATCAAAACAGGCAAAGAACCATCTGCAATTGTTAGGATCAGCATAATAACCAGCACGGTTTGGACATTGAAATCTACCCCGAGGTACTGGTGCGATTTCACTACTTCCCGGACAAGCTGAACCTTTGGATATCGAACCAGGCCAAGTACAAACTTCAGTTTTTTCATCAAATGCCAGTCCAGCTGGACAATCAAATTCAAAGACAGAATAATCATCGATCTCTTGATTAAACTTAACACATCGATAAAATCTGAAATTGAAAATAAACAATTTTTTGTCGAATTAATAAAATTATGAAATAATTAATTTTTATTGATTTGTGTATTACCTATTGCAGCTTTTTGGATGTACGAAGTAACCTTGATGAGGACACGCAAAAGCAGTTTGTGTATTTTCGCGCACAGCGCGAATTTTTCCCGCGGTGTCGACCACTCGTATAATTCTAAATTCTGAGGACTTAACATGTTTTGGATAAGCGATTTCAGTACCCTGAAATAAATATGTAATTAATGATCAGATAGTCTTGTAAAGAATTGTATTTAAAATTATAATTTTGATACTCTTAATGAATTTTTTTCCAAATAATCATATTTGGAAAAAATGAATTATTATGTATTGATTTGACGGTAGATAGAAGAAGTTGAAAAATTGTTGTATCGACCAATGCCAATGAAATTAATATTGAAGTACACGCTTTGCATGGTAGATGTCAGCACTGTAGAGTGTACACCTCGAGTAGGTAATAGAGTAGGTAATGAAAAGCGCACTCTTCAACCTTTCACTTTTATCTGGTAAATATCGTTACATTTGCGAATTATCAGCTGAGTAGACGGAACTCGTTGCTCGTTAAGCCGATAAAATGTACATTGTCAACAACATTTAAAATCGCAGAACAGGCCATAATGCTTTTTTACCTTTAAATCTTTTTCCAGCGATGAAAGTACCACTTCCCTGGTTTTCCTTTTCATTTCCGTGAAAGCTCGTTGGACCGCCTGGGCCATGGACATTCCACAGTCGTTTTTCAAATCGTTATCCGCATCTCGTAATCCCATACCCGCTAATTCTCTCAAGATCACGTATTTACCCTGTTAATGGAGTCGTACGGAAAATTTAATGAATACTATAATCATACACGTATAAGTTCAAATTGACCTTTAAAAATGAATATCAACCTTGATTTTTAATGAAGTCTCGTCTTCAAAGGCAATCCACGTAGTGTTTTTGAATGCGTAAGGCGCCGTAAGATCTTCGTCTCTCTCCACCATCCATTCGCCATCGTTCATTAAGTCGCATAGCTATATTAGAAAAAATTACAACTTATTAGACTCGCGTTTGCGAAGATTAAACTCTTACAATATTCGAGGCGCGTACTTTTTTGCGATCCAAGGTTGCAGGCTGTTCATTCAAAGTGAGAGATCGCGGCGTATTATCTTGGGCTCTCTTCAACGTGAATTCATAGGCGCTGACTGGCACAGAAATTAATATTTTGTGTTTTGGTGCACCCATACCACTGATCAGATCCACTAAACTGTCGATATTTAGCATATCGAACAGACCCATTAGCCGAGATGGATGGAAGGCCCGATAAGCTTCATCGTTGTCTCTCAAATAGTGAGTCGCTACCGTGAATAAATCGACGTATCTAAGCAGAGTTTTCAAAGATTCAAGGAGTTTAATTACAAGATTATATTTTTTCTATTGATATTCAATGATTAATTAATATTATTAGGATGCGATTATGATACTTGAGCTAGTATAGTCGATTATTTACACCCGTTACTGCGATTATTTTAAAATTGATGAAATCATTCGCCGTGACAATCAATTTGTCATAAACAATGGACCATTTCAATTACAATATCTATTTCAGTCTACTCTATAATCAAGTGTTCTTCGAACAATCGCATTCATGACCTTTAAAAAATACTTAAAGCATCGCATGTATTCAGCGAACTCGCTCTTGCTCTCGTTACAAGGATGATGACACCTAAAATAGCATACGCAGCTGCGCGCGGTACTAAACCTGTCTTAAGTGTCTTACATCGCTGCGTTATGTCACAGAGTACACTACTCCTTGAACAACCGATGATGCATCAATGACTGCTGCATCTCGGCGAAGCTGCTTCGTTTTTTTCTCCTGCCCTCTCAACATCCATATTCAACGAGGAAATCTGTCTTTCACAGGACGCATACACGTCATGCGCGCAAACTGGTGCATCTAGTCATTGCGGCATCGTTTTGCACTTCGCGCATTCCGTCGGCATGACCCAGACCCGCTCTTACCAAGCTGGGCGATGAAGTTTGTGCGTACGAAGGAGGCCAAATTTCCCGTGGATTACGCGCGCAAAGGACGACGTTTCAGGAATGCACCCATGATGATAGGCGCTCTTGTTCTTGTTTTCTTCTCTATTCTAGCCTTTTCGTTTTACACGGTACGATTCTTCGTTGCATTCCGTTGAAATAGGCGAGATAGATCGAGACGGATCACGAGCTTTTACCATAATCAGTCTGAGTGATTTGTCAGCGATACGATCTCATGATGAGAATCCGTATCATCGGTACGATGCAATTATATGGTATTTGAAATAGTGACATTTCTCTAAAATCAATTTTCGAAGAAAGGGATTTGGTCAAAGATAATGGCATCGCGTAAAGAGAAGAATTGATTTCTTAAACGATTTGTAGATTGTTTTTTATGGAAAACAATTATGTGAGCAGTGAGTACTTTTTGTACTTCAGTTTCGTTCAAAGCCACAAAAGTTTTATATCCCTCTGGAAATGTGGGAATTATTCGACAATGCAAACAATCTAATCTAACATCTTAAGATATAAGTGCAAATGCAGATATGAGCTAATAGAAAGAGAAATAATAGAAATAGAAAGTAGTTACGTACTTAGAAAGCTCCTTCAGTTCAAACTGCTTAGCCAAGTCCTCGGGTTTCGTCGGTACTGCCAAGAGTACCATCTTCTCTAAACTTTTGTTCACCATTTCGTCCTTCAGATCCTTGACAAAAGAGACGAGCTGCTCCTTATTTTCAGCTATTACATTCAGCTCAATACCGTCGACCTTGAATGGAAATAGTTATTTTTTCATTCTGTTTTTTGTTTAGGCTTTAGTCGTAATTTAATAGTTTTACACGTTGAGAAAAGTGGGAAGAGTGATAGAAGAATGATGTTTCGTAGGATCATAAATTTATCTGTCGTATTTCCATTCTTGTTAAGCCAGTATATTATGGATTATTATGTATTATGTGTTGTACACGTTAGACTCATCCGTAAGAAACATGAAGTTTCGCAAAGTCTCCATTGATAAAGAATTTATTTAAGTATCTTCGGGATGTCATTGAGATGTCGATAGAATGTTCATAGCGCTATACAGATTCATATGTGATGTTATTGAAAAGCTCAATTAGAATTTATAATCGCCTATACCAATGCAGAGAAAAAAACATTGCGAAGATAGATAATAGACGTCGAAAGCAAACAAATCCATGCTTATTAAACCGTTGAAAAAGCAACTAATTTAATTGCGAGCTACCGTTGATATATTTGCCACAGAGGAGATTTTCAGGTAGAACCAGTTCGCAGTTAACGTAGTAAAGTTTTTACTACTTTGAAACTCTCTCGGCAATTAGACAATTAATTACGAGAGAAACTAGTGAAGCGTATACAATTCATTAACATTGTGCGCGAATCCTTCCACCTCACCCGCTCCCGTTACTCCAAATCCTCGACATGCCTGGGAAACTGGGACAAAAAATGGCCCATTAATCGGCACAGTCGGTAACTCCCTCTGGACAGTCGGCTAAAGAATTGTGTGCCAAAAATAAAAAAAAACTCTGGAACGCGGAAAGCAAAGACGAATGGCCAAACCAAGTAGCGGCATCATTCACGGCGATATATATTGTTCAGAAAGAGTTGCATTAGACAAAAAGAATACCGTTGCGCGAACGCGCGACAATTGAGACGTAATTCATTGGATCTTAGAATCCTAGTAGATGAAAAAATTAAGCGAGCTATCGCCCGCGGGCACCTACTTGGAGAAAGGATTATACGACACAGCTGCAGTAGCTTTACGCTCCATGATATCCGCGACGGTAAGTAACAAAAAGGGGTCCGAGATCGCTCCGGGCCGTCGACCCGCGGGCTGATACCCATTATTATTGCAGATCGATTCGCTTTCATGGTCGCCTATACAAGACTCTAAAGAGAGATTGTACGAGATGTATGATTGTATGTGTATACACATAAGCGCCTCGAGCTTACACCAAGGATAGCCCGACCGAGCACATGCTCGACTACTAGATGAAACCGTGTAACGAGCTTTTGCTTTATGCAACCGACAAATACATATGTGTTGCATACAATTATTACACGTTCTGTGCACTTCAACTTTTTACGCCTATATTTTTGAAATATATCGTCAGATGATCTTAATAGTTGCGCGACGGGAGATGACATTTTTTACATAATATACTCAAACATTCTGTGTACTGCGTAATTGTAAGTAAATGTAATTGTGATGTGAAAAATTTCGAGTTTCAGTTAAATTTATTCAAAGCATTCCGAGTGTTTTCAAGATAGGCGCGATGATTATAGCAGTGTGTATGTCTCCAAGGAGAAGTCTGCGTATAATGACGTACCATGTTAAATATTTATAGCTTTTAGCTGAATTTTTTCTCCGTCTCGTGGATAGGCTAATTCTAGTTATTAAATCTTGTAAAAAAATGAAAACAATGTCTGTGAGAGTTGATTTGCGCATACTCCTATGTGGTGTGCAATTTAGAAAGATAAATGTATTTTTTTTTCTTACCTCCGACAGAATGTTGGTCAAATGACTTACAGCTTCTTTTCGCGCATTCGCTGAACTCTTAAGAATTTCGTCTTTATCGTTAACAGACAACACAACTCGAATTCCGACATTCGCTTCCTTAGCTTCAGCGCGGAGGCTTTTGATATCTGAAACATGCGATATTAGTTGTTACCAATTTGCAAAGGTAAAGATACACAGAATTGAACATTATTATAAATTTATATTGTAAATTTAAAATTTCGAGTTTTTTAACAAACTTCACATTTAGTGAATGCATTATTCCATATCCCATCAATATTCAAATGTACCAAAAGCATCGATCCGAAAAACGTAACAGGGTATATTTTTACTCTGTTACTTTTTCGAATAAATATTACGTCCGTAGTTTCCGTCGAACAAGCCGACTCGTTGATGCACATTTTACGCATATTTCCGGAAGATTGAGATTCCAGTCACAGATCTCGCGTAGAAAGTAGTTCTATAGAGATGGAAAAAATCCTCGATCGCAAGCGAGAGAACACACACACACACACACATATATATACATATTTTAAAATTTAAATCGGTATAAGTAATACGGTATAAATAATGCGAAACTAAGCTAACGGAAGAATGAAATATGTGCTATGATATATCAAGCGCCTTGTATACCCTTCCTTTCAACTAGACTACCAAGCTTTAAATCAGCGTTTTTTTACGATCGACTCAATCATCGTATACTTATATACCTCGAGATAAAGCCGCCACGTGGGATTGATTCGCTTAGTCATTTTGCACATACATCATTCAAATGCTGCTGCGCCGCCGTGGATTTCTCTTAACTACGTGGTGGAAAGTCGAAGCAACCCGATCTATCGACAGATTTGAAAAATCCCAGAATATCGATTATATATGCAGCGTACACTTTATGGTACAGCTGGGATTTCAAAATCGTAGAATACGTAAATATCTATTTTCGACACATTAACGAGTTGAAGGTCAATGCACGCGCATCGCGATTAAGCGAAGCTTGAACGAACGACTATTGTCTTGCTCGGAACTTCGAAAGTCTATTTTAATTGGGAGTGGCGGCTCGTACGCTCCAAAATGCAAACGTTTATTGCCTCGATCAGCTTGCTGAAAATCTGACTCTGTTACTCTTTTTATAAAACATTAATAAAGTGTCCACAGCAGCAAATGTAAATACTTAGTTACATTGTCTCGATAAGCATTGGAATAAAAAAAGTCGAGTTTAGATTTTGAAATTGTCAAATTATTTATATGCGAGCCATGACTTGGTCGAAACTGAACGTGTGAGTCATGCAGCCGAAGTGCGCGCGAGTATGATTTGTTAAGTAAACTTTAACCCGTTCTTATCTCATGATACAGTTGTTCGCGTGGTCGAAACTGAAATTCTCCTTCTCGTAAAAAAGCTTTTCGCAATAACAGGAGTGTTCGCTTTTTTACAACCTTCTCTCAATGAATGTCTGCCACGATCCCCTCGCGCCGCGTAAATTGAAAAAGATCGTACGCATGAATTCTTTCTCTCTTTCGAAAAACAGATATTTTTCGACTGCGCAAGGCACTCACTTACCCGGATCGTTGAATAACTGGATGCACGCGAAGGACGTACCTCCTACGTGATGATTCGCGCTTATTTAGAGCGACGAATAATGTGCTTTCACTTTCGGCTAACGATGATAAATCCCAAGAGCCTCAATGTTTTCGTATATTTTATCTTAGCGATGCAATAACATATATATATACGTTATATGCATTCAGTCGTTTCCACTTCGGATTTCATTACAGTTCCATTAAATTTATACAGTTTAGAGCAATAATACAATTGTATTTACTTAGTTGTAATCTTTTACCGATATATTCTTTTAACCATAATCATTAAATACTCGTCCAATTAATTTTTACGTTTTGTGTAGTTTGATAAATTCCCTCAATACGCTGCGCGTGCGTACGTTAACCTATTTCTCTATCGTGTAGGAACTTTCGGAATTTTCGTAACTTCGTATCGCGTAGAAGTCACAAAGTTGATCGAGCGAAGGAAGCTCTAAATCTTAGAAAAATATCAGTTTCTCTGGTAAAAAACAAACAACTATATTTATAATATGAAGAAATTTTAATCTAGTGGCGTTACTCGCACTCGCGAAAGTGAAAGTCTCCGTATATGTAGGAGAAATAGCCGATAAATAGATTATGAATGGGACGATTATATCGTTAGGTCAGCTGAAAATTTACCAGTTTGAGTCTGTACGCGAGTTGTCGTCGCCTTGCATTATTATATCGTAACAAATTGAAAATAGCGCTATTTTCCTCATTATAGAGACTTCCCTAACAAGCTCGTTCAAAGTATACAGGTTCGATGGAACAGTTATTTAACTGTATATATGCGTGTCAATTGCATAGAGACAAGTGAATCGATCGGTAATCAGCCTATTGACAAGTTCGCGATTTATTCATCAGTAACATTTCGCAATGATCGCGCAGTAGCACTCGATGTTCCTGTCAACGCACTTATTTTCTCTTCGAATTCGCGACTTTTTTTCGATGCGATTGTACTGTGATCTAGGCGATTATCGATTTTTCTTATGTCCTTACAAGGACGACGAACAATTGACGTACGGAAACAATCTCTCTCTCTCTCTCTCTCTCTCTCTATATATATATATATATATATATAGGTATATAAATACATATGTATGTGCGATGAAAATTTATGGTCGATATAAATGCGTATAGATTGGGTATGGAAAGTGATGAATAAGAAAATTGGAGTATGCATAATGCAAATGGAGAAATCGGTTTTGCTCGATTCTCAGTTGTTGGGCTAACGACTCACAATTCGTTTTTCTTATCCTTCCTCGCAGAGTTATAAAAGCAAATCGTTGTGATTTTAGAATTTAACACCGAATATGTATATCGCTGCAAGGAATAAATGGTCTTTCATATTTATTTACTCCGAAGGATAAAGAGGTTTTGATTCATTCGTTGCACATGCGGTGTATTTGTATTGATATGCAAATTGCGGCTCCAATATACTTAATCGCAGCAATGACCCATAATAAGAATAAATTCCCAAGCGCCATAAATTGCAGGAATTAAGGTTGGAGAATCCGATGTTCGAAATAACAAGCAATCTTTATTCTCGATTCGCGCAACTTACTCATCGCGTCTGCCGTAAATGCGCGGAATTACTCGCTAAACACGACTCGCGCCAAAAGCAAGTGTGCGCAGCAGCAAGTAGTCCTTGCTCTGTAACAGCTTGATAATAAAGGACGCTCGTAAATATTCATTAAACCGCGCCCTCTGAATATATGAATATTCAGATGTATATTCGTGTGATGTTGCGAACGCGATCTTCCTCAACTGAAATTCCACTCAACCCCGAAAGTTTGTATTTTAACGAGGCAGCATCAGTAGGATTTTTCGGCCAAGAGTTGCCCAAGAGAACCTTAAGTAAATCGATCGTGCGGAATAAAAGCGCAATGTAACGACGAGGAGCTCTCGTCGCACGTCCAAAGAAAGAAAATGAAACGAGTTTGCGTATCGCCCGCGGGCTCTGTCAGCCGAAATTCTTTTGAGGTTTGTATTTATAAGCGGCTGCGCGACGGTATATACTTATTGCGTGATTACGCCGGTATATGTTACGACATATACCGTAACGAACCAGGGGGATCTGAATTATTCTTGTATGTACTACTTTTTTACATACTATTTGAATTATAACGCGAATATTATTGACCGATTGGCAAGCGTCTCTCTCTATAGAACTAAAATCGATGATACTCGGCGATTGCTTACTTAAGGTATTGCGAATGAGATTGAGCGCATCCACTCGACGGCAATGTGTAAGGGCAAGAAAACATCCGAGCCGGCTGTCCTCGTTCTAGATTGCAACCCTCGCGGGCAGTATCGTATAGACTGAATTAATGCGACTCATCAACGTAGTTTTTGTTAGCATTTCTCGATTTTCTCGATTTTCTCGATTTTCTCGATTTCTCGATTTTCTCGATTTTCTCGAGTTTCCGAGGGTAATTCTGACGAATCGCCTCGCGGGATCGGCAAAAAATAGCCGCTCTGCAAGTGTGTAATCGCCCGTGAGTAATTGTCTGCGACGCTTTTTTCATGCTCAATTAGAGCTGCGCTCTTTCAGTTATAAATTTCTCCGGAATGCCACCTTGCACTCTAATTAAGTTGAATAATTATTATGATGGCGCGTGAGCATTGTCGCTCGATCAAACTAGAGCGTGCATTACAGTTCAGCGTAGAAGGTAAGAACTCTTTCGAAAATTCGAAAAAAAGAACTTCTCTTTCGAAAGAGTTAAAAGCTTCGAGATCTGCACCACCCTGGCATTGTTCGCTGCGCGTTCACGCGCTATTAATTGGCGTAAATCGTCGCCTTAAACAGCTTTTCTTGCTGCAGCAGCAATAGTAGCGTAGAATAATGTCGCCGACGTTGCAAACCCACACGTCTCAGCGAAAGCAATGAAGCCATCGCTCGGGGGCGTCTTTTGCGCGTTGACGCGTCATCCTATCCCTATGCATGTGTATAAAATGTGTATACATATGCAGAATCCAGTATTTTAACTTACCGGAAGCGTCGAGATCCCATAAGTTGTGGCCTTGATGGACGAGCGTCGTACAATGACAAATGCTATATTCCAACAACTGGAAATCGTTGCGACTCGTATAGCAGATGATCTCGCGACCAGGTGTTGCATCACGATCAGGACATTCTGTAAGTAGAGGCGAAATATTTTATTTTGTTTTATACTGTGTGCGTTTGCGCAACTTGTAACTAGAGTAGATATATGGCTGATTCAAGGGCTTTTGAAAAGTACATGTATGACGCAGTGTGTACGTGTATACCTAATAACCAACAATTAAGTGAAGGGAAATTTAAGTTGTTTTTTACTGCCGAATATATATATATATATATATATATATATATACACATATATATTCGGCATATCATTAGCTATGCCCTGTTACAGTTCTTAACGATTCTACATTAGTCGACTAAATCTAGATCTCCCGCTTAAAAGGGTAAAACGATTTAACATTCTTCTCTTGATTGACTTGTAAGAGAAGACACAAAGTTTGTAGACATTTTATTATTTTAATAGGAGACGATTGACTCTATGAGCGCAGCTTTGAAGAAAAAAGTAAACTGCCCATATTGTCGACTTATGATGCAAAACATAATACCACGTTAATATAGTGCCGCGCGGAGATGGTTTTATTATTCTACGAATGGTTGCGCAATTCCCGTTCAAGTATACACAGTTAAACCTTACAAGAGGAGAATCGATATAACGAGTACACCTAAAAATTATTTAAGATTACTAATATTGTATTTGCTATTCATTAATTTCGCACAACTGAAATATTTTCTTTTGATATACTTATGATCATAAGTCACGCAGGACAAAAATCATTTATTCACGTTGTTACAAATTATAATTAACTTCGCAAAATTTAGCTAGCATTATGTAATTGTTTGGTTAAAAATGAAGTAATTAAACTTTCGATTGTGCATAAGTATATTCGACTTTCGAAAGTTATGAAATACTGAAAACTGAAGTCGCTGTAATTAGAGGGCCAGGCTTCCAAGTATTCAAAACGTACGCGGATTTCTATCAATAAACGATAAATAATAATCTCCATTATTAATATTTTGCAATATCGATAAGAGATGATCAGTTCATGATTGTTTACGAGAAACTCGAGTAATCGCTCATTCCAATGATGCGATACCTAATAAATAACCCTTACCCCCTACAAGCAGCGCAGTGCTTTCCAAGCGAAGCAAACAGAGCAGGAGGAATAAAATCGCCACGCGGCGAAAATCTACGAAGAAGAGATTATAACTGGCATGGAGTACGTGACATCATCGACATTCCAATAGTTCTTCTAAATATTCAGCTCAAACTTTGCTACATGTGTTCGATATACGTCGTTATGTACATGGTTCCTACATCATCGTTTTCGCGCGATCCAAATGCAAACGCAGATTATCTAATTGCTACAGAGAGGTAATTGCTCCCGGATGTCAACGGACGCGCGTAATTCAGCGACATATCTAGCATTCGTAAACATATACGCATTTATAAAACGAAAACAAAATCACGAGGGATTCGAGAAAAATTGGTGAAGTAATCGTGCGGAATTTCGAGCAACACCAGTTATGCCACAGCGGTAGTAACCGTATTAGTAAATAAGAGTTTCGTTTTATTACATATGTGAAAATCCAGTAGCGAGTAGGCGTGTTTTATAATCCCGTTTTTACGTACATCAAAAGGATGTACGAATTTTGGTTCAACGCGTACATTAAGCCTCTTTCAAGAACGAATAATAGTAAAGCAGCGATACGGTTTCTTTATTTTTCATGAAATCGATGAGCGCTTCAATGATCAAGAGCCGGCGATAAACTTGCATTGCTGGGTGCAATCGATTTTATTGACTTGTTACATCAGAGACCGATGAAAAGCTCATTTTTTCATTCGAATTTTACATCCGAGCGACGTACAGCAAATACGAACGGAATGAGAGAAAAATGTCGCACTTATCGCGAAAAAGCGTCGATCTTCAGAAACTGTCCGTAACAATTCGAACAATCGGACTCGAAATTTTGCGCTCGACTGCCCTCCGGGGCCTTATCGCGCTCCACGGTACACCGCAAAGAGTTATGTGGCAGATGCGCTTTCGTCGACTTTTCCGAGAAAGTGGGCCTTTTTTGCACACTATCTACCGGTACAGACGATATAGCTGAGCTACAGATATAAGTAACGGCGCACACGTGCGCTACACTCGAGCGATACAGAGACTAACTCTCCATAAACGCACGCATAATTTCCGTAGTTTCTGCTTCGAGAAATACCGCTGTTTGTAATCGGTAAAAGTGAGCTGGCAAATCGCTAAGTGATATTTTCGATAAATTACTCATTTCTTGGTTTATTCGCCAATACGAAAAGTTTATTCGCAAATACCGACGACGATGCAGACGCACTGCTTGAACAATAGAGAAATCTGCTGCTACTCGAATTGAGAGTCGTTTGTCAATCGCAAGATATTTTAATGCCACAAAGCTATATGCGCAATATTCTTGCGGATATATATGCGAGAAATCGCTTTGCGGATGACTGAAGCTTGAGCTTTCGTTTAGGTGTACTTGTGAATGCGCGCGCGCGCGCCAATTGTTCGAATCGACGAGCCACGCACGCTCACCTTTTCAATAATGTCACGTCAAATTACTAAACTAAGTCGATGTGTACAAGAGTCTTTTAATATAAATGCATATCACATTGTACGAAAGTTCGTCACCGACAACAAAATCGATAAACACGACTTATATAATGACCGAAGTATTGAATAATTTTAAACGAGTTCGTTATCGCGAAGGCGACTTTTACAAGACTGTCACGCACAGAATTTTATTTAGAATTACATAAACCTTTTGAAAATTGACTAGTTCTCAGTGTGCATAATTAAAAAAATGAAAAAGGGTAGAAATTATCGACATTGAGTATAAAGTAAGCGTTCGTCGTCGATAGCGTAAAATCGATCGAAACTGATCAGAAATGAACAAATTTTTTTTTAACAAATAGCAACGTAACGAAGGAATAAAAAAGCCACTTACTCAGGGCTGCTGTTGCACTAATCAGTATTAAGAATCCGATGAAGTGGCACTGTACGGGCAGGGTCCGCGCCATCCTGCCTCTGTATCTATTTTACACACGGTATTATCTTCGATGTCTTTAATGTGTCAAATAAAAAAAATGGTCTCGTCCTTTAAGTCACTGGCTACTTTTAGTCTTCGTGTCGCATGTTATATGTGTGATCTCTTCCTCTCTAGTGTGCTCTTCGTCGGATGTCGGGGTTGCGAGGTCCCGATCGCCACAGGTCGGGGGTCTGGGCTCTGACTGAAGCCGGGGATTCTGCGACCGCGGACTTTAAGAGTTGCGCTGCCGTGTAGTATCTCGGCAAGGAAACGGGGGAGGGCGAGCCGCCGAGGTGAGCCACCGCCTCTCTCGTGCGCGCACACCTTGCCGATTCGCCGTATACCTCTCTTTCTCTTTCTTAAACGCCGACGAGGATTATGCCGGCACTCGCTCTCTCATGAGTGAGCGAAAGGAGCCTCTCCTTTCGGCGATGGTCAGTTCGTATATACGTATATATTTTTATACTTATATATATATATTGATTATTACTTCTCGAGATGCGGGTAGATTAGATTTATGGAAGGTCGTGTCTTTTTTTAGGGAAAAGGAATTATTCAAAATAAGGGGGTAGGCTTTTTTTTTACCTTGAAACACAGCATTACAATGGTAGGTAATGTCGAGAATTTATTAGAGCAGATTTTAAACACACTTATGTTTACATAATCTTTCTGTACATTATTTGGTGAATTAAAAATATCGAATGACAACCGTCTCAATGAAAATCATCGTTTTTGCATTTGCTTCATGTTCCTCGAAAAATTGGTTAAGGGGACAGTTCTTTTTCATCGAAAATGTTTACATAAGTAATACACGTTATCGATATTTCGTAATATATCTACTGCAATATAATTTAATACTGCACATCATTATGCGCAAAAAAGGTTTGGTATCTGAAAGAGAAAGAAATTTCTTCGATTTTAAATATACTTTAATACATTATTTATAAGCTAAAAAATTCACTGCAACTATCATAAGCTCTAATTCGTAAGAGGTTCTAAAAATGGATGCGTCGTGTAGATTAAAGGACAAATCCGACAATGATTTACGCTAACCACGGTGATTAATTGAAGCATTGTTAGTATTCCCTTTAGTGAAGACGTGGATAAAAATAATGTTGTAGGTGAAGTCGAAAAGAATTATTACAACTTTTCTGTCTATTGTTCGCCGTCGCGAAAATCTTACCTCCACTCACCCCGCCCCCAAGTGCTTACGATTGATATCCATAACCGCTACACTATGTGACCTTTCTAGTGTTTTTGGCCGGTAGAACCTTGTACCAATTTCGCTTTCTCTAACCAATTCGTCCGTCCATTTTGAAAATTGGAACTTTCGTGATACTGCTACAGTTAATAACTGTTATTTTCAATATTAAGTAACCAACAGTCAAATCGAGGTATAAATTCCCTTCTCGATTGACCACTCGACACATGCTCGCATACTTCTTAATGTTGTGTGCCAAGAAATTTGTAATAAAGCGGGATTTAAATACGTTACTCAACTCGAAAGTTTCACAAAAAACAGTGTCATAAACACTTGTATAGGTGCAAATCCATGGCTAACGTGTAAATAATCATATTGTTATAAGAACCGTATTGTAACTCTAGTTATCAATTTTATTAATAAAAATACATTAAGTACACTGAACATATAGAGTGCATAAGTACGATTTTAGATTAAGGTTTCTAATCAGAAATATATACTTATAAAACGTTTTCTACCTTTAAAATCATTGGAACATTGTGAATGTCATGAATTTGTCAGAAAATAACCGTTTATTCAATATTCTTCAAGCTCATATAAGATTTTTTCTTTTTACTGTGATAACATAACTCACGATAATATAATTTTGTACGATTCTGCACGATAATATAATTTCGTATGAATAAAATTACAATATTAATAAAAACTATTCTAATTAATAATCATACTGTGATTCTTCAGTATTATTTACGATACAGAACATTTTTTAATAAAATTTTCTTTTCCATTATATTCAATATGCGATGAAATATTTAGCTGCAGTGATAATATAAAAATGCCAAAATTACTGTATGCAACAAGTACTTCATATGATGGTATTTTCAACTTTTTCAACGCATACATCCCAGCAAAAGTATATATGCATTGCACATATTGTAATTCGATCATACACAGTGAGCTCCTTGACACAGTAAGCGTAATACCGCGTAACATCGCACGTTGAAAAAACAATAGTTTTTGTTCTATAAGAAGCTTAGGGAATAAGATAAAAAAATATGAGAATCGGCGAGATGTAACGGCGAAAATAATAGCGATTATTAAAGCAATGACGGTGATGACGCTGCACGAGCCATACCATAATAAGAACGCGAACTTCGTCATTTCAAAAGAAGAAACGTCTTAACCCACGCGGATAACACCCACGCGTCGACACTGCAAATGTATACAGCAGGTATATGCAGTTGCATCGACATCCGATTGATTTTCCCAGGATACACGTCAGAGACAATAAGAGCGAATCGCTGCAAGTAGAATCATAGGGACGAATGATAGTCTTAGCAAGCGCGGATGACAAACTGTCGACGGAAACTGACCGTGAGAGGAGGTTTTCTATTATTGTTATAAATTATGCTAAACTCGAATAAACGCGTGTGAGCATTTGCACTCATTAACGAGGATTTGTTTGTTGCTGTTCGTATTGTTTACTGCTAATATAGTACTTCTCTTGTCACTGCGACGAATAGCTCCTGTTTTCATCTCTTAGACGGTTGATATAACAAAGAGTTTATAATTGAATTACATTGGAGATCTAGCAAGGATAGAGCAAGCTACCATACCATTATAGTTCTGCAATCAGTGAAGCTTCCGAGAAAGGCATCGCTACAAAATACGCGAGATTTAGAAATCCGCTCGTAAAAAATTCACACATATAAATAAATCAGCGTCCATTAAAACAAATCCCCCCTGGGCGACAAATGGATTTCCTCTCTTGAACAGTAGCTAATTGCACGAGATGGATATTATACCATGCATGCATACATATATATAGTTCATCTGTGAGTCGATCGTACGTCAATAATCGAGACGAATGGGGTGAAGCGATCATATTATTCGCCTGTAGTCTTGATTGGTTTAATACGAAGAGCCTCTCAAATGACCTTATACGTATGATTTTCTGAATTTTTATGTATCATTTGAGTGTGCAAAGTAATATTTTTATTTACATTCTACGTACACGTTTAATGTACTAGCGATTAAATTTCAGTATAAACTACACTCTCATGAAGAATCAAATAATTTTAATAAATCTTATTGTAAACGGTGATTAATCTTAATGCTTGATTAATGCATGGGAACGAATTAGAATTCAGATGCGTAAGGAAAATTTGCAATGTTTACTTTTATGTGAAAATTAAAGTAGTTGTTGTATAAGATAGCGTATATTATTATATACCTTTGTATACCTTTGAAACAAAAGTTTTCAGCTATTTAAATAATCAACACCCACTGCCTATGTAACAGCTATAAACAAGTTTCAGAACCAAGCAATCAACAATCAAGGCAACGACCGTATACACGACGAATGGAGGAATCGCGTTATTGCACAGTTTCCAACATTCCAATTTGGGAACAAAAATCGATGTGCACCTTGAATATTTATACGATTCCACGATTGTCGCTAGACAGGGTTCAAACGAACCTCATTGCTGTATAGCTAGCTATTCTTCGTGAAGAATACATAATTCAAACCTGATAATTTTACAATATAATTAAAGGAAGAACAGTGAACACTTTTTAGAAGACAATTGCTTAATTGAGGAAAGTAATGGCAGTGAGAGGTTTTCGTAATTAAAATTTCGGATCAATTACCCAGAAAAATGCATCAAGTTCAGAATGGCAAACTGCTTCCGACTGGTTGAAGAAATTCCTGGGGATGAAAATAAAAAAGCAGTAGCTACTAGCACCGCGTGCTAAGTATTAGAGGCGCGCAAACTCGGAGAAAGTAAAGAGTAGGAGGTATATCGCAGGTGTTTCGATACGCGTACAAATCAACTTGAGCGAGACTCTGTACAGACTACACAGTTGTATACTGCACACTGAACTGCCGATAAAATCAATGAAAAAGCTAATAAGAATCAAAACCGGTTAAATCATCGAATTCGCGCGCGACTAAGCTATACGCGACACGTAATAGCTGCACAGCATAACAGCACCAGCTTTCCAGTTTGTTTGAAACAGTCCTACTAGAAATCATCTTTTTATGCATTAGGAGTAATTCAGGATCGAAGATCAGGATCGAATAACCCTTTGATGGTTATTACTGTAACGAATAGAAATCAGAGCCTTGTAATGTCGAATTTCCCATCAATGGAAAAAATCATCGCTTACTCGAAGATAATAACAGTTGTCTTTAGAAAAAAAATACAGAAAAATACTGATGAAAAGGGGCACTAACGATGAGACACAGGCTTCTCACGATCGCGTGCCAGTTCTCCACTCGAGATTCCATCGATTGCGAACGCGCAACAACGCGAGTAATTCGACGTCGGGACAAAAAGGTACGCGAGATAACAAAAGTCGCGTAACTGCAATTACACCTGTCGCAATATCTTGCTGCGAAAGGTGGGTAAGTAAAAATTCGAAACGCATCTGACGCGCGCTGTTTCTGTACCATAACTGCAGTCCCTTTGTGATCACTGACAAAAAAGTGCCCGAGCCTCTAAGCTAAATTCTTCGAATTTCCTCTGGGATTATGCGTGCATAGGTTGTTATCTATAAGCATCTGTTTTTACACCAGAATATACGTAATGATTGAGCTAATTAGGGCTGTTTATCAAGTCAATAAAACTAACGTCAAAGCTTATTGTTACAATTAATCTTACTGGAGTAGACAATGGAAAAATGCACGCCGCGTTGTTAGTGCGTCGTCATAGAGATAGCATGAGGACGCACGTGCGTGTAGATAATAAAAAGTGTCACAAAATTAGTTTTGAAAATTCGCAATTTTCCCCATACGACTTTCACATCCTGCAAATCGCCGCGTACGTTCTCATTTCAGTCTGAATTTCGCGACTGTGTCACTGACTCCCCTTTGGGGCGTGGTTACACTGCAGATCGACGCAGATCGCACGGTTATATAGAGCTGCTGAAGGACAATCATTTCAACGTTTCGTTGGTATATAAAATCGCGATAGTTCGCGAGGAACGGTCTGCGTATAAGCAGGCACGTGCAGTGTATACACTGTACTCTGGGAAACTCGATTATCCTCGACTCCATGTGAAAACCGGACGAGAGAGGGACTAACGTTTGCAATGATAGCAGCCAGGCATTCGATCATGCACCCGTGTTTTTCGCTCTCTTCTAGAGTCTGGTAATTTTCTCGACTTTTCTCTTAGTCTATTATATGTCTTCGCGGTATGTTACTGTTTTCCGCCAGTTGATTATTTTTTCTTCGTACCCGCGACGTAGATCGTCATACGAGACGTACGATAGTGTCTACTCGGGTTAGATCGTGAAAAATACGCGTCGGAAAATTATGTGTCCAAATAAAAAGCAAAAGTGAATATGCGTTTTCGTTGTTCCCATTAACATTTCACGTGTGATTGACGAAACTAATGTATTCGAAACAATCTCGTCGATTCATATAACCTACATTCGCTCGATTTAAAGCAGAGTCTGCGGACAACGATCGCGAATCCATGCATATTTGCGATCGATAAGATACGCTTGCGTTTACTCGTGTGTACTGGCGAGTTTATGCTGCTCGTAGCCGAAAGCGTATATTACGCTCGTATGCGCCCGGCAGCAAAGTTACATACACTTTCCCTCGTACGCTTGATGACTATCTGCCAATCGGTCCAGCTATTTTGTGCAGGATTCCGGGATAATACGTCTGACACGTTTATCTCCTTGTGTCATTGAGTCAGAGGAGATTAGTGTGCATGCGTAGGGTTTTGATAGAAAACTCGATCGTTTTGGCCGATCAAAGACATTCCGTTCCTTAGTCGAGAGGTTCCATCTCGAGGAAGTATTTTGATCCGACTTGACGGGGTGTGTAACGCGTTATATAGGTATACCCTTGGAGTCACACCAAGGTGAAAGCGTGCGGATTGGAATATTCTTCGTCACTTGTCTCTTATGCGGGTTGCAGCTGGAAAATACGACTAGAGCGTGGAATTGTTAAGAGTAACAACTTTATGTATACTCCAGAACCGTTGTGGCTCCAGCTTTATGGGCTATAAAACGGATGCGAGAACGTCTAATTCCATATAGAGACAGAGAGACCTAGTTGCAATTTGTCGATTTCTATATACCGATCTGAACATTTCTATACTCAAATCATTGTCATTATTTCATTCATAGGGGATTTCAATTTAAAAGACTACTCTTTATGCGATAATAATACAATATAGGCTTCGCTGAAAATTGACTGATAGTTATAAATATGTGTACACAGTGCAATGTATAAGCAATAACGAAAAAAATATGTTTTACGATTGGCCACAAATTAAATTATTCTTTTCTTTAAAAAAATTGTGGTCAAGAATCCTGTCAGTTATGACAGATTGGCCATTGTGAATTCCACTCAACACATCGAGGGAATTCTTGTTTCTACGACACTCGTTGATCGAGTTCATTTTTTATTTCCTTCAATTTACTCAATAGAATACTTGTATTAGTTACATTCGGTTAAAAAGTCCGGAAAGTTGTCGACAGATAAAATGTGATTTTTTGCTTTTACAGACAGCTTCGAGACAGTCAATTAATATACACATCATTTAATTTCTTGCGCGAGAGATAGAATTTATTTATCAATGCTGATTGTGTCAGAGTTGTTATAACGATCGTTTTTGTCAACCTTTCTAGTCGCCTTCTATTATAATATAAGGAAAAATCGTCTGCATTCTCGTGAAATTAAATAAGCCTCGAAAAATAATTATTCATCAAATTGAATTAGGATAAAGTTGTTAATCAGAGAAAAAACTTGACGGATCACATAGTCGTGTTTAGAAAAAATCCCTATTGCCATTAAGCATGCGGTTTTCGGTACGATTAATTGGATCAGTATTATAAATTGTGGTCGGTAGTATATGCGTTGAATAAGCGGGTCAGTCATTTTTAACGAGCTTTTAACAGGTTGTGGTTACTTGCACTCGTGCACACCGCGAGTAGTAATTTCTTTTTATTTTCGGCGATCGGAATACCCTGCAGCAGTAGTATAAAGGTCATTTCTCGAAGTCCAGAATTTATTAATCTTTATTTATTACATCCTCAACTGTTGTACCCTGGTAGAAATGTAATCAACCAAAATGATCTCTTAGTCTACCGTTTATCATTTTATTTTTGTCAATATATAAATTAATGACGCTTAATGTAAATTAAAGGGTAAAACATAGACTTGTTGTGCCGTTTTCATTGACTTTATTTTATGAAAAGCGTATTATTACAAATCGAAAAAGAATTTATACGGATGTAGAAACAAAACTAAAAAATAATTTTGCAGTGAGTGAAATGATATTAATGATAATGAATTGTCTAATGACTGGGTTTCTAATACTTATTCAAAAACTCCGAATTAACACCGAGTGACAATATAATGTGCGAAAAGACAGAAATAGAAGAAATAGCTAAGCAGTTTATATCCTAACTGCAACTTTATGTGAAAATACAAATTAAACCTAGATTAATTTATTTATAAATTTGTTTTTAAAATTTGTTAACGTAACCTATTTTTTCAAAAAACTATATAAAGTGCAATACTTATATAAATTTTAAAAACATCCGTGGATATTACTGAATTATTTAATTAACTGAAGTTTATCGTTGGTTAATATAATAGTTGTAGTTGCGAGCCAAATAACAAGCTATAAAAAGTTATTTTAAACATTGTTAAATTTAAGCAACCGTAGATCAACCGATCGTGTGTACGAAAATGTGACGAAAATAACGGTTATTTTGATAAACGGTTGTCTAAACGGTTGACCAAACTGATGTGCATTGGCCAACCGATGCTGAATTGTTGATTAATTTGTCTACCAGGGTAACGACAGCTAATTTTTCATTGCAATTAATCATTGCAGTGTTTCTTATTATTGTATTCAAGTGCATGCGCTGATAGCCTCGAATTTCCGGTATAAATAGCTAATCCAAACTACGTTCTCACTATTATGTCTGTATATCTCATGTTGTAATATACGTTTGCGAAATACTCAGATTTTTTGTATCACACGACTCGTTTGTAAAGGGTTTATCGTCCTCTGAATCAAACTTTCTTTAACTTTCGAGCGATAATAATTGATTGTTCGAATAGCCGAATTAATTATGTGCGCCATTCTCACTGCTGGTTTACGATGTCGCGATGCACAGAAAGGTCTCTTCCACGTCGTATTGCAGTATTCGTATAAATGTGTACTTTGAATGTCTGATGAAGAAAATCAATGAAACGCAGGTCTCGTATCGTGGAAAAACAATTTTAATTTACTGCTTTTATCGGAGAACACGTTTTTCGATAACTTTCGCAAATCGAATTACGACCCGCCTAAAATAAGTACAATATGTAATGACGTAAGAAGGTCAACGCGGGATTGACTTAAGACTTGTATTCTAAATGATATAAAATAAATGCTCGCAATAAGAAAAAGCATATAAAGAAAATTCAGCAAAGAACGAAGAAGAAAAAATTTCCAAATAATATCTTAATCTTATCTTACTTACTCCCACATGAAGAATATAAAATCAACTAAAAGACACGAAGAGATAGAATCTGTCTGACAAATGTGGCCTTTTGCTCGATCAGCCGAAGAAAATACCAATTTTTCCGGGTGTTTCTTAAAAGATACATCTTTTAATAATAAAAGTTGCGCAATTGAAAGGCAGAGGAAAGCTGCTTTGGATAAGATAAAGTTCGGAGCCACGGCGAGGACGTATGTATAATGTATATATAACGCTAGCCAACGCATATGTACGCGGGCGTGTATAGCGCACTTTCTCTGGCACTGAAATTACGTCAGAGTCGGCCGGCGGCAGGCCACCTGTATTTTTTGCACTCTTTGTCTCTCAAATCTCGCTCCTCTGCGCCTCTTTCTATACGCGGCCAGTCTCTTTTCTCGAGATTCGTCCTGGCGTCAGCTGCAGAACAGGATTTGCACCGAGCTCGCATTTTTATTATTACTGCCTTGTTTTTTCCTCCCAAAGCGGCTACTTTACTCTCCATTTTTTTATTTTTTTTTATTTCAGAACGTGTTGTGAGAGCCCGCGTATAAAAGTAGGAAGTGCACCCTGCATGAAAAGTAAGTTGCTCGTTTGCAAAAAGTTGTTTGTAAAATATTTTTTTTATTTACGGACCTGTCAATCCAAACAATACAAAGATTATTTGATCTATTTGCTGCGTACAGAACTATGTGCAATTTATATGCTCTTAATAAAGTTGACGAGCGTAAGCACGGAAGGTATTTTACGATGAGGTGTACGTATAGTATAATGATGTGAAACGGTGTACACTGTGAACGATTATACACTGAGTAAATACTCTGCGGTTAAATATTTAATTTAAATTGTTAGCGATTTCGCGCCTTATTTGTATACCAGTGTAACATTGAGAAATGTTCAAATTCCTAGTAATTAGTCAATTTTCGAGATTAGTATTTTCGAAATCCTACAACGGGTACGGGCTCACATAAATTTTCCTTTGTCGATAAATCACTTTAGTATAATAATCGCTTTACATGTGTGTGAAAGTGTCTTAAAACGGAACGTATATTTCACACAAACGTTCAACTGAACAATAAACAATATACCTCTTTGTCATTCATCTAGCTTATGTTATGGATAGGTATAAAATGATCGTATTATTGGAAGGAGCAATACGACATATTTTCGTCGATTTGGAACAATGCAGAAGCTAGATGTAATTGGAGCCATCGCTCGATATAACCTTAGATGAATTATAGGAGAAAAGAGAAGAAAAAAGAGTTAAAAGATAGAGTCTAATGCGCCGTCGATGGTATATACCGTATGTGCAAATTGCACCCGGAGACACAGCACGCACCAAGGAACACAATTATAACACAATTATATATACAATGGAAGAATGGTCGTCTCGGGAAAATTCAAACCATTAGGAATTTTTCTCGTTAAAGCAGCGCCATTTTTTACTGGCGACGTTTGTCTCTTTCGCAAATACGCGAAATGTACATTTGTGCGCTTAAATACTTTAGTATGTTTTATTTAAAAAACGAAAAAGTTCCCCTTGTCGAACATATCACAGAAAATAGATCACGCTTTCGGAAGAAAATCTCCTTCGAAGTATCCCCTAACTCCATAAATAACGTCGTAGAACGGTCAATCATTCCTCGACGCGTGCAATACTGCGCTCATAAACCATCTGCACTAGTTCAGAATCCAAAGTGTCCGCTTCTGGATTAACGGCGCAGCTCTGCAGCGTCGTCGCTATTAATTGCGCCGCGCGCGGAGCAGCAAAAAAAGGTCTGAAAGCAAATCTTGCTCAATGATATATAGTATCAAATCTATAGTCCCTGATACGACTCTATTTCTCGGGATTCAGTAGTGTAGGAAAAACAATTCTACAAATTAGCCGCTGTACGCTTATTTTTCCTTAGTCGCTTACATTATTATTAGTTATTTACAGATATGATTTTTTTCTTTTTCAATTATCTTTCACTTCTCAATAGACGCGGGTTTGATACGAGACCCTATTCGAATATTGAGAAAGATCGTGTCGTATTTCATACTTGCCGAGCTTTTAGGTAACGGCGCTACTTAGAAGATATTGATTTACAACGCCGTAAAAAGTTCTTTTACGCGCATTATTACTCGATAATTTTTTTTCTCTAAACTGTCAACTAGTAATAATTATAGTCTATGAGGTTCGATTTGAAGTAATCAATTAGCCTTCGATATCAATATACACATATCAATGTGTTGTCGTATTAATGTAGCTATTACTATGCACGTTATTTTATATGCGTAGGATATTGCTTTGTGTAAAATGGATATTTATTGTTCCCTATTCCGGTGGAAAAGACTATTCGGTCTTGAATCCTCAAAGTCCTGATCATCCAATTGGCCTTTGTCGATTAATTTTTCTTTAATCCTTCCTAAGTCTCGTCTCGGCGAAATGCATTATAGAATGAACGGGCTTGAGTGCGCAATAAAAATAATGTTCTGTACAAGGCAACATTATTGCGACATGGAAAGAAAGCTCGATCAAACAATATATATGCCGAGTGTGTATACGAGATTCATGAAATTTAATGCGATGTGCAAAAAAAAGAGAGGTACATTCAGGCGTCGAGCGCCTTATCCGTAAAACGCGTTCAAAGACTACTGTGCTACGATACTATACGCTGCGAATGAATCATACGTGCGCCCGATGTCCGTGGATGTATACTGTATATACATGCGCTGGGCGTTTTCTCGGAAAGCCTCTCTCCAACTTTTTCTGCCCTACCTGCGGCTACTTCTGTTGCAACATTGCGGCTTCATCCGTAAGCTCGTTTGAGAGAAGCGTCACTCTACACCTTCGGATCGTCAATCGGTACTTTAATCCACGAAAAATCAAATGTAATTCGGACATTAATCCGGTAACGGTTTCTTTCGAGTCTCGTAGTTATTGTGAGAAAAAAGTGCCCTGCAGAGTCTTCCTTCATTTGTACGAGCAAAAGAGCACTGCGCGAACGTGCAAAATTGAAAGAGTTACGGTTATGATTTCCTGCGATTCATTACTGGCACTACTAGCAGTCAAGAATGAACAGTGGGCATCATTATCATCCCCGCGGGTCTGCAAGAGCAAAAAGTCGCGGCTCCGTCGCGTTCGAGCGAGCACCACGGCCGCTTGCGCCACGCTTCAACGACTTAATTTGTTACTTTAGCGTATAATACAACATGCGGCTATATACGTATGCCGCACCTGCTTCCGCGACCTATTGTCGAAAAGATAGTAACGATACTTCCGACTTGAAGAAAGCGATTTAACAGGTCGATGATCCAGGGAGTGAGAGATGCTTTCTTCTATCGTACCTCTGTACTGTCTTTTGTTTTGTTGTTTTTACCAACGAATATTGATATACAGCTGTGCCGGATGATAGAGCTCTTTCATTACTCTTGACGTGTACTGTTGTATTATACTTTTGTTAGTCCTTACTTTCGGCTGCGCAATGTGCGTTATAGTCAGAAGTAAATATGAACCTGTCAAATATGAAGCTGACTTTGCATTCAAATTGATAATATTTTCGTCTAATGGAATAAATGCATGTACACTATGTTCATTGACGTCTGCTAGTTCTTTAAGCCATTGTAATGTATGCCAATGTCAGACATCAAATTCATTTCATGACATTGGCAAACTCGATCAGAAGATGTTTCACGGATAAGCGCATAAAAAAGGTAAGAATTTCGGCGAGCATCAGCCGCAATATTTTAAGGCGCCCAAACAAGATCCTTCTGACAAATGACTCTAGTAACTCAGATTCGCATCGCATAGTTCAGCCATATTAATTGTTCCGAGGATCAAGGACGAACTACATATTGTATGTACACAGTTGCGAAAAAGTCTCTTATTCTCCAGATCACTTTTATATATATACACATACAAACAATATTGCGCAAAGTCGCTTATATATGTATATTAAAGATCGAGAGTTGCGGCTAATCGGACTATCTCGTAAGCCTTTCAAATGTCATGTTGCTGGAACAGTAGTCATGTGCCTCTATTTTTTTACTATAATTAATATAAGCGTGAATATTATCGAAATATGCGAGCGTATGGCTGTATGTATACATAGTAGTACACATACATCGTATACGTAGTCTGCAATAGATAAAAAACGGCATGATGTATTATGTATTTCTTTTTGAAGTGGGTTAAGTTATTGACGAAAGATCGCTGTCGGTCGATGAAAAATATATTATCTTCCCAGTCGGTGAAAGGGTTGCTACTTTTGCGTATTTATAATATACCAAGATTATCGTATATTACGTATGCGTGTATATATCACCGATTGCATTTGATTGAAAATCAAAGTATAAATTTTGATTTCCTTTGCCTCTGCACATTCGGAAAAGGAAGGCGATAGGCTTACAGAAAAAAGATTATTGGATTCAAGCAAGACGATAAGTTGACAAGCTTTCCGTTAAGTAATCATCCATACATAAGATACATCGAATCATCACACGGTCAGACATTCGTCACACGAACTACAAAGCGATAACGAATGCTCGAACACATATTACGAAATCTGACGAGTGTTCGATTTCAAGAAACAAAGTCTGAGTCAGATCCATTCCAGCATCAAGCGACATTTCTACAGCGCGTCACGGTTAGGATTTTGCACTCGAGATCGAAACAATATAACGCGTCTAACTCGATTACGTCAAGTACGCTGGGGATGTTGCTCTCTTTGCACGACGACATCCATGAATGTGGTATGCTTATGGGATTTTAAAGTTAAATTAATCTCTCAATCGAAGACTGAATAAAAATGATCGTAATTAGGCGATTCCTCATCGCATTTCCTTCGAGATACCTCTTACGACGCGTGGAAGCTTAATCTCGTTGATCCTTTGCGGCCTTGAATAATAAAGGGCAATTGTTTTTTCCATTAAATCGGATTTATCGGTAAATTATCAATCGATTGATTAAACTGGACGATGTAAATTGGACGATGTAAACTGGACGTATACGACTTGTTGAGAACAGTTTCAGACATATGTTTCGTCTAATAATAAAAATTAATTTATGAAAATGAATTACAGGCACAATATAACAATGTAACAAAGAGACTAAATAATAACGGAGATTTAAGTAAGAATGTTCAATACATATACCGATATAGCGTGTAAACAAGTTAGTAAGCTAAAATATGGAAAAATTACTCTTTTCTTAACTTTCTAACGCAAATGTTAACTCATTATCTTTAGATATTGTTAATTAAGATCTCCTATCGTATTCTATGGGAATTTTGTAAAGACATTTGCACACAGATTGTTTTATTTAGCATCTTCTCGGAATTATTAAGATTAAACAAGATTAAATGTCTTATTTAAACCATGTGAAAGAATACGAAGTTATTGTAGATGCTTTTGAAAAGATCTATGCAGCTTGAGATCTACAGTTTGTAATAATTTCAAAACTCCTAAATCACGCCCTCTCCAATATCAATGCATGTGTGTATACACGGCTTAGTAGATTCGTACTGAAATGACTAAATAGTAGCTCCGATAATATTGATCAATTTCCGGTGAAGCCCATAGTTTGATTTTTCCAATCCAATGCACATAGGTATCCGAAAGGATAGCAGGTATAAGAAAAGTCGATGCAGACATTCTCTGCAGATTGTCACTCTCGATCCACTAATTTACCGTTGAACATGGCAATCCAACGAAAATACTCAATTCGAAATCGGTCTGAAAGTCCGAGAACGTAGTCACGCCTTTTTTAATTGCGAGCGATCGGGCATATAAGTCCGCGAAACTGCGTGTAGAGTGTATAGCCCCGAGGTTATAACGCCACGGACACCCCCATTGCAATAACGTTCGTATGTTCGTATGTTAAGGAAGTTTGCGCTGGTTAATGATCAATTTTACTGAATGTATTGCCTCATGGAGTGGTACTATAAGTTTAGCTTTTTAATTGCGCGATCGCGCGTCGGTTGAGCTATAGCTAGACAGGGATGAAGACAGAAACCGATGACAGCCGCTTATGGTCAATTTAGAATTGCGACGACACGAAAGAAAAGAAACGAAGGACAGTCGTGCAGCGGTGTGCAAACATACAGTTTAACTTTACGAGCGAAGAATATAATAGCGTTTACAGTTTTGCGAGTGTACGCGGGTATGGATATATATGCATATACGAAGAATATCATACAATGCATTATAGGAATTGGAGCGAGGTGTAATTAACGATAATGCGTTTGCGAGATTTTAATGCGCGCATCGTATTACGATTTTATAACGTTTCTTTAACTCGTCAAACTCTTTCCTATTGAAATTCAAGTTAATAAAGGACCGTCGGACAAAACGCATAAAAATGATCCAATGTCCTTTCCTCCGCGTGTCATAATACATCGTGGATTAAAATATTTGGTTCAAGACTGCTGCCGACAGTCAGACCGGATCTCCTCTGACCAACTCTACATCGGCAGCTCTCACTCGTTACTTCTCTATTTATCTCTCAGGTTAATGATGGCTAATGATCCAGAATCCCTTTTCCTTTCTTCTTCGCATTATAAGCTCCACCCCGAGTGGCATCCTTGATATACATCCAGACTGGCGGACCTTTTCAATTTTTTTCACGACTGGTTTTGCAAGCACGGGCGACTAGCGTTAGCGTGAAAGGACCATTGCATCCTTCACGAATCTTAAAAATAATCCACGGGTATTTCCTTCGAAACAGAGCCAAGGTCTTTTCGGTGTATCGGAGACACTTTTCGGAGAGGCGATAAGTGTTAAGCAAAGTTAAGAGAAACGCATTTTCACGATAGGAAAATGCGCGTCAATCGCGGATAGAAATATATCTATTTGACTTGTGCATACCCGCCTAATAAATCGTACGCCTCTTTTAAGTATTTTAAACGTGTTCAAACTTAAAACTTCAAAACTTACAATTGTTTCAGCAAACTAGTTTATTTATAGATAATAATAAATTTATTAATAGGTCATCTTGGTGTATGAGACCTTATGGGTATAAGTTTGGTCTGGTCATATGCCTGGGAATACTTTTGTATGGATGAAATAATTATAAAATCGCGCGTCACGTGGGTGTTATATAGATAACTAGATTTTCCTCGTAAAGTTAATGGTTTTGAGAAATCGTATATATTTAAATGCGGGTGCTCTCATTCTGGTTACACTTTCAAACAAAGAATTACAAAATGCAAAAGAATCTGGACTATCGTCATCTTAGGTTTAAATTTTCAGTCGTACAAAAATACTTTTTAAACGCTTATTTGAAAATCGACGTTTTATTTGGCACATTTCGAAAGCACGCGAAAACCCGAGGAAAATATAAAGTATAATAGTTCAGATTCGTAAAGGTCGGAGTTTATTAGAAGCAAAATCGGTGCATTATAAAGTACCGATAAAATCAGCGAAAACATTCCATACTACCTCGAGACTAATTGAATATATTAAAAAACTGTAAAACGAACGGAAGTCGAAGTACGGTATGCCGCTTTCAAGTCCGGAACCATCTCCTGCCTCGAAACAATTACGGGTATAGCTGTGTAACGACGAAGTGCGTGAAAAATTGATGTCAAGGTTCTTCGAAAGCCACCCGCTCACGCCTACCTTCGATTGACAAGTATATAATCGCGGGAACTTCGCTGAGAGAGAGAGAGAGAGAGAGAGAGAGAGAGAGAAAGGAACGTCGAAAAAAACAGCAACGAGAAATAAAAATAGCCACGGTGCCGATAAGCGTGAACGAAACACTGCATTAGGGCGAGTGGTGGAAATCAACTTCGATCGTACAAGGGTTTGGTTCAAGGAGAACGAGCCTGTCCAGGCCGCCGCAGCCGAGGCTGATCATCTGGCATAACTACTTTTCGAGATTATGCTGCGAGCGTGATGCGCGCTTGCACGCAGTTCTTTGCCTCAAAAACAATGTTGCAACGCGAGCGGCCAATTTTTTTCGTGCAAATTGCCTGGTTAAGCGCGAGAAAGGAGTGCTCTTGAGGTAGAAAAAAGGGTTTGTTGTCGTGGCGAGACGCTTTTGTCGTGCATTTTTCGAGCGACGCTGTGTAATATAGGCGGATACTTTTTCTCCTTGCCAGTAGCTCAAGTTGGAAATTACGAGTTTTCCAAAGACTTTTTCATTCAAACGTTCTATAACAGTCTCGAAAGTGCTTTATTATATTTATTAGCGCAGAGTCGATGCATGGAATATATACAGTATATATTGCAGTAGTCTTGAATCGACTCGGAGATAAGATTTAGACGAGGCAAGCGAATTTGGCAGCGAATTTGGCAGCGAATTTGGCAGCGAATTTGGCAGCGAATCCGTGATTACCCGTGAATTCTCAATCGCGAGTAATTTCTACCCGCGTAATTAGTGAATAGTTAGATAACGTACCGACGTACTGATACGTAATACAATGTCAACATGAATGTCGGATGCAAATGATCATATACATTCTTTTTTAGCGAACTATCGTTTAGCAATGAAACTATTCGTTTCTTATAATTAAATATCCACTAAAAGTCAGTATAAATCATACTTTCGATTCCCAGGCGCATTAAGAGCGAAATTTTCAAATCATTAGATATAATTATATCAATAAATATATTATTAAATATCATAAAACACAGCTATGTTCTCACAAGCAATCACAATTAATATTCATTCGTTTATGTTACTCGATATAATGTTATTATGTTATGTAGATACAGAACGTAGAAGCCATACACGAAAGTAGAAAGTCACGTTATACGGCTGCAAAAACTAGTCTTCCCGACGCTCGGATATTTCAATGATCCTCCGGCAAAGCATGAAATCAAACAGATGAGAAAATAAGTTGAAAGTGGCGCTAAGTATCTGTAATGTACAAGTGTAAATAAAGTGCGCCCACGCACACAGCCACGGCCAGCGCAGCATACTAGCGTACATTATCTACAATAGCAAAGTCGAATCTCTACTTTAACAGCAGTCGGTAAAAAAAAATAAACGTAGGTAAGTGTCGATAAAAGCACGAGCGTACGTGCTTCTGCCCTGTGCGATTTCTAGTTCTAGTCTGGCGTGGTGCGTCCGTCTGCCGTATCAGCCGTGTACGGTACGTACTATTAACGGTATACTATTAGCCTCGACTCGAACGTCACGAGTCAGCAGCGCAGCAGCAGCAGCAGCGTCGTCGACATTGAGCGACGGAGAATCCGAAGAAGATAAAACCGGAGCAGTACACTGGTGGCCGGTTCGAGAAGGACTGCCATACAGGAAAAGCGACACGATTAGGCGACACGAATAGGCGACACGAATAGGCGACACGAAGACCGAGACGAATAATCGACCATCCGTGAAATTACTACTTCATTTTTCACGATGTCGTACTGCACGAGAATTTTGCAGGCCCAGGTACGTGGGACGAAAAGCCGTTTCTCTTATCATAATCGCGGACTACGCATGCAAGTACATTCACTTACGTACGTACTCCGCGATCTTTCATTTTCCTACATCGAATATTTTTTCGTTTTCTCACTAAGTAGTATCTTGCGAGCAATTGCGCACGCGGGAGTTATCGCATGCTGTTGTGCAAAGGTCAAAAAGGATCTTCAGAGACGACTTATTTTTGTCTCTTGAGATCGACTATTGTCTACACACTGACACGGCTTCATTTTGCAATATTTTCATTGATCATTATTGGCTCTGTCGTTTGTTCTTTTTTTACTGCTCGACAAACATCAGCTGTTCTATCGAAAGCCCTATTCGAAGCAGCCCTATTCGTAAGAAGAACATTACACGTATGTGTACGTTGTACGTGTAATGTTCTTCTTCATAAATCATGTTTGTCATGTTTTTTATACCGCGTGTCTCCGCTCGATAAGTTGAAAAAAAACGAATAATTTCTTATGCGCTCCAGGAGACGTTGTCAGCATTAACGACTCTGCGGTTGCCGGTCCCGAATCAAAATTATCATTTTTCTAATGAGAAAAATTTCCTGCGCAAGTTATGTAATCCGCCGCCAAATATCTGTACTAGAGTAGTGTATGATATGCGAAAGATGTAATATTCCATTTAAAGGTTAGAATCTTCTGCTCGCGAGCTGCACACGAGGCATGCGCATATCTGTCGATTTGCAAACTTTTCAAATTTCAAATTTATACTCAATTTGTTATTTTCTTCGATTTCGATACATTCAAAATTCCATTTTATCGTGCATACATTCGATTTCTTAAATGTACTCTTATTCAAAGTAATAATGCCAATTATGCTCTATATGTTAAGAAAATGTTCTTTAAATATAAACCATTTACCTTAAGGTTTATTTAAATAATGATAAATGCCGACTAAATTACATATTCACATATTTAGAAATCTGCTCTTCTTATGCAGACAAAATCACTGTACAATCTTTATTCTATTCAAGAGCTTTTTAAGACATATCTTTTATTGCACTCGATTACATAATAAATATTAATCGGTAATATCAAAATAAATACTGCATTTTTTTAAATTTTAAAAAATTTATCCAATGATTTTGCCAATATCCAATAGGTTCTTCTGCTCTATATTCTACTGTTGTGATTTCCATCTATTCGTAAGAGTGTTATTCATATTTCATATAGAAGAAAATAATGTTTCAAGAAAATTATGCTTGACTTATGTCATTGAGTTTGTGTTTATCATTTTAAAAATACATGGATGCATCTACAACTGCTTCACAGAGATAAGATTGCAATTGAAGGAGTCCAATAAAATTTTATGTGTCCCATTTAACCATATAAGCTTTGGTTTTAATATACATATACATGTATGCATCGTCTATTATTATCGCTACATTTTACTAATATTTTTGTTTACAGAAAGTCGCAGGTTTAGCTGCGGAAGTACAACAAAGATGCTTTAGCACAAGTCCTCTTACCTTTGCAGCTGCAAAGGTGGCTATGTCAAAATTTGATTCCAGTACTTACCTACCTTATGATAAACTAGACGAGAATATTAAAATTGTTAAGAAAAGGTAAACAAAAAAATTACTGCATTCTTAGATCTCATATGAAATAATATAATGACTTTACTCAATATCTTTAATCATTAAAGTATTATCGAATATTTGGCCAACAAAAACATAGCAGATGTTATATAACTTAAAAGCAATGAATGTATCTATATCGTTAAGTGCTCAGATGGTAACTGCTTTTCTACTTACCTTCAGATTGGACAGACCCTTGACTCTCTCAGAAAAAATTTTGTACTCTCATTTGGATCAACCCCAGAAACAGGACATTGTTCGTGGAACCAGTTATTTGCGTCTACGTCCTGATCGTGTTGCCATGCAGGATGCCACAGCACAAATGGCTATGCTTCAATTCATCAGTTCTGGTAAATAATCGTGTATCTATCAATATACTAAATTGTAATTAAATAGAAATTAATTGTAATTATATAAAAAAAATAAAAATTTACTACAAAATTCGATTTTTTCATATAAATGATAATTTTATAGGATTACCAAAAGTGGCTGTTCCATCAACAATTCACTGCGATCACTTGATTGAAGCTCAGTTGGGTGGAGACCAAGATTTGAAGCGTGCCAAGGACATTAACAAGGAGGTTTACAATTTTCTAAAAACTGCTGGTGCTAAATATGGAGTAGGCTTTTGGAATCCTGGATCTGGAATCATTCATCAAATCATCCTTGAGAACTATGCATTCCCTGGTCTTCTTATGATTGGTACAGACTCACACACTCCAAACGGAGGAGGTCTTGGTGGTTTGTGCATTGGTGTTGGTGGTGCAGATGCTGTTGACGTTATGGCTAATATCCCATGGGAGCTTAAATGTCCTAAGGTCTGAATATGATCTATACTGTATACTGTTTAATAAATTTTTATATGAAACATAACTAATGCTGTTTTGAATTATAGGTCATCGGTGTTAAGCTTACTGGAGAACTGAAAGGTTGGACTAGCCCCAAGGACATTATTCTTAAGGTTGCTGGAATTTTGACTGTGAAAGGTGGAACGGGTGCCATTGTCGAATACTTTGGACCTGGTGTAGACAGCATTAGCTGTACTGGTATGGCTACCATCTGTAACATGGGTGCTGAAATCGGAGCTACGACATCTGTATTCCCATACAACGACAGAATGAAGGACTACCTTAAGGCTACACAACGTGGCGGAATTGCCTCTGCTGCTGATCAATTCAAAGGATCACTTCTGACTGCTGACAACAATGCCAAATACGACCAAATTATCGAACTCGATCTAAGTACTCTCGAGCCTCATGTCAATGGACCCTTTACTCCTGACCTTGCTAATCCTATTTCGAAATTGGGTAAGTAAATTTATTGGCTAGCAATTTCGAAAACGTTTATTTCATTGAAAATTGGAACGAAAATGTAGGTGCCGAGGCAAAGAAAAATGGTTGGCCCAATGAGGTTAAAGTTGGTCTTATTGGTTCCTGTACAAACAGCTCTTACGAAGACATGGGAAGATGTGCCAGTATCGCTAAACAGGCTTTGAAACATGGTCTTAAAGCTAAGGCTGCCTTTAACGTTACCCCCGGTTCCGAGCAAATCCGTGCCACTATCGAGCGCGACGGTATTGTAAGTAGTCGGGCATACAAGCTTTTTTTCGTAATATAGTTAGTTAATATCTTGACACTTGCAAAATACGAAATATGCAAGCGGAAAATATTACATATAAGCTTGCCAAGTTACTTTGAGAATAAAAGCGATTGCAAGAAAGTGCACGAAGCTATATATTACTCATTATCAGATCAATGAACTTGATAAATTTGAACCTGCGTCATAATTTCATAGTTCTATCAATATACCGAATGGATTTGATTTTATATGAAAGGATGTGCTCAATTAATTAATTAATAGTTGTTTTTCGTTAAAAGTGTACATTTTATTAAATTTAACGATAGGAATATTGCTTATTATGTACATGCATTATACTTATTAATACTTTGATGTTACAAATAGTCCCAGATCTTCAGAGAATTTGGAGGTACCGTACTTGCTAATGCCTGCGGTCCTTGCATTGGTCAGTGGGATCGACAAGACATTAAAAAAGGAGACAAAAATACTATCGTCACCTCTTATAATCGTAACTTCACTGGCAGGAACGATGCCAACCCCGCAACCCACGCCTTCGTCACCAGTCCAGAGCTTACCACCGTTCTAGCTTTAGCTGGTCGACTTGACTTTAATCCCCAGACAGATAAATTGAAAGGTGCCGATGGAAAAGAATTTCTTCTTGACAGTCCCTATGGTTAGTTAATTAATTTACTGTTATTTTAAATAGAATTGCCGACAAATGTTAATTATGCATATGATTTAATTTAATGTTTGCAGGTGACGAGCTGCCCAATAAGGGATTCGATCCGGGTAATGACACATATGACGCACCACCATCTGATGGAAGCAAAGTTAAGGTTGACGTTGATCCAAAATCACAGCGTCTTCAACTGCTGGAACCATTCGATAAATGGGACGGTAAAGATTTGACAGATCTAACTGTTTTGATCAAGGTTAAAGGAAAGTGTACTACCGATCATATATCTGCTGCTGGACCCTGGCTCAAGTATCGTGGTCACTTGGATAATATCTCCAACAACATGTTCATCGGGTAAGCAGACTGCTATAGATTATAATTTTAAATATCTGTCTTTGTCTTCGCAATTTTAATATAATATATTGCGTTTATAGTGCCACCAATTCTGAAAATGGTGAGATGAACAAGATAAAAAATCAGTTGAACGGTGAATGGGGCGGAGTCCCAGATGTGGCCCGACACTACAAAAAGAATGGAGTCAGATGGGTTGCCGTTGGGGACGAAAACTACGGTGAGGGTTCGTCTCGAGAGCACGCCGCTCTTGAACCCCGTCATCTGGGTGGTCGTGCCATCATCGTCAAAAGCTTTGCCCGTATTCACGAAACCAATTTGAAGAAGCAGGGAATGTTGCCTCTTACCTTTGCTAACTCCTCCGACTATGATAAGATCCAGCCAACTGACAAGATCAGCATTCTTGGCCTAAAGAACCTTGCACCTGGAAAGGTATTGCTTCAACATTGCTAGCGTATTTTTCATCTTATTCTTGCTGCTGAATTCCCCATTCCTTATTAACTTTAATAACGAATTTCGCCTACAAGACTTTTATAATCGATAAACTAATAAGACAAAATTGACAAGACAAAATGAAAATTATTATCGTTCCCCTTGCATTTCCAGAATGAGAAAGATAATAAGTATGTATGGCAAGCAATGAATGATAGTAATTATAGATTTGTGTTGATTTTAATAAATGAAAATAAATATATTGGTTACGCAAGTGCTCTTTGTACTTGTAAGATTCTGGGACTTGATAGCTTTGCAATTAAAAACCATATCTAATCTTTCGAATTGTGTTGCACTCAGCAGACTTTAATTACCAGATGCAAAGTGTAGCAATACACATTCATTATCTAATCAGCATTTTTTTCTGTCTTCAGCCTGTAAAATGCGAAGTCAAACACAAGGACGGCAAAGTAGACTCTTTCACCCTCAACCATACGCTGAACGAGCAACAAATCGAGTGGTTCAAAGCCGGTTCGGCCCTCAACCGCATGAAGGAAATATCCGCCGGCAAGTGAAGTTCGTGTACTATCGACAATAACACGCATCGACGCAACGAACACGTTTCTACAGCTAGTTATGCATAGGCCGGTTAAACATTTAGAAGAAAAATTTGCGCGTCGTCTGCGACCTCGCGTGTCTTCTTTCCTGACTATAAAAAAGTGCCATTTTTCAGTCGGGCACTAAAAACTCGTCAGAGGAAAAACGTGCGAACCGTGTGTCGACACGATAATAATAGCTTAGTTGATATTCGTATAAATGAAACAAGAAGATATGAATAATGTAATGTAGCAATGCAAGAAAGATTCTTTAATCATAAACAGATATGCAACATTTGTACAACAAGGCGTGCACATTTGTACAAGATTTTAGATATTTTTTCAGTACGCCCAATGCTTATGAGATTCACTAAAAGGCAGACCCAAGGTTCGCACTAATATGAATTTCTATATTTAACGAAACCGTGGGGATCGTGTTCGGAGTGCTAACATTTTAAAAGAAATAACACAAAATCCACGACAAAGATTAAATCATGAAATTTCGAATATTCGTATCTAGTAATTTAAGATTGGGTCTTATGCGTAGTAAGTCAATTTCAGCAATTTATGATTCATACGTTTTTGCCCTGTTTATCTTATAAAAGGAACGTAAGTAATGAAAACTATTGAGCGCTTGCTAAAAGAAATATCGGTCTGGATCGAAAGTTTCGTACGCTCGACCGGTTATACCATCGTGGAAAATGAAATTCGTGTACGCCCCGGACTGACCGAGTGTGCGTCCTAAGATACAAACCGCCTTCATTTGTCGCGCTCGTTCTTCTTCCCAATCGTGTGTAAATATTTTTATCAAAGATAATCTTGTGTAGAATGATCGATTGATTATATTGTGTGCAAAAAATATCACAGGTATTTATTCGAGATTTTATTTTTAACCTGCGATTCTTTTTTGATTTATACATATTTATGTGTAAATGTAAAACTATCTACGAGATGATGGACAACGTTGCCTTTTTTTGGGCAGTTGTGTGCGTGCGTGCGAATGGCACCATTTTAATCGAACGATCGAATCATCGTCATTGTTTCCGAAAAAATATAATGTTAATAAAAGAATAATCAAAATAACAGTATGAAGCATGAAGTGTCTTTTCTCATTGTGTTTCCTAATCAAAATAGAATTATTACTTCTGCATCTTCGCATAATTACATTTCTTAAAAATGTATTATATGAAACTTCAAATACGAATGAACCTAACATATAGTTCCGTATGACTTAAACGTTACTCAAGCAGAAAGATGCTCGCCGCCTTGTTGCTTTAACAATTAAACAAATTTTTCCTTTACTTTCCACTCTGTGAATGTGTTGTAAGATAGGACGACATGCTTCGTTTTTAAATTATGGCCTGAGAGCGCATCATCGTTAAATCTCTCACTTATCGATTTTTCAATAGGTTCACAGTAACGCGTATACAACACGTATATTTTCCCTTCGAAAAAACATTTTCCGCTCATTGATGTGAAAAATAGCCGCCGATACATCGTCCGACAGTCCTAAATCTTTCGTCTATTACATAAAATGCGAGAACTGAAGAAGAAGAAGAAGAAGTAGAAATAATGAGCAGACCGGGAAGAAAAAGAGAAAAGCGGAGGGGAAGAAAAGGGTGCACGCATCATCTCCGAAAGGTTTCATGCCCATCAACCGTGGACAGAGATAAATAAACCGTTTGGTCTATATAGCACTCTGCGTGTGTAGGAAATTTCAGATAGAGAGAAATCAGCCCCTCCGACAGGGAGAAGAAACCACTCGAAGAAATCGTACATCGCAACCAACGAATTGAGCCATATGAATTGAGCCATATGAATTGAGCCATATGAATTGAGCAATATGAATTGGGCAATGTAAATGTATATAAACGTGCAGAACGTCTGAACGTACACAGGCCAGCGAGAGTAGTGGCATATTTATACGGTGATATGTAGACGGTGTAGAATCACCATGACGACGCGTCGAACGCAAACACACGGGGTGAAAGTGAGAAGTGGACATGCGCCGCCGCTGGCACGGCATCAACCGACGTAAACGCGGCGACTATGTCCGCCGAGGGCGAGTTCTACCTCAGCATCAGCGGTTCTCTCGAGTCTGCGGACTTTTACGAGGTCAGCAACGCCTACTGCAAGTATACCTACCAATTCGGACCCGAATGGAGTATCCTCGCGGTGAGAGTCATCTTCTTCTTCTTCCTCTTTCTGCTTCTCCTTCTTTCTTCTTGGTCAGAGTGCTTTATTGTATTCTCGAGATTCTCGTTCCATTGTTTTTTCTCGTTCCTTTTTTTAACTCGCTTGCCTTACTTTTGTTTATTAGTAGCTCCTGCTGTTGGTGTATTTAATTAATTGATTAATTAGCTAGTCTTATTAGATAGTCCTAGAATGAATTTTAATTGAGCCTTGCGGCAAAGACGGACAACCACAGTGTTTAGTTCATTTTCACAAAAATATCGTGTGTATTGAGATAAGACCGAATAATGCTATTTTTCTACTCTAATCGACTGTTTTATTCAGTTTCTTTTCATCCTCCTACTAAATAATAAGATCGAACTCTTTGACAATCCTCGGACTTTAATTGTTAAACTCAATTAATTTCTCTATTCAATTCAATTCAAGGGCATAGAAGAAGGTTTGACGCAGATGAGCAAGTGTAGCAATGATGCAAGACGCCTGGCTGTTTGGAATTTTCCACTTGAGGCCGCCTTTAGGAGCACCAGTCCTCATGGATGTAAGGCTATCGCCCGGACAGTCTATAGTTACTATGTATTTTTGTGTCTCTCTTTCCATTTTCTTTATTCTTTTGATTCGTTTCGGTTTTCCTTTGTAACGAGGTATTCCAAAAAAATGACCTTTCATGTTTTACTTCCATTGTTCTCTCTCTCTCTCTCTCTCTCTATCTCGCTCACTCTTCTTCCCCTTTTGTAAATTTAAATATAGTGCTACAGTTAATGTTAACATTTTTTAATTTGAAATTTCGATTACCGACTCCGAAGCTCGTTGAAAGTTTTGCAATCGTGGACGACGAAGAAAGCACAGGCCATTGTGAAGAATAAATTAAAGGCTGAGCGCCGAGTCCTTGGTTCGTGGTCGCATGGGTGAAAGCGACTAGTTGCATTTTTCCATGCATTATTCTTTCTTGAAAGATTTTTTAATCAGAGTAAACAGGACTATTAGTTTATTCAGTTTAAAATTCTAATACCTTGCAAAAGTGACTAAGAGCTTATGACACGGAAGAAAATGGAGAAGAAAACTTTATCAGCTTCCAAAAAATACAGTTTTAATATAATTTTTAATTATAGCCGATTGAAAATCAAGAAATATTAGTTTACCTTAATAATTTTCGAAAAATTATCAAACATGACATTTTCACAAGAGGAGCAATATCTATGCATAACTTCGTATCGCTAATTAGCAGTTCTCTAATCGGTCCTGTTTGTAATTTACGGTTGAAGAAAAGCTTAGAATGGCTTACGTGTGAACTAAAAGACAAAGCTGTAAGCTCCGCCGTCCCTTGTTCTAGAGAGAGAGAGAGAGAGATTGATTCGAAAGTGTTGTTTTTCAATAGCATGCAAGCCTTTGACGATTTCAACGATACTATCCTGCGAGCAATTAGCTAATGACTAGAGTATCATACGCTAACTTAAGTACCCTTTAAGCGTCGTTTTCTTGAATGTTTTCAGATACTTACTGATGATTACGGATATTAAAACGTTTCCATACAATGTAAATTTTTGGCTTTTCCATCGATCATAGATAGCTGTTAGTGGCATTGGAAGCTCCAATAACAGAACATTAATAGCGAGAAACTAGGCAGGTCAAAAACTAATACAATGACGACGATAATTGCAGGGCCACAGTTACTGCTTTCAATTTACGGATTGGACAATTTTGGACACGACGTTATCAGAGGTTACGGTGCCTGTCGCTTGCCGTTAATTACCGGCAGACACGAGAAACGGTAAGTTGCCCTTGATCCACTCTTTACTTAACCCTTGCACCACTGCGTTTGCCTATGCAGTTACATATGGTTCAAGTGAAGACTTCGATACCAACGAGAGTGTCCTATCTTATACATTTTAATTATCTAGGATACTTCCACCTATGCAAATATATATATATATATATATATATATATATATATTCTTTTAACAATGACCCAGACGATAATTGAACGAAAGCAAAAACAGTGAACGCATGCTATATATAGGTTGTACTGTATGTAACGTACTGATCCATTATTAGTATTGAAAAGGAATGATTTTTACTCAAATTTGTAGTTATTGCGTATTTCCTTTTTATTACTTTTCTAATGTAATCCAGAGACAACCTTCTTATTCTAGCGTTCGAAAGAATCTGACTCAAAAATCCACGACTCTGTTTCTCCTTCTCATTGTGCCTATCGTACCCACATACAACACATGAGCTGTGTATGTGAAGTGTACATGTAGTGTATATTCGACTCGTTGCTCTATATATGAATATATCCTATGTTTCAGGATTAAATTTACTTATATTTTAACAGTATTATTCGCTAAATTGGGAGAGAGACGAATGCTATCATTGAGCACCTGACATTGAAAATTTAGGATGAAAGTCGACGGTGCTTCGGCACGAAAGTTAGTACGCCGAGAAAACTTGTGTACGTATTTATCCTAGTAGACAGTACCATCTAGCTCTCATACCTGAAAAAGAACATCTTACGTACATACTGTAATACGCGTGCACGCGCAACCTGCCGAAGAGCGATTAATGATTCAACTTTTGTTCCCTCCTACAGAGCTCAACAAACAAATTTATAATTTTGGAGAAACCATATACATTATATTTCAACAATAGTATTAGCTCTTTTTTCAATCTATTTATTATTTGAAAATAATTCATATAGTTATCGTTTGCATAGTTATCTGCTCGCATTAGGAAGTTTATAGTCAAAGAAAGTCGAATGAACCGATTAACTTTCAAACTCGGCTATTTGAATAAGAAATCGCCATTGGAAGTATATCGTTTTTCGATATCGTTCCAATACTCAAATTCACCATTCTTTGCGTAACAAAGCATTACAAAAGAGGAAAGGAAAAATATTCAGTAGAATATCAGTGCTAACAATAAGTTGCTCTTTGTATTGAACGATTTTCTCGTAATATATGCCAGCATGTACTGAATACATGAATTTTTGAGCAACAAGTTGATGTAATGTTATGTTTATCCAGCTAAATGTTCATATAATTTAATGAGAACTTATTATTTCGTTGCAATTGACGTAGACTGTTACGTCCCCATTTGAATTTGCGTTTTGGTGCTGGAATTTTCTGAAACATTAAAATTTTTTCAAGAAAACATAATCTGAACTTGCATAAATGATAACCACGCTCGTTCCAATTCATAGCTATTTACTTTATTTTGCATTACATGCACCTTACGAGTTGACGGTAGCGATTCGTTGACGAAGGGAATTCCAATTGTAGAAGTACACATGCTGCACCGTCTTATCCATATGAAGCAGTGACCCGGTGGTCACCTGCTGTGTCAGCGGTGAGGTAGCACGTGTTCGCGACACGTCCAGAGCCACGATGGCGAGTACTTTCATCGCCTCAAGAAAAAAGAAACAGATACTCTACACAGCTTAGAACTGCATGGGTGCCTATTTATTTTGTATATAGATGTATTGTTCTGGATGTTGTACGGTTGCAACCTCTGCAGATGTACACATTTTTTTCACGATTATACAGATACAATGATAAATAAATGTAATACTCTATAGGATTTGACATGGAACCAGTGAAATCCAAATCGGAGATGGCTGCTGGCAATTTATTATTGCTTGCTAACCGGGGTTTTGGTTTAGGTCAACTGTTCTCTGGCAATTTCGGTGTATTGCGGTTAAGAGAACCGATGTTGTGTTGCATGGCAAATGCTTGATTTGTCAAATTTCTCTCCTTGCTACTTGCGTTGTTTTATTAATTACGACGTTAAGTTGGTATTGGACACTTGAGTCATAAAAGAGGAATTATTGTACGCAATGCTTTTATTGCTTCGCAGGTTCGAGAAACCTAAGTGACATCGAGCGTTCGTCGCCGAGCATTTCGACATGTCGAACGGTATCCCAGGGTTTTATACAATTTGCTTTTTGTTTTTCATATCGAAATGATTTTGTAAGTTCATGCGCTCTCATCACTGGCTGTCCGTGACTCGGGTACTTCGCTATTTATCGCTCGACCTCCCAGCTCTGTAGCGTCCGCTTTTTAATACCAAAAAGAAATGAAAAATTTGCATACAATAAGGATAATATTTCAAACAGTATAAGGGAATTCGTATACTCGTTATAATACTTTAACTAAACGTAAGACGAAATATTTGAAATGCACAGAAAAGAAATTCGCTTTCCTTACCTCTGGGTCTAATCAATTGCCACTTGTCCCGCACGTCGTTTGCCCAACGCGAAGCTGTGAGCGATTGGAAACCAAGTCAACGCGGACTACTATAGCGAACCGTGATTTACGCTCTCACTATTTCTCTCACATTGTAGAATCGCCATCTACGTGCCAGAGTCCGCCTCGGTGATGCAACAGTTTGCAGCTTGGCTGACGGGACGTAGACCGGAGCTCATCGACATTGGAATACTCGCCACCGGTGAGGGACGAGAACGTGAGTTGGAAATCGTATTTGTACCGTGATGCAGCTTCTTCTTTTTATTTTCCATTTCTTTTTCAATCGATACTTATTACGACATAACCTTAGGGGAAAATTTGATTTTTGCTTGGAACGGAAAACGTTCTTTTGATAATTCATGTATTTATTCATAAATGTAAAAAGCTATTGCTGTAAAAATATTTTTCAAATTGATACTTTAATCGAAAATTTCTATTTTTCATCTATATTCTTTCATGAAATTCGAATGTTCAACTAGAGTAATCTGAAAATGACGGCCTTCTATTTATATCACTTTCATATATTATGCGACACATTTATCTTTTCTAATGACTAAATATGAGTAAATCGTTCAAAAAAATGTACCGATTGCAAAATACAAGGGAAGGAATGACAGGACAGATTTGGATAGTTTCTAATAATAATAATTTATCAATATATTTTAATTGCTTCAATAAACATTTCCTTTTTTTGCAGTGTTTACAAAATGTATGACACTCGTTTTCTATGTACTTCACTGTTACAGTAACGCGGATGAAGGTGCAAGGATTTGTGAATGTGACGTTTAATGTCGTGCTCAAAGACTTCTTTCAATTGGGATATGGCAATGGAGAACGTTGGAAATAATAATGTTATTTTGTATTAATATTCACATACGTTTAAGAATAAGTTAGATATTGTTGACCTAGTATCGCCCTTCTTCTTACAATATTAGTTATAAGGAATGCGATAATGTTCTATGCATATCATGACATGTAATAATACTAATGAGTCATTTCATTAGTAATAATAATAATACTTTCATTATAATTTATTAAATACTAAAGACATGTCGTTCTGGATTTTTTATTAATTTTTTTCGTACTCCCATCTATACTCGAATAGGTTCACTGTAACTTGTAAGAACTCCAGACGGATTTGAGAACTGGTCGTTTTTTATGAGCAGAATGTGCTGAGTTAATTACATTAGTTCTGGATTGAATCGCTGGATGCCCTGCAAATAAAAGTAAATCTTGACAGTTTGCTCAACGACTAATATTATAGTTCAGCTAAAAAATGTAAGATATATAAAGCTAATAATTTTTTAAAAATATATTAATTTTAAAATGGACATAAATTTTTCACCACTAATGTACTGAAATAGTGGTTTGAGTGAAGAGAGCGTAAGAAAGGTAGAAGGGCAGAAAAATGATAGTCACTTGTCGGGATCACGATTTATTCGTAAAAATTCGTGAACGCGGAGAAAACCCGACAGTGAAAAGGTATATGATTATTATGGTTAACGCGTTATTTACCGAACGTAAAACTTCTATATGCTCTTAGTACCGACGTATTGTTATTGTCTAGAATACCTAGAGTTCGATAAATTTCGTTAAATGTTTTAATTATAGAACAATAAATCATTAAATTTCAAACAGTATTTCCGATAATATTGCGTTTTAAAAAATTGATCACTAATTTATTACGCAGGAATACGATTGAATTTTCTTGTTAAGGATCACGATGAAAATTAAAGATGAAAAATCGACAAAAAAAGTTGACAACTAGTGAAGTGGAAACAGGAAGAAATCTCGCCGGCTATCGGTGAAAAATTCATTTTCAGCACGCCACCCTCACTGAAATCCGCAGAGGAAAACTGGGTCGAACAGTGAAACTCCTATGTTTGCTAGCCTTCATATAGACTGTTAAAGTTCGATTGTCTCCTTCTTACTAGTACCTGTAGTAGTCATACTCCCTCATTTTTTCATTGCGCGTTGTGACCCCGTTGTATACAAGCTATAGTTCGCTGTATCGAACTTGACGAGGAATTTAGGGTATAAGACGATATGTTTGCAGAGGAAGGATTACATCATCATTGGTGTGCTGGTGCTGAGGCTTACCGTAAGGAGGATCGATGATCTTCTCGGACGAGTTGGTCTCGGGATACGTGTTTAAGAATTCTAAGACTACTCCATTGGTCCATCCGAATCCGTCCTGAACATCGTACTCACCACCTCCGCCAAACTTGCCTGGTTCTGTCGCGTCGTACTGTAAATAGTTATAAAAAGAAATAAGACATCGAAAAGAATCATGAGTGTTTGTGACTATGATAATCATACTACAACTGCACTTTAAATGTACGTCGTATATGGTAAGCTTTATTTATTTATATTTTTGCACATATATGCTTAATGCATAAATAAAGGTGACATTTGTGCAGCTAGTATTGAGGTACAGGAGATCGTGACTTTACGCTACACTATTTTGCGCAGTAAAGGGTTAAAACAGATTGGAATTTAGTGTTCTTTGACGTTCTACCGTTTGAATTATTCCCTTCGCTGTTTGTTCGGTAAAAAGTGTTTTAGTAAGATATGATACTTAGTGAGAAAGTAAAATTGGTATAAAATTAAAATATCGTTTTCCTTTTCCATTCATTTTAGTACAATATATTATTCTATCATCAACGTCTCGTCTATGAATTAACTATAATATCTCTTCGATTGCCTAATTAATCAATCAGCAATTTTGAACAGAGAAAACGTTTAATTTCTTATGAGCTTTGGTTGGCGGTTGATTGATTACAGAGATTTTCCATTTTCACTTGTTTAGGTGAAAATTACCCTAAAGAGTAACGGTTACTTGCTAAAATGAGTTTAACGATTAAAGTGAAACCTGGTACGAAAACTGAATGATATTATTTATTGAAGAGACCAATTCACTCACATATTCACTCGCTCAAAATACAAAGACACAAAAATATATTCATAATATAATTTAACGTATACATCGAATATCATTCATTATGGAAATGTTGTTTATTAATTTATTTATGCATAAAGCTTTTTTTTAATTTAATCAACTATAATTCACTTCCAGAGTCTTTTTAATATTTTCATAGTAAAGATTTCCATAAATTTTCATAAATGTATACTGGTGTGCGACTTTTGTAATTCGTTAAATAGTATATAAATCGTGTAAAAAATTTACTTAAATCAGAACAGTTAGCATAGAAGTAGGAATTTTCGTAATATCCTGTACTCGCGGATCAAGCAAACGTATTGATTAAAATCTTTAGCAGATTTTAAATTAAATATCCAATCGCCTTACTTGCAAGCGAATTTTCGCTGAATACAAAGTCAAGCGAAATGCACGTATACCTGTAGTTATTGAAAAACTGTCAACTGTCTAACTGCCACTCGATTATGTCCACTCAACTCCTGTATTCGCTCATTTTATATTCATCTGACGTCGCCGTTCGGAGAGCGCCACTCTAATAAATCAAAAATAACAATCGTAATAAAAGCTCTTTCTCCAATACTGTGTGTATTTGAAGCCCAGCATTACCACAACTAACAACTCGGTTGAATCTCTGGAGGAAAAGAGTCAATAGCAATGGCAAAGACGAGATAAAAGCAACAGGGCGTCGGCCCGTAAAGCATATTCAACATTCCCCATACGCTTCAACGGCGCAGAAACCATTGCACCGAGCGTGGTGGAAAGGATGAGAGAAAAGAAAAAAGTGCGCAAATCGCAGACGCAGAACTGAAGAGCAATTTCGCGAAAAGTTTTCGCTCGACCTCACACGGCATCGATTTCAACTTGTAGCACGGCTTTTGTGTGCGTCTATTTATGTGCCTATCTATGTGCCTATCCTATTATAAATACATATATACTCGCACATATATATGAGTATTGCGTGAAGGCCTTTGCAGGCCACAGGAAAGTTCACAGGGACAAGCACGTATAAGAGGAAAATTTATGAGCAGTCGTATAAGCTTCGAAAGAAGCAGGATATCGAATGCGGAGAGCTCTCGATCGTTTTCTTCTCCTCTCGCTACTCCGTGCTTTTCTTTACGTGCGCTTTTCTATAAATGACGGTTGGGAGCTTGCGCATACCGATCTCGAGAAGAGTTTAGCGAACGATTGTCTCGTCGCTGGAAACTATTCGGAGATCACGGTTAATCTTCGAGGAAGGAAGTCCTGCTCGTTCTCTTTTTTAAATTCACCTCGCAATCGTGAGTAAAGCTCCGATGCGATCGTTACCGTAAATCATCGGAAGTGTATAACACGTCCTTCGAGAAGAAGAGTCTATATTTAACCGAGATCCCGCAAGTGCATGCTATATAGATATTTAGCTTTGGGAAAATATACTTCTTACTCGATCTTTACTGCCTTGATTCAAAGACCATTGTACGGATTCATTCCCAAATATCTTGAGAATAGCTGGGCAATCGTATTTCTAAAGAAAAGCATATACGTGTCAGGCTAACAATCGTGACTGTCGACGTTGCTGATGTTCAATTCTTTTTATATACAATATTGACTCAATAAAGGATAATATGGTTGCAAATTTTTATAGCAGATTGACTATGAACACTGCGATGAGCTTCATGGGAGCTTCATAAGGGCACATATACAGAATCTTGAAGTATATATATAGAGGTAATGGTTTATTTACTTTATGATTAAATTTAACATGTGGTTAATCCTTAAATGATTTACAAATTTATCCGTGATCATCCGACTCATCATTTAAGTACCAAATTTTGAACACGCCCTTAAACCAAATGGTGGGCAAAAACGGTGAGTATATTACTAATAGGACCAAGTATGTATATGCATTTCATTTACTACTCGTGTGCGTGTGTAAATGTATATTAATAACATTTTTCCTTAGATTTCGATCAAAACATACATGTTCTTAGCTATTTGTAAGAACTAATATTACAACAACCAGCAAGAGAGAGAGAGAGAGAGAGAGAGAGAGAGAGAGAGGTAAGCGTAGATAAAGATTCTTCGCGTTACTATCCTTAGAATGAAGTATTATGAATTTAGAATATACGTGTAATTTGAGTCCGGTGCATTTAAATTTTATGCAAAGCTCTAAGGACAAAACGACTTTCATCATCGTTAAGTTAATGAGCATTAAGTTTCACCTCGCCGTCTAGCGGTAAATGAATTGTCTTATTCAGAGTCTTGTGTTAGATTTTGAGACAGAGGAATTTTACGTGAAGATAATTAAGAAAAGGTACTCACAAGCTCATTAGCATAGTTAGGCAGGTACGGTGAATTGATATACAAATCACTCCACAAATGGCATGTGTGTCATTAAAAGCTCCTAGCAAAGCTGAAGACAGTATACTCTGTGCCTATTTTTTCATACTAAATATTGAAAGTATTTCGGTATATAGTAAGAAATATTTCATTGTTGTACATATTGCAGTGCATATTATGTTATATATAGTGCACATTTATGTTTTTGGTAAAGTTTAATTAATTCGCTGTCTTAAGTACAATAATTAAACAGTGCGTTTTTTTAAGTTAGTTACCTGAGTGACTTTTTCGATGATAACTATGTTACTATTTTATATAAACTTGAATGAACACTTAAAAGAGCAAGATGCCTTTAAAATGCAAATTAGTAAATTCAAAATTTTAAATATTTATAACAATGTAGTTATAATCTACAGTTATTTTGATTAGAGAATATATTTTTACCTTGAATTTGAAAGGTCTCGCTCTTCAATAAGTCCATTCGATATCTAGTTACAATAGGAAGTTGAAAATTCACTCACCGTAGGATTCAAAGTCAACCGATGGAAGGATTGAGCTCAGAATATCTAGTTAAACTAGCAAAACCTTTCAAATTGAAGGTAAATCTGTCTTCTATTATTATAATAAATGTAAATTAAAATTACATTGATATAAATATTTAAAATTTTTAATTTCAAAGGTGTTGCCTTTTTTACTCTTTAACGACAGGTACTTGTTATTAGTAATTGTGACTGAAAAATAATTAGAAAATAATGACTATCAAAACTTATGGGTAATTAATTCAAAGCACCGTATAAATAAGACTTCAATAGTCGTCAAAATACATCAATAGTCGTAAAATGCGAGTCATTGATATATGCGTTGAGGCTTGATTTGGTGAATCACAACGAATTTTTAACAAAAATTTGTCACTTCTATAGTTTCTGCATTTTAAATAGAGGTTTAAATATTTACAATTTATTTCTATATACCAATATAACCATTAGAATAAAGGTTAAACTGGTTCTATATATGTATATGTATTTACCCCAAAAGTATTGATGTACTTGTAGTTCGAGAGTTTCCCGAGCAATCTAATTAAGTTGAAGAATTTAAATTGAATTGGAGAAGAGCGCATTCGAGGGCGTCAAACTGAACCATTTGATCGAATTTTTTCAGGAGTTTGGAATTGAGTGCTACTGAAAAAGTTAACTCTTTATAGCTGACATGGACTTCGTAGATCGAATGTCAAATAATCTACCGAAGTCTGTATTTTCTTTTTCTATTACAATTTTGAGTTTCCTTCTCTATCTGCAACTTTTAGTCTAATTTAACTAATTTTTGCCGAAAAACTGAGCTACGGCCCTTTACAACATACTTGTATAATTTTAAGTAATTGTAATATCAGCATCTTAATCCTATCCATTCGTGTACATAGATTTGGGGGTTCATGTTCATGGACATTTCGCGACGGACAAATTCAAGCCAATATAGGAAATGATTATACCTGGATTTTTTCAGAGCATTTTGACAATTATAATCATTTTAGTTCATTTAAATACTGAAAAGACTCAGGCTTCTTGTTTGGCTAATTGTAATAACTATCTTTTCTTGCTTATTTTTTCTGAAAGCATATGATTTTTTAATAAAGAGTTCCTGAAACTTTTTATAAAAAAAGAAGAAGAATACATCAGCAGACATCGTAACCAAAATTAATCCTGTAAATAGATATCTTTTAAGTTTAGATATATCTTTCATCGGTTAGATAGGTTCTAGATATTCTGAATAGTTAACTGGAAAGTTTTTTGCGCGTTGCTCCAAAACTAGTCAAGGAGACAGTCACATATTTAATTTGCATGCAAACTGGGTGAGCTTATAGGTATATTTATGTATAAATAATGGATTGGAAGAAAAGTCTTAAAGCTACATGTAATATAATCGAATTATTTCATTATTTTCAATAATCTAGGTTATAGAGTTTTGAATAGGTTTAGTATCGTTATCTGAGGTTATGATGTTCTAGATATTTATAACTTTCTACTTAATTTCGTTTTGTACTATTAAGTAAACTCATTTCTTCCACGACGGGTTGTTCTTGCCGTTTTGCCTATCCTAAAAATGGGACGTTGTGGGAGCTCATCTGGCAGTTCTAGGGTTGTATCGGCTTCGGACTTGGAGATACGACCCTGGAAACCGGGGAGGGGATGGGGAGTAATCTCCGGCCGAAACGAGGTGAACAACCTTTTCTTAGTATTCGGCAGTAGGGGGACCTGGGTCACGGGATCTCCGTAAAAAGAGCTCTCACGTTCTGACTCTTTTCGGGACGCTGCTGAGACGCGGCCCTCTCCCCTTGACTCAGAGGGTGGCGGAATGCCTGACGGTCCGGTCAGATGCTACGAACAACCCTCCAACCATAAACAGATGGCTCTGCTGGTTGGATACACGAAAACGCCGTATACACACTACTCTCACAGTCAAAACACTATACTTCACGACACATGACATAAACCATCCCCTGAAGCTAGACGGTGTGAGCTATATTATGCCTAGCTAACTCTCTTGTCATCCAGGGTAAGACAAAATTGCTAACGATGCCTTAAGGATACCTGGCGCCCTGCACTCGTTTCTAGCCTTACCGCCGTATGAAGCTTTGCGGCGGCTGACTATGTACTCCCTCACTACTCGTGTGACGCATGTGGACCAATACAACATTAAGAAACCTTGCAGGGGCGGGGGGGGGGATGAGAATGACTCCTCCAGCGGGGGGGGGGGGCTACGTCTAGCCTGGGGGAAAAAGAATATCTCTCCCTTCTACCTCGTCGAAGACAGCGAGTATTTCAGGATCCTTCGGGACCGAAGGATCATGGGAACTGGATGAACCTGAAACCTGAAACACGGGCTCACCGTAGCGAGATTGGTAGACCCGCTCACGAAGGTGATCGTCGGAGATGGATACCATGATGAAAAACTGAACCATACCATTTGGCTCTCATCAGAGAGGTGGTCGAATCCGAGATCTTTAAGATCAAGGCATCGCTCCGAACTAACCGCTATGGCTAGTATCGGGATAGTATTTACCTATATCAACTTGCATCACAGTAAAAATGCCTCGGCTGTTCTGGCCAGGCACATTGTTGGGACTTGCCACAGAACCTTGGGTAGCTGCATGCGGGATCAGGGGCTTGTCCGGTAATTTAGGGACCCGGTCACTAATACCATCAGAACATGCATTGTAGTCAAATGGTTGGAGGCTACGCTATTACCGTCCCAGTACAGCAGCGAACTTACAGCTATTAGGATAAACTCCCCGTGGAGGGAGGTGCGGAAAAAGAGGTGATAGTGGCATCGGGCTACTTTTCCTATGATTCCGAGGATAAACCCCCACCAAGAGAATTTCAGGAATTGGTCGAGAACTGTCAGGCGAAGAACACTCCACTCCTATTATCGTGTGATGCGAATGCACACCACACAATTTAGAGAATTACAGGTATAAATAGAAGGGGTGAGTCACTACTATTTCTGGTCACTACGAACCTATGCATCCTGAACAGACGTGATGAACCGAAATTTTTCAACTCTATCAGAAATGAGGTTATAGACACGATGAAAGACTCAGAGCATTGATACTTTAGGAGATAAGTGAAGCGGCGAAGACGGCCTACAGACTGAAGGCTCAGAGTAAATAGAGGTTAGGCATGCGGTACACCCAGCTACCTGAGAAGCTGGGATCTGACCCAGAGATAATCATGAAGAGTGATATAATTTCTCCAAGATTTGTCTTAGGTAGGAAATACGCTCTAGAAATCCAGCAGTGATGAATGGAGTAGGAAAAAGCCCAACTTGCCGGGCAGTAGAGATATTTGGTATACGGATGGATTCAAGACTGACAGAGGCACTAGGGCGGGGTACTACTGTCGCAGGGATGGAAGGGGCGCCTTCCAGATCTTGGGGCACAGATAAATAAGCATTTGTTCAGACAGTCAGGCGGCGCTAAAGGCACTAAGAGCCCGCAGAAACACCTGCTTACTCGTCTACGAATGCAAAGGGATATTAAATGAACTGGCTTCTAACAGGGTCAGACTATTATTGGTACCGGGGCATACTGGCATCAGAGGTAATGAGGTCGAAGACCGACTAGTCGCCGTAGAAGCAAGGGTTTTCCCTCCAGGACCGAAACCCGTGGTCGGGGCACTAAAGTGCCTAGCCATAGGCAGGATACTGGAATGGGTAAGGGAGGAACATGCAAGGGCTTGGCAAGAAAGTCGCAACTACAAACATTCCAGGACAATAATTGACTTGGTACCGAATAAGGACTGGGGACTCTGAGTAGTCGGGATAACTTGAAAAATTGTCGATGCCTTGTCACAACTATTTTGGCGTAAGAATTGGTAACGAGGACTCGAGAATGTGCATATGGTGTAGGCAAGGGGAGGAAATCCCATACACATCATGTCCGAGGTTTTGCACTTTAAGAAGCCAATATTTAGGGAATTTTACAATTTACCCAGAGGAGATACGATTGACCAGTTCGGGCTCTATTCTCTCTTTATGGAGGAAAGCAGGGTTACCCGAGTAGCCGAAGCGGATCAAGGGATGGTACAATGGGTGTATAAGTGCCAGATACATTGCCCCCTTATAATAATAATAATAATAATAATAATAATAATAATAATAAAATGTAAGCACTTTTTCATCAATCAGCAATAATACAAAGGTTTATTGAAGATAGGAAGTCCCCGATAATTCTTGAGTAAGATTATTGTTGAATGTTATTTTTGCTTGATTACCCGTATTTTTCATTAAAATTTAAAGCCTTTTCCTGATTCAACGGTCATGATTGATCGGACAAAATTGAATGAATATAACGCATTACACGTAAACTCATTGAAATATCTACTGAAAATATTATTCGATGTGCACTTTTTAACTTTGTAAATTTATAAAACGAAAACGAAGGAGCTTGAAAATTATAAGGTGTGCAAAACTGACATAACATCAGTATCATTGATAGAAGCAGCAGAAGCAGTAATAACACTGCTCCCTCCCGTTCTCCCCACTCTCATTCTTTCTCTCCCTCTTTCAGGGCTCGTAAATACAGTCGACATCGCCAACGCGCAGCAACTTAAATACCTGATTTGAATAGTAATTGCTACTCCAAGAGATTTCCGCGCGATGCCAATCTGGGTCAATTTCGTACCTATTGTGCAGTGGCTTCGTCGACATCGTGTTCTCTTGAGACTGTGTATATGCGCGTAAAGAATAATGAAGAATGTAATGTCTTGCTCTTTGCAAATACGAAAAGAACGATGTTGGTGATCGTAAATTTAACATGCTCGATATAAAGTTTTAAGGCTTATGGAAAGCATCTCGATAATTCATTAATCTTACCACCACAAGCTCTCTCGCTTATGGAAGGTAAAAATTCGGTTTCATGAGATAATTTATATACTAAACGGATATAGTATATGAAAATTCTTTTGTCAGATATAAAAAATAAAAAGGTACACAATTTTACTTAAAAAGGAAACTTAAATTGATATAAGAAAAGTTTATATATGTATATTTAAAATAAATGGAAATAAGTTAAATTTAATTGAAACTTATTTGCATAATAAAAATTATATTAGTCCTTACATATATACGAATGGATTTCCAATACAATAAAACAATATCCTAGTGGTAGCTTAATTTAGAAAAAAACTTTTTTTTGCTGAAAAACTGTATTGCGAAATAATTGCGCTCGAATGTGTTTGTCGTATTTTTATCGATCGCCTACGTACATTGAACCTGTTTAAATCCATCATGTTTTACAATATTTTAATTATTATATCATAAGTTTGTGATTATTACTCGGCAATAGTCTCTCAATATTAATAAAAAATCTTTGTCAATTGAATGTGTTTCTTCTACCTTGTGATCTATGAAACACACAATCCTCCCTGAAAGTTTTCAATTTCAGGAGATTGGTTGGCGCTCATCATGAAAGCGATCAGTCGTCTGTTTTACAACGTCCGATGCGAGTAATAAAAATGTCTCTTTGTATTACCCCAGTCCTTCATTTTTTCCTCTCCTAACACAGACGACGGAACTAAAAATTGTGCGGTATCCTGCGATAAACCAAAGCGGCCCTTTTTTTCTTTTTTTCGACATTCATATAGGTATACGTTATACAAGCATTGAATGGCTCGTCGCACGCCATATAAAGAAAATCCGTATATAAGGAAGTACCGACAAAAGATATATTAAGAAGTAGAGAAAGCTCGTAGAAAACGAGGGGAAAAGTCGAGGATGAACTCGTTCCCAACCTAATAGAGAATATCTTTTACGAAAGTTTACACGAACCAAGTTCTTCGGAGATCAAACGATGTGAGTTCTCTTCTCCTATCTTCTTGCATTATGTGTTTGTGTATATGGCCTTGTATGTGTTTCAGTGATGCTAGTTGCACAAAACTTCGGTAAATTGGAGTAGAGAATCAGAGAGAGAGAGGGAGAGAGAGGGAAAGAGAAAGAAAGAGAAAGAGAGAGAGAGAGATAAATAGAGATAGTTATTTAGCAAACGCACAAGTGCGCACATACTAATGAGTGGGAGTACTTTTTTTACCGCTGTTATTTTGAGAATGTTGGAAAAAGAGATATTAGGCAAAAATATTCGAGATGATAGTTGTACAATTATGAATTAGTTTTCAAAAGTGTTAGGAGCGACAAATGTTGCTCTACTAAACAGCGACCAAAAATATACACTACAATAAATTATTGTTGGAGAAAGGTCGGGCAATTTATTTTTTATACTTGCGGAATTCGTATATAATAATTCATGCATATATTCGATGCTGTGATTTATGCATACGAAACGACTGTGTTTTGAATTCACGTAAAACCTGCACCTGCGTACTGATGAAAATCCAAATATTCTCACATTTTCGAGAGTGAAAGACTCAGTAAGTAATTTCGAAATCCATATAATAATTTTTATCAGAAATGACTATTCCTATGCGTTATTTTCGTTATTCAGAAATACGTATTTTTTGACGCGCGAATGATTGTAAAGAGATCTCGTATATCTCCAAGAGCAAAAGTATAAAATTAAAAATTTTTAAATTAATTTTTCGGACTCATAGAGTGAGTGAAATTCAGAAATTTATATATTTCATTAAGTTGGCAACAAGCGAATCAAATTCAATGTGCACGAAATGCGACAAAGTTATAATTAGATGAAATTCTGCTTCGAAAATACGCTTCTGTCTTTATTAGATGCTTCATTTTAATAATGCGCAATGCTAGATTGCAAATATATAAGTATTACTGTAAGCTGTCAATGGTTATTTATTAATAATACATCGAAACGTATAAATTATCGATTCAACTTTGTCGATACTCTATCTTCAACCTTTCTTATAATGCCGAATATTGGTCATAAACTTCACATAGTGATTAATTCAAATCCAAAGTATTATTAGTAAATACATAAATATGAACGGACACATTCAAATATTTGGGATGCAATCAAATTTGTTTCCGCCCGAAACTAGGCAAAATGTCAAATTAGAGGAATGTCCTTATACAAGAGTGTGTATGGCACTCGAGAGAGCAGTAGTAATTAAATAGACCTTCCCTTATACGATAGAAAGTGGGAAATAACATACTTCAGTGCTGCTACAGTATCGATGAAATTAAATAATTAGCTACAGAGGGCGTAGTCGGTCGACTTTCAAAGACATGTAATGCGCGAAATTCGAATGACAGCTTTTATTTTGTTCAAACGAACCACTGAAATTCTCTCTCTCTCTCTCTCTTTCTCACTCTCACTCTCACTTCTCTTTATTTCGCTAGTACTTCTTTCTATCTATCATATCTTTTAACGACTTCCTCCATGATTCTGTCAACGCAAGTTGAATTCAGTTTTCTCATACACCTAGAGAAAAAAGGTCCAAAAATAAAACGAATCAATTGCATAACTTTACGTTTCGATGTGTGAGGACGTTCCGGACACACAGAGGGCAGATTTTGTTAGATTTAGAACAATAGTATTGCACGCCTGTGCTTAGCAACAATTAACATCTACCGCGGTAATATAAATTTTAAGCGTTAATGCTCGGTCTTGCAGATGAAAAGAAATTAAAAATGTGGATAATATTCAGTGAATTTGTGGAGATCATTTTCAACTCATGAACTTCTTTACAGCTTCAGATATTTAATGAATTACAATAGAACGGCTCCATCTAATAAATTACGTACATATTCGATAAATATAAGATAATAGCCGGAACAGTTATCTGTGCAATTGAAATAAAACAGCGTTCAAGAATAAATTCAAAGTTAAATATAAATCAATCAAGTCCATGGCAAAGTTGGGAAACCGGAAGCGATCCCTCAATCTCTACAAAATAAGTCGTCGAGGGAAAACCAAGTGTCGAGACTATCGGCAGTCTTGCGCGGATGGATGTTGAAAGACGACAAAGTCAATTCGCTCGCGGCATCGATCGGTTTCACAATCGCAGAATAATTAATCCGAAGAAAACGTCGATGAAGGATTTCTTCCCATGAGTAAAGTCCGTGAACGAGCCATCGCCTTGAAGGCAAATGCCGGAGACTAAAAGGATCCTCAAAGTCCCACGCTATAGAAGAAAAGTCGAGTCCCGAGATAAATGATGCATGGAAAAAGGTCGTATAGGAATGAAGTATAAGGATATGAAGGATAGAATCCATAACGATGGATTCTGCTCTAAATACCTGTTAGAATATAGTATGCAGACTCTGATGATTATTGAGAGACATCGAGGACAAACTTGAAATATGCACAATAATAAATCAATTGCAAAGCTCGTCAACGATTGATACATTGATTTTTGCTGAAATGAGATTACTCTAGAACCTAAACTTTGGAGCATTATCCAGCATTTTCGCATCTTTCTAATTTTTCTAGAGTAATGAGCGAACATATAAAGTAACAAGCTTCTGAAAAACTCTCAACTTTATTCCCAATTTCTTCAACTATATTATTCAACTATATTATTACCTTCAAACATATTATTAACTTAAATTAACTTACTTCTTTAAAATCCCGTAAGTATAACTTGTAGCTGTAGAAAATTCGAAGGCAACATTCTTAAAGTTAATAGAAAAGTTTATACTTTGCTTTCTAACTGTATGCAGCGTTACAGACATTTAAAAAACTGCCTCGCCTATTTTATGACGAAACTTTAATCTCTTCTCCTTTATTTCTGCAGATGTAATTGTTCGTCAACTGCATCATTGAAACTTTTTCTTTGATGCGAGCGAGACAAGAAAATGGCAGTATTACCGCAAGCGCCTGATGAAACACGGAGTTTACTACTGCAGTGAACACTTAGCGTGTAGACAACTGGCAAAGCAGTTCGATTGAAAAATGTAGGGTAAGTGTAAATTAAACAGTCTATTAACTCAAAGTTTGCTAATTTGCATTAATTACACATGGCCTGTATTTAACTGTCGTCAACGCGAATGAACTCGTTCTGCTTAAGAAAACATAATATACTATACTCACTGTATGTATTTATGATTCCGATTCTTTTACATTTTTTTCTCCTTTTTTTTCATCTGTCGTGAAGTTGTTATGTACTTTTTCATGACTTTGTATTTCTTGTCTCGAAATGGAATTTCAGTCAAGTGAAGAAAATCTTCGTCTACGTTTGTAAATTTACGGTACTTAAAAAATATTTGCTAGTTGTCTTGAAAAGATTATTTTGCCATTTTGTCTTTTACTTTTATTGAAGACAATCTAAAAAACAAAATATAAAGAATAAAATATAGATGTTTTATTGTTGGATCTAACAATAATATTGTGTTTTCCAGTATTCAAAAAGGAAATTATTTACCGTGGCTTCGTGTTATGTACGCCAGTTGTAAACATCTCTTTGATGTCAAAAAAAAGAAAATTATGTTACAATATATACAATATATACAATATACAATATATGTATAAATATATATATATATATATATATATATTTATACGTATATCCGACTTGTATAAATATTTATACATATATCCGACTGCAAAGACATCGGATGATCAAAACAATTTGAAAATCTGACAATCTGGGTTAATAAGCACTTTTAGCACTTGCAACACCAACACAATTAATCTCGGCAAACGACTTAACTCATTCGCTTGAATTACATTATCTACTTCACGGCGAAGCTTTTCGTTTGCCTCATCCGAGACTATATTTTCTTCCATTTTCGCGGGGTAAATTAAAATTCACCGAGGTTGGAAGAAGTTGTTGATTTACGAAAAAGGCTGATTCGACATCTTGCCTGCAGATAGTCGTAGTCGAAAAAATAAATCGTTTTCTCGAAACTGTTTAAATAGAGTAGGGAGCCTATAGCAAGATTTTTCATTAAAATAAAACTCGATAGAGCTACAGGCGTCCTCTTCTTTTTTACATTTATCGCTTGAAATGATCTATCGCTGCGATTTCCTGACGAGATTATTCATTTTATCATTCAATATTACAATCAAATAGATTTTCTAATAAAAGAAAGTTCTGAGTAAAATTGTGAAAATTGCTTGATTCCCAGCGGCACATTGATCACTTCGTTTACGAGAAATTTATCAAAAGTAAAAGCCGTTAAACCGCAACGAGCAAAGTTCATCATCGGTTCACACGTCGGCTACTAGGATATCGAATTTATTACACAAATTTCACGTGCGCGTCAACGTACTTCACAAGCCAGATACCTCGATCTAACCCGTTATTCATAGTTCAATTAATAAGTTGACTACTTGGCTCGCTAGCATTAAACTCCTCTCCCATTGGTGCGAAAAACTTGTCCAAGTTTTTCGACATTGCCTCATCAATTTTGTCTACGTCGAAAGCACAGCATGTCCGAGTGATCTACGCAGTACATATATATCATCATTCATGTACGCGATTCGACTATGGGGTAGAGAAAAAACGAGAAATCGATAAGTATGTACAAAAGTGCCAGATCATGCTATTGCCGTCTTTTACCATTCGTTCCCGATAAAATTAATCAAACGGCTGCCATACCGCCGCTATTCTCTTTTTTCCTCTCTTTAGCCCATTAAGTCCGACTGCCGAACTAAACAATCCCTTCGAGCTCGTTCTTATGCTCGTCTCGCCCAATTCCAAGAAGAAATCATCGTCGGATAAACGAACGACAAATCCAGCTAACGCGTTAAATCTCCTGCGATACCTCGGCATTTATTTCAACGGTGTCCCACGCAGTGGGAAAGAGGGAGAGCGAAAGCCTCTAAGCAGAAAAGTCCGTGCTTGATCCGCCCAACTGTATATGCATATATATTGTATATATATTTAAGGCATAGACTTCAAGTAACTTTTGCGTGTTGTGTTTCTTAACTTGTATCTTCTATAAAGTTCATTTTGTACTTTGAATGTTTACCCCCTGCTCGCAGTTTTATAATGCAATTTTATTGTTTTCATTAACGAATCGCAAAGCTCATTAAATTTCTAATGGAAAACTAATAGCCGAGTAAAAGTATATAACAAGTTTTCTTTCTCAAAAATTCTATCCTTCAAAAAAACTAGGCCCTTTTTATCGAATTTGACAAAGAATTCTTTTTATTAACCATTAAAAGGTTTTGGCTAAAATACCGTATCTTATACCATTCGCATGCGGCGGTTCAAATTACCTGACGAATTACCTTTATTATCTTACAAAAATTAATTATTTCTTTCAATAGATTTACCTAGTCATGCTTCCGATAAGTAAAAAAGCTCGATGAATTAATCGGGTTATATTTTTGCTAATTTCTCGAGGATAAATTCTGAAGGCTTATCAAGGAATCAGTAATGAAGACCTTTTTCGAGGTGAAATATATACACGCACGTACGTATGTTATCAGTGCATCTTTCCGCTGCCTCAGAAGTCCCGTAAAGTCTTAATTAACCAATTTAAATTTTACGTGTTTTCGTCATTTTCAGCTTCTTATGACAAACAGTTTCTAAAAGTCAAAGATTTTTTCTTCTTCTGTAGCGAACATTTTTAGCCCCATTCCTATTTAAATAAGGCAGTATCTTTCGGAATATAGAATTGAAATCTCGAATAATGTATTAACATCACTGACCTTTTCGTACATCTTGTCGGTTTGATTAAAACCAATATAATTAGCTCTGAGCCACAGAGCTGCGAGATTCCGCGCGACATGCATAGCTGGTCCATAATTGGTCAACCTTAAGCCTTGTACGATGATCGATTGCAGTGGTGGCCAGGCATTCGGGAAATCCCACTGTTGACTGCTGTTGTCCAGCGAAGTTGGGGTACCACCTACGATTTATACAATATATACATATAATTATATAATGCTATATAGATATTAGGCATATATATAGATATTAAAAAACGAGGCTATCGGTGTTGAAACGAGGATGAGAGGCGAACGGGCTCGACTCTTTTTTCCGGCTTTCAAGACGCTTAGCTCTAATGAAAAACTCGAGGCGGCTCTAAGAGCTTCTTGAGAGGCTGGCGGCGCTGGCGAATATACTTGACAACCGGGAGTGCAGGCATTTTTCATAAGTAATGCACATCGCGAGTTCCGAATTTTTGTATACTTTTATAAAACTTATAACTATATAGATATTCTGGATTTACCTCTACGTGCAGCAATGTTCGCTTTTCTTCTTATATATTAATAGAGAATCGCATTTAAGATACCAAAGATTAAAATTTGAAATATTACTCATTATTAACACTTATTCCAATCGTCTGTGATTTTAATATGAAATGCCTACATTTATGGGAAAAGTATAACAAAGAGTATTATTCCTACCGAATTTGAGTTCGATTCATCCGTTGATTTCTTTTAAAGTTTGCTTGTAATGACATTTGTATCTTGCAATGTAGAATAGTGTCTTAGTGAAGCCCTAGCCTTCTTCAATCATAAATAAATACACCTCATAATATTAGAATAAGTGTCATATTATAACAGCATCATTGAAAGTATTTGAAATTCTAGTTTTAATGATCATTTTAAAGCTGTCTTTTCAACTTAAAAAGAAATTTCTTATCTCCCGAAGTTCTAAGCCGTATTAACAGATGTGCATGCGCTAGAAATTCATGTAAATTATTATAACTATACTTTTCACATGAAAATTGCGGGAATAATATTGCGGTTTAATACTGTTCTATGCCTCTAACATGAGCACTGAAAACTGAAAGCAAAAATCTTTTCGCAAAATGCTTTATTACTAGCCCTATCGCGGAACTTTCATATTTTGCTCTTTGCGGGAATAAAAAATCGCGAATGCTGATGCAAATTTTCTATTTTCCGATTGGATCTATGTATCTCCCGCTGCTATCGAAAAAAGCAGGAAAAACAAGTTAACCAAATTCTGCAACGTGTTTCGCAAAGAGAATGAGTTAGGAAACATTCGTTCATAAATAAATACATAAGGTGTGGTTTCACCAGAGCATGGCCAATTTATCGCGACGTCTCGAGTATATGTAGCCTTGCATTGCTATTCTCGTGGTTCTGTGAGAATCTATATGTAAACCTCCGGTTTTCCTGAATGATACACGAACACAAGCAGGTGTGCGACAAGTTGATTTAGATGCTCAGCTATATCTAAGGGTGTCGTGAACAAGTCTAGTTGAAATTGCGAGTGCCTTGCACATATTAATCGCATTTATCTTTTTCACAGACGGAGGAAAAATAGTTGAAGAAAGTTTTTCGAATCGAACAAACTTTCGAAAACGACATGCACAAACGTATTTAACTATTTTCAGCAGAGATTTTTAGGTATAATTAAATGAATAATGTTGGTTTAAGCATTTTGCAAAGAGGTCGAGAGATTATGAAATTTCATAAAATTTCGTCTCGTTCATCTTTTATTATGAAATAGTTATTAAGAGGTTTGTAAAAAAGTCTATTTTTCCACCTCAAAGCTATTCTGCACAATATAGCTATAAGCTAAATGTATCAATACAGTATCTATAATGTCTATTTCTCTTGGAATGGCTTCTTCGTCTTTTACGATTCCGCGCAAACTTGCGCCAATTTATGACGTCTGCTCTGTGTGAATAGGAGAGAGAGAGAGAGAGAGAGAGAGAAGTCGTGTATATTGAAACGCGCTATAGCACGTTTGTATTTGTCTATAGGTAAGGCATCGTTTGAATGGATAAGCAAAAAACTTTTATAAGGATGCACTTAATAAGTAGCTCGGATCATCTTGCGTCGAATGACTATGCTGTTTATTAACGTCTCGTCGTATTTATCCTCTTTTTTCTGTCTCCCTTTCCCTCTCCCTATTTCTGTATTTCTGTATTTCGATACGACTTCGCAATTTATATAGGTAAGGACTATCCGTTTAGATCTAATTCCGTTGTTGTTTTTTTATCTAATAATACATGTTCCAAGTACGTTGCTCTTCGAGAGACAGGGAAAACACCAAACAAAATGAAATGAAATTTAATTATATCTCATTAGCGCTCCAATTTGCACGGATGCGCACTTGATATCGTGTCCGAACCATTAGTAGAACTGGAGCAATTTACGCCTTGTCTGCAGAGCGTCTGCGATACAATCTTCGTTCGCGTATATCCGCGTATCCCGTCGTTTCATTTCCACAGCGTCGCTAGTTGGCGCTAGGAAAAGAGAAAAAACAAGCTAAAACATCGTCGTATAAGAGTATGACTCAAGAGCACTGCGTACTTTGTGCCGCTACTTAAGCACCCGAGATTTACACTTGCTGGATTTTTAGCTTCGATGGGCAATTTTACGCTGTACCACTGTAAAAATTTATCGTCTGATGTACGTAAAAACGAAACGTAATTATTGCGAAGCTTTGCTTGATTTTTCTGCGCTGTTTGATTTTAGACTGCAGACGGTTACGCTTATAAAATTCGGCAGAGAAGTCTCCATAGCATTTATATAGCGAACGTCCCTTAAAACGTATTCGTTAATTTTTTTTTAATTCCCTTCCTGAGCTGGGCATATATTGCGGGAAAGGGGCTGCAATTAAGAAAAAAATTATCTCGACAATTAAGTACTTGGGAGCAAAATGTTCAACCGAGTGTATATAAAGAAGTCGTAGCTAGTGCTATATATCTTGTAGCTGCATAAACTAGGTCAGATTTCATAAAGCTATTTTTAGCACTTGAGTAGTAAGTACCGTTAGTGCAGCGAGAGAGAAAGGACCGATATAGTATTCCAAGTATCCACCGGAACAGCTTAAATGTTATCATTTATAAATCGCTTGAAAAAAGTCAGTTATATAAATGTAACTTTGGAGAACTATAAACCGCAAGACTATCTTTTTTCCGGGCGACAGCTAATCATTATCCATTCCATATACATATATTAATGCTTACCCCATGGGTAATTAATTCTTATCAACTAATGAAATGTCATGTGTTCTCTACAAAAATGTCTTAACGAACATACGAGTAATTTCATTCCGCGGGAACGATATTCTCTCGTAATAACGTCTACTTCCATAATAAGATATGTTTTTCGTAAAATAAAATACATAATAAAAAAAATTCGAAGTACAGTTCATGCACGAGTAACAAAGAGCTACTACTGCACTTGCACATTGTCGGCGTAAATATACGTATACAGCAGTAACTCTTTCTACAATACTGCGGCACAATGAATATTTTAACGCTTCAGTACTGTTGCTAGTAAGCTTCATTGACTTGGAGATAGCCGGACGGTGAATCCGGATCTTGGCCGGAATACCTAATGTGCGCAGAGCTGGGAAAGAACGAGGAAAATCATTGTTCTGAAGCTGGTCACAGTGTAGGAAGAGCACGTATTGTGTTCGCGACAGATGCATGGCTATGTTTATTATAATTATAATAACATTCATATTTTCTTTGTTTATAATTAACGATCGAGAGTGCTTACTTTTACAATAATCTAGATTCCAATTCATTCATTTAAATTATTTGACTTTCGATATTCCTGAATAAATGATACGATTAAGATTTGAGTTTTTAAGCGATTTGAAATGATTCCATATATCTAGATATATGATGTATGTAATGAACCTGACAACGAACTTATTCTCGACATAAATGATCACGAAAATTCAGAAACTTTTCAGATATAACAACGAGCTTTTTCGCAACAGCTTAAATCACTGACACTCTTTATTTCGGCAGTGAAGTACAAAATTCTGTAGAGTTACTAAAAAATAGCTCTAAAATCATATTATTTCATAAATTCTCTTGCAAATTTCCGATGACATTATCGAACTTTATTAACATCATGAAAATAATTCATATTATAAAACTATCAAATATTTATCCATCAAATACTAGATGTAATTTTTCATCTTTAATTTTATAGTTGTAAAATTGAAAATCGGATCACCCAATTGATTGTACAAATAAATGATAACAACGAGAGCATAAAATCTGCGTATATGAAACGCAAGTGTTGATACTATAGCTTTGAGTGATCCATTATTTATCCCTTGTACATGATTTTCTCGTAATACTAGCTTTCAACGATAACGAATTATGTAACATAAACATATACACTTTACTGCTCTGTTTATATTCTCTCTGTTTACGGGATTTTGCTCACTTTCTGATATAGAATGTACATGCTCGGATAAAATTTTTATAAAATGTGTATAAAATCATTTTTATATAATTTGTATACAGAAATGATTCGATACAATTATTTACAATTTCTATATACCGTATAAAATTTGTATGCAATAATTTTTACATAATTTATACATAAAAATGATTGAAAGAAGATGATTGATTTATGTATAACGGTAATGCGTAGACTCGTCAATTGAATATAATATACCACGTGTCTCTCATTGTCTGTTTGAAGGTCTGTCCTTTTCTTCACAGATTAGCTTACCTTCAGTATAGAAAAAAAGATGTCAGCAATTTCAATTAAAAAAAAAGACCAATCCGGTAAATACGTATAAATTTTCAAGGAAATAAAATGTAAATTCATATACAAGAAGTGGTAAATCATATGAGCTTGTACGTTTTATACCTCGTTTTCGATATTTTCTGTGTACCGATCGTTTTGGGGTAAACACCCCATCTACCTTCGTGACATCTGCAGCTCGCACATGCCTAGATCTTAATCGTCGGTGAATCGTTACTGCCGGAATTTTGGCTTACTACGATAATGCAATTTCTTATGTATTATAATAACGAAGTATATTTCACAACACAAAAGTAAACGCTGAAATAAAAATGACAAAACAGAAAAAACGGAAAATATTAGCAAGTTATTTTGTGAAATTAACTATTATTCATTTTAATCAATAAGATTTCAAGTAACTAAAGTAAATTTAATTTTACTTTAGTTACTTACTGCATTATAAACACAACATAAAACGTGCGTTAATTTGGCAAACAGGAATATACTTCAAGAGCTGGGAGTCAATATAGAGCCGTGCACCACAATAAAGATGAAAGTTTGGTAAGTGTCAATAAATTATCCGAAGATAGGGATATTCAATTAAACCGGGTGATAGAAAATTAAATTGATTTGCGCAAAAATTTTAATATTAGAATTGCACATGTCTTCGTGCTTTCCTGCATTGAAGATTGTCGCAGATGAAATAAAAGCTGTCACTGTTTTAAGTACATTTGATTAAATATGTCAAAATAATTAAGTTAATTGCTTTGTTGTATAATATTTTTTTAAATTATACCTTATTTTTTAGACCTTATATGACATAGATTCTGCGACAGTAAAAAGGCGTTCTTACAATATTTCACTTTATGAAAATAATTTCAATTCACCTATTAAAGAAGCAAATCAAACCCTCATAAATAGACGATCATTTAATATGCCTAGTGAAGAGCTAATATTGATCTCGGATGATGAGCGTTGTTCGATTGCATGTATATCTCCGGTATAAATAATTACATTTTAATACCACCTAAATATATAAGCAAAATGTCGTTAAATTAAAATATTTTTAATATACTAAGCTCCAGCAAAGGATCAACTTCTTTTATAAGAAATAAACAAAGTTTTAGTTTAAGTGACGACGAGAAGGAAACATAGTAGTACTTAGTAATTACGTTTAAACGTATATTAATTCTTGTATTTTTGTTTGATAGGAGAATATCATTAAAGATACCACATACACGGTTCAAAATGGAAAAGAAACAAAAATAAAAAGGATGAAATTTGAGGAGGAGACAGATAAAACTACTTGGACGCTTCAATACACGTTCCTAGCTGAGCCATTTAATGTATTGATATGTTTTCTTATTATTTATTTAAATAAATAAAATTGAACTTATTTATTAATATAAATTTTAGTTGATAGAACTTATGAAGGGCTTAGAGGTGCACATGAAAAGTTTTTCATTAAAATCTGTACGACACACTTGTGAAAAGCAAATGAATTTGGCACGAGCCTTGATGAAATTGTATGTAAAAAAGAGGCATTGTTTTCACGCTGGCAGTGTAAACGCTATTTAGCCAATCACTATGTGTAATAGTTTTATACAATAATTTAATGAGTTTTCATGATTTCAGCATGTGCAAGAGCATATGCCAAATACATGGGTTGGCATCGTGTCGATGATCAAGTTATGCGCAAAAGCATGTCGCAATTGTTGATTGAATTGAAGAATTACAATTTCATAAATAATACATAATGACTTATCACACTCTACGAGATATTCCATTTTTCATTTTTTAAATATATTAATTACACAAGATTGGGAAATGTTCGCTTCTGGAATCATCCGCGGTATACGAAATTGTATACAACTTTTTTTTGCCTACTTCGCTTAGTGTTCATCGGTTAACTTCTCAATAGCTATATATATATATATATATATATATATATATATATATATATATATTGATCGATCGAAGTTTGAGGTAAAAGAAGTTAATGTCCAGGCATCGAAGACAACATCGTAACCGAATTCTCGAAGATGAGGTACGTATACATAATTATACTAATTTTTAAAAATCTATTTCGTTATGATAATACATAAGAAATTGCATTATCGTAGGAAGCCAAAATTCCGGCAGTAACGATTCACCGACGATTAAGATCTAGGCATGTGCGAGCTGCAGATGTCACGAAGGTAGATGGGGTAAACGATCGGTACACAGAAAATATCGAAAACGAGGTATAATACGTACAAGCTCATATGATTTACCACTTCTTGTATATGAATTTACATTTTATTTCCTTGAATATTTATACGTTTTTACTGGATTGGTCTTTTTTTAATTGAAATTGTTGACATCTTTTATTCTATACTGAAGGTAAGGGAATCAGTGAAGAAAAGGGCAGATCTCAAATTAATAATGTGACACGCGGTATATATTCGATTAACGAGTGTACACGTTATCCAATGCAAATTGTTTTTCTTTTGAGGTTTCGTAGATAAAAAGAAGTATCAGCTTTAAAAAATATAGAAAGTCATTTGTTCGACGAAATTTCATTTGTAACGATGCATGAATCTTATATGGACATCAGCCTTAAAATTGAAGAAAACTGTTTAAAATGCAGAAGATGATGATTTGGGTAGAAAATCCACACACGAGGGCATTTATTTCACCTTTGATGAAGCAATTAATCATATTCTTGATATTTTTTCTGCAAAATTCTTAAACAAAAATGGCTTTATATGAATTTTACGAACTCGTTAAACATATACTTCCTAAACAAAAAAATATTTCAAAAAACAAATATTTTTTTATGAAATTCTTTGAAAAAATAATGCCTGAAAATAGATCGATTACGAAAAAACATCGTTTATGTGAAAACTGTTCATATTATATAGGAGAATAGTATACTGTGCTTGCAGTTATCAAATATGAAAGTTGTAAAAGTAGTCAAATAAACGATGTTTTTATCGAATACTATTTTAAATCATTTCTCTGGAATACTTTTGAAGTTGAATATCTAAATAATTTAATTAAAAGTTTTGGTAACAGTGACCCCCCTGATCACAATAATGTTATCGATATAACGACAAGTGCATATTATTTAAACCTAAAGGAACAATTTCTTCTCGGAGAAAATGTTTTTTAATGTGGAATACCCATCGGTATGGGTAGTATAAATAAATTATTGTAATGGTCAAGACTGGCTTGTACAAATGCAGATAATAAATATGCCTTTGGAAAACAGAAAACATTTTCAATTCATTGTGGGTGTGTATTATAGCATGGAAAAATAAACATGATTGTTTTTTAAAGACCTTTTGTAAACGCACTAAAAGACTGTTATTAAGTCTTATCACGTATAAGCAAAGGATTTAATAGGGTTTATCCCCGGGTTATATATGCAATACCGAGAACGAAACAACAAATTCTTATGCAAATTGCAGAATCTGTTCATAGTAATATATTGCGAGTAAAGGGCGTGAAAGGCCCTTCAATAACAAATGCATAAATACCGCAGGATTTGATCCAACGACCTCTTTCGTGCCAAGAACGCCATTTTACTCGGAGTTTTTAGGATGCTTATTACGCTATGGTTTGATACAAAATATCACAAATTCCCTTTTTATGTTGAAATCAATTAAAAATTGAAATTGACGAAGAACTTAAAAATATTCATATGCCAGATTATGTTATACATACGCAAAGAGCGCTGAAATATATAACTGTAATACTATAATGAACTCAGAGAGGCTCTCATTCACATTTTCCCTATAATTTTGAAAAATCGACTAGAAACTATATTATGACCCTTTTTACAGCTTTCTTTTATGATACGATTATTTTATTAAAAGCAAAAATAAACTTAGAAGAAATTAAATTACCAGACTCTTTGTTAAACCCATTTGTGATGGAAATAGAATCTTTATACGGTCGGGATAATGCTCATTTAATGTGCATCCACTGGAACATATAGCTGAAATTGTTCAAATTTCGAGGTTTTGCTGGCCTTGGTCTGCATTTTCTTTTGAAGATGGCAATGTCCAAATTAAAAGAAAAAGTGAATTTATATCATCATTTTGAAGCGCATATAACGATCGATAGTTTAGGAAAACCAATTACTACATCTTTCAATAAAATTGAACTTGCTGTCATTGATGGAGAATTATGGATATCTAAAATTACAGCATTTGATAATAAAATATTTTACGCGCGAATAATAATTGGAAAAGAAATTCGAAAGTAAAACGTTTTTACTTCAAAAAAATAAATGCGGCAAAAGAAACGATCTAACGATATTATTTATTAGAACCATTCTTGTTTTTCAGTCACGTTATGTTTCTTATTATTAAAAAACATTTTTTTGCACTTGTTCGACCCGTCGAAGTTATACCCGTACAAAAAATTCATGGAAAAGTTTCAAAGATCAATAATTATATTTGTTTTTCACCTAATTTTTATATAAAAATAACGCACATTGTACATAAAGTCTTGTAAACGGATACTGTTTGAATATAATACCACGTGTTTATATATTTAATAATTATATAAAATTATTGTTGCATTGCATTACTTATAATATTTCAATAAAAGAAATGATTATTATACTTGAGTTATACATAAATGAATCATCTGCTTTCAATCATTTATATGTATAAATTATGAAAAAATTATTGTATACAATTTTAATACGGTATATAGAAATTGTAAACAATTGTATAGAATCATTTCTGAGTATACAAATTATATAAAAATGATTTTGAATAAATTTTATACAAATTTTATCAAATCGTTTTACCTAAATGGTGCACAATGTATATCACCCTTAATACTGAATTAAATTATTTGAAAATAAAGCTTTGTAAATACAAGCGTAATTTAACAGTAATACTTGACAATTCTCTTTTATTCGTGAGTTTTTAATCTATGTATCACTATTTATCGCTATTACTATCACTATAGTCTAAATTATTCTTTAACGAGGGTTTTTAAAAAAATACTCAAATGATTATGGTTTATAGCAGTATGCGATATATATAAACGATTACCAAGAATAATATTGATTCAAAACAGGCCCAAGGAAATTTTATTCCTTGGACTAGGCTGGGCGAGAAAAATAATATACAATAGAAACTATCGACAAAAAATCCCATTCCGCGAAAACGAAGTCTAGCTGACATAAAACTAAAACTATTTGCCTCGAATTCAATTACGTAGATGATCGCATTTCTGAGCAAATACACGCACAGTATAGTTGGCTGTAAACACACTACATGATGAACCTATACTGCAGCTCTTTTTCTCACCCTCTCTATCTGCCTATCTACCTTCTATCAATTTATCTATCTACCTATCTATCTATCTATCTTTCTAGCTTTCTCCCTTTTATAACATATAAATATATATATATAGGCACACGTAGACATACACACACACATATATAATATGCATGCGATACACCTTTACAACGTGTATAATACGCGCGTTCCATTGAATTACCAGCATTCCGTTTACTTTGGGAATACGAAGCAATCACTTTGGGGAAATGGTCGGTACCAAAAAGAGAGACTGTTGCGCGTGTCTCCGCCAGCCGAGAGAGCCGAGTGTGAATCTCAAGAGAGAATGGATTTCTCGAAGCAACGTGATATACGTTGTCGTCGACGGCTCTGTTCGTCTTTGTTTCTAGTCGATAGCAGTTTCTACGAACACGTCGGAACATATTCTGTTCGTGCACATTAAACGCATGATGGATTCTAGCTCGCGTCTGAAAATAAGTAGAACGATGGACCGCATATATAGGTTTGTAATCAATTCTAAGCATTTCCTTCTCATACATTTCCCGCGGGCTTTCTCGGATTAAACAGAACGTCAGATACCCAGATTTTGGGGGTATGAAATCTAATGCTAATAGTTTGAATGCTATTTAAAAGTTAATGATCGAGGATCATTCTTCTAATTTATCTTGAGAATCTTGATAACGTTGCTGTTCAAGAGTGATCTCATTTGCCTACATGAATATATCGCCGAAAACATTAATATTCTTGTGATTTATTATGATGCGTATGCAATTAATGTTCGAGCTTGCTATTTCAATATATATATATATATATATATATGTGTATTAAACATAGCTACCGCAGAACTCTCGCATACAGCTAGAAATACAGTGCCTGGAGAAGTCTCGTACAGTTTCTTTAATGACTTTCGAGACTCGCGGGCAATCAGAAATTCAGATGAAAATTGTTGTGGAGATATACTTACCAATATAGTCAGTGATTCCGTTGGCTCGTAGATAGTGCAAAGATCGAAGCCCATATTTAGCTGCGTAGTTCCAGTCGTAGCTTCTGGTATAGAGGGGCGTCAAGTTCGATGGATAGAATATAGCTCGGGACCTTTTGTGCTGCATATCGAAGTCGTACCAAGTTCCGTCCTCCTCGTTCCACATCAGTTGTTTGATGGCTTCTCGGTACTCCTTAGCGATACCCGCATAATGTTTCATTTTCTGCAGAAATAAAATCAATTACTAGCGCCTTTTCATTCATCTAAAATCTTCCCTTCCCCGCAACATCCAAAACAATAAATAACATTGGGAATTCCAATAAATGAGAAAGCTTCCATTGGTCATAGAACAGGAGGTTGCGATCTCACGAGCGATGGGATCTTCACGATATTTTGCTCTATAAATTTGAGGATATGAGAGAAATGTGGAGCTTTGAACACTCTTCAGTTTAATTGCTTCTCTTCACGTTCAAAGGCGCTCGTATGCATTAATGCTTTTGGCTATATCGCTCTGTTTATTTCCTCCGATGCGCAACAAATCTCGCCGCCGGACGCTGTACTCGACGCTGTACTCGACGCCGCTGCCAAGTAAGAAGGAAAAATAATGGAAGAGTAGCGATGAGAATGAAGATTTATGAGGGTTCTTCTCCCTGCAGTCTAAGGCACAACGTTGTAAGAGGACTTAATAGTCGCTTCGCGGGCGACAAAAACACTCTCCGCTATCCACCGTTCTGACGCGTTACGACTACCTATGGAATCTTCGTAACGCGAAGAACACGATAAGTTGTTCTTCCGATCGATTTTTCGTATCATAGAGCACAGTTATCAAAATGAACTTTTGCGCGCGTCCTTCATCTCTCTCTCTCTCTCTCTCTCTCTCTCCGGTGCGTAGGTATTTGGGGAGGTCCAATTACACGAGGAACGCCGTGGCTGTACTATGTATACACTATGTATAGGCATATGTTAACGAAGAAATTATTGATCAAAGGGAGAGAAAATTGAAAGATAAAATTGTCCGCTTGTGAGTGACTACAAATGATATGAAATGATCTCATTACCGTTGGAATGCTTTTTCAGAAAGTACGTATTCGACCGTGAAGCTTATTTTCTATCGCGTTAAATCGTCGATGAAAATACACAAAACATACGCATGTACACGGACGTAAATAACAATAAAGGCACAATACATAAATATATACGTCAGAGGCGCTGTAGGAAAATAACGGAATTTTTCGGTTCGATCACGTCTCGAGAGAGAACAAGTATAAGAGCGAGAACGACTTGGCTGCAAACATTTACCGCCCGGAGATAACTTCATTGCGACTCATTTTTCTCCGACTGATTAAAGTCGTACACGTGATAGCTGCAAGCGCACGAAAAGGGATAATACTTGTCTTAACCAAAAAAAAAACAAATAGCTTTCTTTAGAAAATAAATAATGTCTTTTTACGTCTTATAGTTGTATGTTTACACAGAAACTCTGTTTTTTACTTGTTTTCCAGTCACTCTTTCACATATTACCATATGAAAAATGACTCACACTAGACTTTTACGACTCTTTTTACTTTTCTTTGTACACAGACACTCGGTGTTGCTGCCGCGTACCTTTGTTAAAATGTTTTCCAACCGTTGAAATGACGTAGTACGTTGGCATGTCGTTCAAAAGGATTTTTTATTCTGAATAGCGTAGTCGGTTAAAATCTTATACATTTGTCTTACCATCAAATTTCTTTTTTTGCGGAATAAACGAGCAAGTATCCTGGCGTTACGTTCGAGGAAAGCATTGAGATCCACTGGAAGAATATCTTCGGTAGTTATATCTTCGAGATCGAGCGATGGTTCGCCGTTTGCGGCGATGAACCAACGCGCTGAAAAGTCCCATCCAGTTTCAGCACCTGCTTTAATGTTATTATAGAAAGTGCTTTTCTTCACCGGATCCGTTATATTCTCCGCTAGCAGGTAGTCCTCTCTAAATCAGTTATTAATATCCTCATAAGTTTGCCAATTAATCGTATCAGTAGGATTGACTTGAAAGCGTTATCAAATAATTAATTCTGTGCTTTTCACTATATTAAGAGTTTATTTCATTATGGGTATGTTATCTATAAAATGTCAGAATTAATTTTGGACTTACCGGTAACTTTCAGGTCGAGGTCCTGTACTATTAGTGACGTATCTCGCCATTTTGTATTCACGACCGTTTTTAATGATCGTAACAGATTTATAACGCTGCCAGAAGTTAAATTCTTTCTCTAAGACGGGCAAGTTCTGTTCGACGAATGCCCAGTCCTTTGTGAATTCGTAATACATGTCGACCTGTGCCGTTAAAACAAAACCATTTTTAGCTCAATGAAAATGTCTTGGAAATTAATTTTATTGCTATTTGTTCTCGACTACTGGAAACTCACCATAGGTATAAGCAGAGGTGGCTGACTCCTCATTAAGTAATAAACACGGCCGCCGTTAGGAATAAATCCATAAGATTTAACCATAGAGAGGAAGTTTTGAATGATTCCCTTGCCAGTTTCATACATACCGTGCAAGAGAAGACCCTCGAGTATCCAGTAGCTATCCCAGTAATAGAACTCTGAAAAAGTCGTTTTATTCTCTCTCATTCATCGGAAAAGTAGGACCTACAGGGTTTACATTGAAATACTGTCGCGAATGTCGCGCACTGGTAGTGCATTGTCAAAAGTTCGTCACGTTGTTTTCCGGTGCCCGTTGTTCGAGCGCAAACTCGAAATTAAACCCTTCTAGGCATGTATTTAACTGGTTCTTTCAGTAAGTCAAAAAAATATTTGTCAATGCTCCCGTGAACGGACAAGTTGCCGAGAACTCCTAATTACCTGCCAAAGCTTTCGCGAGGTTGATTGAAAATAACTTTGTTCTACCTACCGTCGTTGTGTATATAAATTATTCTCAGAAATGAACGCGACAAATAAGAGAAATTGTAACAACTGCATATGAATTTGACACTCGTTTGACAAGTCGTCTTTTCAGTAAGCTCATCATTATTTTACTCAACTGAGACACTCATGACACAATCAATTGCAAATATAATATAAAGTTTGAAAATAAAACAACATGACAAATGCACCGTCGAACCGTCAGCTGTTGAGCATAAGTTATTATGTCTCGATTTATATCGCTCAGCGAGGAATAAAGATCTAAAGCAAAGAAAAAAGACTGCGCGGGCAAGCTTTAAGTATAGCCAGATTGTTGTAGAGGTACAAACCTTTGAATCGTCCTCCTGGAATAATGAAGGTGTTGTTGACGTAAATCAGACTGTGTCTCGTGGGATTGTCTCTGACATCTAGGGAGATACGTCTGGCCAGCCCCTTCCAAATTTCGTTGAGGTCGGCCGCCCAACGGCGATAACGCGGGTCTTGAATGCGCTGGAGTATCGCTGGCTCTGGATTCCAGTCGGTCAGTGTCACGTTGAGCAATTCGTTTACTTCAAGGAAGTTTGCATCCACAAATTCCTGCAGCTGCTGTCTGCTCGGTTTGTTGTTCGTAGCTTTCATAAGCGCCTCGAAACTGCAAGCGTACACTACCGTTATATCGTCATACCCTAAACGTATATATATATATACATGAAGGATCTATCTTATATATTCGCACGCAGCTTTCAATCAATAATTGGAATAAATGAAGCCGCGCAAGTGTGAAATTCATAACTAAGTCTCGATTCGTAGAGACTATAAACCTTTTTAGGTCTTTTTTTTCGTTATTTTTCTATAACACTGCAACGAAGTACCGCGATGTATAGGAAGCGAAAAATAGACAATAAAGCTGAGTGCAAACCTGTGTTGGCTGTTTTTCTATCAACATCGCGTTCTATTGTACACGCGATTAAAGTAAAAAGTTTCCTGTCATTATCAAGCTCTGTGCTTCATATAGACGTAATGCGCGCGCGCATTGTTGGATAAGAAAGAAAGCAAACAATTCATCGTGTATACTCACTTCGCAAGCGTCACTTCCTCGTCGTTTTTCTGGTAAAAGTCGACAAAGGTCTTACTGTCTTTGTATAGAGCTGCCAACTGAACCGTCCTTAGTAGATCGCCATGACAGTAAACAGGACTAAAACAGACGAACATGATATTTGAGAACTCGTTTTCATATTACACTTACTTCTATTGACACATGCAGTCTAAGGAAATCATACGAGAGTGTATAACGTGCCAAAATATCAAGTTTCAGTTAGATTTGTAGAAAAAAATTTAGAAACGTTGAACAATCTTGTATATCTTTCAAAGTTGAATATAGATCAATCGAAAGAGCGATACATTTTTCACTTCGACTAAAGACTATTTAAGGGGTTACTAAATAATTTATTCTATTGATTCACCACAACGCTTATTCGGAATTCGGCTTTAAGAGAATTGTATTTAGTTCGCATTAGACAACGATGAGTTTTGCGTAATTTCCATCAGCTTTGACATGATTCATCCCCTGCAAAACTATAGATCTTCAGGTGCGGAGGGTATTAAAGAAAGCCCGTTACTCAAAACAAAACAATTTTACGAATGGGAGAGACGAAAAAGATAGACACGGACCCTCGGAGAAAATCCGAGGAAAGCTCTTATTATACGCAGTAAAAGGAAAAACAGTGTGAAAGGAACACCCAAGGGGTCGAATAGATGCGCCAAAGCACGCATTATTTTTTCGAGGAATAGAATGAATTCTACCAAGGAATTAGAGTGAAACTATTATAAATAAGTGCGATAGTCCTCCAATAATTTAAGTTAATTACAAGTTACAACGCGAACTTCCAAGCTTGCGTGATAACATTTATAATTTTTTTATATGCTCAGCATCGAAAAGAGAAGAAAAGCTAAGTGTAAATCATCCAAGACAACAAAACAATAGGATGCCCATTAATTAGCCCGTCTTAGGAATTTTAAGCACAAACAGTTTGAATAATTGATTGGATATCCCTTAGCTTTATATTATATTCTCGAGTACATTATAGGCGAGAGGGGGACAATACGCATTTTAAAGATCATCTGCGATAAATATCATCTCTGATAAATGGATGGTAAGTCTGGAAAGCCAACCGATCGGCCTTGTGGTATCGTAAATTCCGGAGTGTATTTAACAAAATATATGTATCTCTATATAATATTTTTTCACGAATCTGAGATATTGTCTTGTATTGATATTCTCCTTTATTATCCTTATCAATCATTAAACCAACAATATTGAACTTTATTGCTTATATCCTTTTGGATGAACTTCAATCTGACGTAAAATTACACTAGCGCTGTATAGAAAAACTAATTCGAAACCGCACGTGCACGTCAGTATATAATAAGATGTTTCCTAGGTCGACGTCTATAATCGATGTCAGAGCCAATAACGCCAGCAGTCCGCTTATAATTACAATGAGACACTTTGCTAATTAAATGTCAATTTCAAGCATATTCTCGTAACTTGCAATTACACCACAAGCTTCTTCTTGACGAGTATATGATAACTTATTTCCTATATGTGAAGCTAGCTAAAATTCCTATTTTTAATTACTTATATTCATTGCATTCTTTATACATATATTTAACGCAGCAGTTCTAGATGTGTGCACCTTTGATCTGAGCTTTGTATCAAATCTCGAAATCCCTTAATTGGCTACTTATAGTCGGTTACTCAAAGCTCACTCTCCGTAAGATTAAACGGGAATTAATGGAACGGTTACATTGAAAATTGCCATGAAAACTATTTGATAAAATCTTTAAAGTACGAATGTAATAAATAGAAAAATTATTTTTTTCCTCACCTTGGAAAATTTAATCGTGTAAATGTTTACTGCTCATTCCATAGAAATAGTTAATAAAGGGATTTCGACATATCTATCTATAACTACAGTATCAATATATAAAGAATGATTCAATATTTCAAATTTGTAATTTTAGATAGCCTCACTTAAAGGTGTTTTGTCGTTTTCTTATTACTCATATCATAAATAATTACATAACAAATAACTTCAAACCATGTACAATCGAATAATCGAATAAAAAATAAATAAAAGATTTGAATTTGAAAACTTTTTACAATATTTTTAGAATTAAATATGGAGGCATAATAATGTAAAGCTAATTCAAATATTTTTTACAGTTTCTCTTTCTATTGGGAAATCCTTGCGGCGATTTCTATTTTTTTAAATTGAATCAGCTATATATACTACATATATTATATAGTAGTTAAATTAATCAAAACACAAATACTATCAAAAATAGAAGTTTAGTAATTGTAATACTGTCAATGAAAATTTTTATAGTTTTGATCGCAAACCGTCAATTACCGATATTGCCGAAAAGTGGCTGTGCATCCAAAAGTTTAACAAACTTCGTAAAACATGAAAATTCAATTAAAACTTTTGTCAATAGTCCGGCTGCTATTGACAATTGAAAAAAAGTGAAAAATTTCAAATACACAATCTTTATTGCCGCTGTATAATAATACCACAATTAGTGAAATAGTGGATGCAAACGTAATGTGCATTCGTTTCTTTACAACCATTCTCGGGAGATAAGAGAGGAGGAAACAAATTCATTTTAGAAACACTATCCCGTAACACGGCCTTATATCTCTTATTGTCATGAGTCATTTATAAACTGCATTCTCTTTATTAGCTCTTCATTAGCTCAGTTTCATTCTCGTTTTTATTATAAAAAAATCATTTAAATTTAATGAATTATCTATCTATAGAAAATGCTTTCTGTACTATTCCCTGGCAGCAAATTAGAGAATATTGTTTCAACAAACTAGAGAAAAAGTAGTGTATACTAAATGACATCAAATGCACACAACTCCTAGATGAAGAGAGTATAGCAATTTGAAGTATCGGAAAATGAACAGAGGGGCGTATACGTATACTGGTACAGGTGTACGTATACGATGAGTGAATTAAAATTTCTCGCACCATCTGCAGTACATCGACGAGCAAGTGCTAAGTTTATATAGAAATGTATAAGACTCGCAGTAAAGTTGGGCATATCATCCGTCGCAGTTATTCGCAGTTGCCCATTTCTACTTGAATATTCATTCTTTTGTAGCTCTGTCACATTTCTAGACATAGTCACGTAGCAATTGTTTTTTCTTCATTTTTTGTATTCTTTATCCCTATTGTGCAAGAGATATCGTACGAAAATTTTTCCTCTCGATAAACTCGTGGCTCAGTTTATTATTCAGTTACAACAAGATTACAGGATCTTCTGTACAATAGAAATACTCGGTAGAATATTGGCGACAACTGTAATATACCTTACGAATTTTCATGTAAATTCCGAATCGCCTTACTTTCAAATGAGATGTAAGAACGGAATTCTTAATGTTCCGTATGTTAGTGAAAGGGTATGGGTCATGATAAGGGATTTCATGAAGTGCAGGACGAAGCACGTATAAAAAATATTAAACTAGGTCACAGTAAGCATGATAATAGAAGACGATGTATCTGTGTATTTTATGCTAAAGTTACTGGTAGATCAAGACATCATCTCACTAGTATTGACGGGCTTCTACATTCTTTGCGGTACATACTTTATACATTGACCCTAAGTGCTTAAACTAACTTACACGTTATGTTCATGTTGATTAGCAGTTTAGACATTGCGTTCTATATTATGCTCGTCCTCATTCAAAATAAAAATCGTTTATAAATTCTGTCTTTTTTGATCCACATAAATATCTGAAGGCTTTGAAAAAAATCGTACGAAAAATCCCCCTAAAACCTCCGAATGGAAATCCTCCAGCACACGTGCAACAGAAGGTAACCCGAGAGGCAATTGATATAAAATACGTTTCTTGTTTAGTATCAAATAATCTATGCAATTTTTTTTATCTTTTTATACATCGATTAAATAATTGATATATGTTTAATGCAACTGCATAATCGATAAAGTACTACAGATGGTTATTCACGACATGAGAGTCTCTTTTTTTACTACAGCCTACTTCAACGTTTCATGTACACAGATAAAGCATGCAAGGAGGAAAAATCGACTTATGTACCGCACTTATTTAGAAAAAAACTGCAGAGCTCTGTACATAGAATGTGACATAAAATTTTTTTTCTGTGTCAGGCAGACAGTATTTAGGCAACTAAACGCTCGTCAAATTATCGAAACTTGTATATTTTTGAAGGACGCGAAAAAATTTGTCGATTTAACCAGAAAAATGCACACTGCCTTAATTTACGAAAATTATCAGTGCTGGTTCTTTTCTTGCAGCCAGTATGCTGGTTAATATACTTAATAGAGCTGGTCAAACCTTGCATCAAGTACTGACCCAATACGCAATGCATGCCAAATCAGAACGAGAATTAAATTATGGTCCATTCTTATTACTCCAGTATCGGTTTAACTTTAAGCCTATCAAAGTTCTATCGTATGAAAACATAGCTGTTAGTGTAATAATATCTCATCGTAACATAGAGCTCTTGAACGAGCAAAATTACAGATTCAGTAGTGATAAATCTAGTAGTGGTAAATCAAGTACAGGCTATGAAGTGTTTGGTTCGGAGTGTCAAATAAATTGTAAAATTAATACATATTAATACTTTTCTTTAAATCAAGAAAAAAGGTAAATTTTTATTTCAATTGCATACTTCGTAGCGGGCATACATGTTAAATTTGAAAAAAATTATCGTTGCAAACTCTTAAAATATGAGCGAGCTTTGACAATTGAAACAGACAAATGTTATATAATTATATTTATGATTTTCTGCAGTATAACATGAATAATTATCATTATTTAAAAAAGGTCTATGAATAAATTAATTGATTTAAGCACGAGGACAACGATTTTCGGATATAAATAATTATTCGAATTATCTTAATCAATACATATTTAAGACCTAGATAGGAAAATAAGTCCATAATTTTGCAAGTAATTAAGTTGAAGATCATTCTCATTCTCTGCGGACAAAATAGTTGTAAGCAATGACAAAACTTGGCTATCTAGGAAGGATTATCTAAGGACTGATCAGTATATAGTGCATTAATAATACAAAGCTACCTCGAAATCATAGTGAGCTCAATTTAACTGCGATAAAAAAGCGAGTGCAAGTTCAAGAGATTCATTTAATGAAGTTAAACGCGGATCAGTTCAAATTATCCAATAAACTGACAAAGTAAAATTAATTAATCAGTACAATCCCTGTAATAAACATGAAGATTTATCCGTAAACAGGAATTCGCTGCGACGCATTTTTTCTACGTACCTTCCATTCCCTTCGAAGCTTATTTCATTATTCATTGTCTACCTTTTCCAAATGGAATTGTTTAATCTTTCGTTTAAAACTCACAACTTATCTCTGCCGCGTAATCCGGCCACGGAAAAACGCACAGTAAAAGTAAAAAACAGAAATATCGCGTAAATTGTATACACGAACACAATACACAAGTATACCTATAATAATATACAGGGAAATGTCTGAAGAGAGGGAAAGGAGGTATAAACGATACACGAGCCAACGTTATCTAATCGAGGAAAACCTTCCGCACTCTAGCGTATAAAGAGAATTTCGTATTGTATATAGATAAGCACTCGCGTGAGTCTATACATAGGAGAAATTGATGAGGTATCAGTGATCATGAATAAGAACCGTAAACGGTGTCTTTTGTGATTGCCTGCAGATGAAAGAGGAAGAGAGAGTGAGAGAGAGAGAGAGAGAGAGAGAGAGATTCAACCGTTGAGATTCAGCCAATAAATAACGCTCCTGCATGAATCGAACGCGATCGGAGTATACACTGTATAGTGTTCGTTTTCGAGGTTCTTCGTATTTCTCGTGATTTTATTTACTCTACGAAATCGTAAAAATATACGAGTGAAAAGTTTGCACACAGTCATTGTTATGTAGAAGGTAGTTGAGAGCTTGGAAGCGTCAAGAGCAAAAAAATTCTAAAAATTGCACTTGAACGAATAAAATATAGAAAGCGTCTAATATCAGTACACAGTACACAGGCTATACGCAAACAAAGTCTGACTTTTTCGAATAAAAGCATAAGTGCGTCGTACAATAAGATTTATGCCATATTTGACGTGAAAATGTAACCACACACTGACAGAGTGCACATCGAATACGATATGAAAAGCTTGAGAGCAAGATCGTCCGTATTTATTTGAAAAATATGTGTCGATACCAACATACGATTCGTGAAACTGATAAAAAACCTGACCCACTATACTGGGAATATCTTTTACTCGCTTATTTACCTTAGCTCGTCGTGAAAACGTGAGTCGCGCGTATACAAATTATATAAATATAAGAACTGTCAAGGGCGCGTTAGCTCGCATTGTGCGAAGTTACAAGAGCTATAGCATTATAACACAACTTCTAGCTGTCGCTGTGCTCGGTATAAATGTACACGAGGGAGTTCAGAGAGAATACAATATGCGTAAGTAGTAGTACAATATGCCCCGAGTTTTCAAAGTAAAATGCATTAGAATTAAGTCGTTTCGCCTGATACCTGAGACCCATACAATAGAAACATTTCTGACGCTTCGCTTTGCTCATTCTATGAATAAACTTCTATATATTATATAAATATCACTCTCATTTGTCAATGCGATAAGATTTTACGCGCCGTGTCGTGCGAAGGGGCTAACCTTCCTCCTTTGAAGATTCCATCAATTCTTTCTGTATAACCGCTGTCTTTAACAGTCGATTTCGAAACTTATCCAGGCGCAACTATTTACATTCGTATTATTATGCGCGTGTCTACATGAGCTTTGCGCATTTTACAATTCATTTTTAATAATAAAGTGCCTACTAAACTTTTTGGAATATCCAGAGAAGGATATATATTCTCTTTTACTCTTTATGGTCGTGTATGTCAAATACTAACGATCAAGTACCAACGATAATGAAACATCATGTTTATTTGCGTGATGATCGTTAACTAATTAGATAACAAGAAATGTGGTTTTGTCGATGGTTGTTTAAATTGATAGAAAAATATTCATAATATGCATCTTATTTGCACATGCATATTTACGCGATTACTCCTTCAAAGCTCACCCATGTTTCGGTAAACGCGCGTTCTCTGTTTGCCTCGGCGACAGATGCCATCGTCATAATTCAATAGTCTTGTAATCATTTTAATTTTCAAATCTTTTTAAAAGGGCTACTTTTTTACTAAATTATTAAAGTTACCGTTTAATATTTCACTAACGTACTTTTAATTCGTTCGATTACGGATGAAAAACGAGATTTCAAATAATGCAAAAGTCTATCATAGCCAATGACAATAGCCAATAAACAATAATTTTTTTTTAGATCTTTAGTGATTATACTATAAAAGATCTGGTATAGCGTCGGGACTTTTTACCAGACATTCATTGGACCCATAGAATAGATATTGCAATAAAAAATAATTAAAATACGCAGAAAACGTCATTTCGCTTTTTGAAGCATAAATTATTATTTATCTTTTAGGATATGCGTATGATTTGCATGCAGAACAAATTAAGCAGTTTGCTTAAGTATGTCTTAATTCCATTCATCTATCGTACTTATCAATACTAATGTTTGACGAGTCCAATTATTTTCGATTCGTTGCTTTTAAAAAATTCAATTTCAGTATTTATTAAATTTATTTAAGTATGCTTGTATTGACTTTTTTTTATAGATAATCTGTTATTATAATTTGTTTCTCAAGACAAGAGTCAATCAAAGAATTGAAATACTGTTTCAAACAGCATGTTTACGGTTGATCTGCGGATAGTGCTATCGCCGATATTCTAATACTATATATTACTGATGGTAAGCGCTCATTAACGCACGAGGTATTTCAGGTTTACTCGGCAAAGTATGTTCGCCTTTCACTTTCTCTCTAAATCTCTTCCGTTCTGTTTGTAATACAATAAGTCACAAATTATGTGCAAAAAACTATTTCTCACCTGTGGCATAAGTCCAAAACTTCAGAAGAATCAACACTTTTATCTGCGATGTAAATTGCGGCGTTCGCACCGATCGCCACTGACAGCAGCAAGAGTAGAAGCTTTTTCGTTGTCATCCTCGACGAATATAAATGCCACTATATTCACCGGAATACAGTAGCCACACCGAGTAGTAAGTGTAACAACGATGTGCGTTCGATTGTCCGTAGTAAATACAGATAGATAGAGAGAGAGAGAGAGAAATTGAAGAATGCGATGCAATATATTTATATCGGCATACGGAAAAGGAAAGGGACACCACAGCGTCGTCGTCGTTCGGTATTACTTGACCGAGACCGGACATCTCCGTGCGATATTATATATAGAGCCGGTTGTATGCCCAGTATGTAGTTGATAACGAGAAACGACGCCGCCATTGGTCGACGACCTTAGTTCGACTCCCCGCCAGTTACACGCTCTATCTATCTCTCCTCTCTCTCTCTCTCTCTCTCTCTCTCTCGCGCTGTTTCACTCTTGCTGTCTCTCTTTGATCTTTGGGTGCACATTGATAACGTCCACCGCCGCAAGCGAAAATTCATGCACGCTTTATCACCGGATCCAGGCGCATTTTGCCAACGACAATTTGTTAACGTCGCTCGACACTGTAATTATTGGAATTCACTACTTTTGAATTGTTGAAAAAGTTAACTCAGCTATTTTGATCTTACCGGCTTTATACCTCGTTATTAAAATGCTCGATTAAGTTTTACAGAAATCTGTATGGATATAATACATAGATTAACGAGCGATTTTGTTTATACTCGAGACTTATTCGTTCCAATTTGGATTAAGATAATTGGAGTATGTCAGTGGGTTGGTAATTCGCTACATAAACACTTTGTTTATCAACACGCAGGAACGAGGCGCACTCCTTACAGAGTCTGCAATGGTAGTTGTGTCAATGAGAATTTCAATCAATTCAAAGAATCTTCATCGGCAATTGCGCGTCTATCTGATGTGTGTATTGTCATACAATTAAATATACATATATCTATCAATACGCATGTGTACATGTGTATATACATTAGGTAATTAATTATTTGCTGTAATAAAGATAGATAGCATCTATCTGATCAATAGAAATTGGTCTTGAGCTAGTGTTGTTATTATGCCGATGCCTCGGAATTCGATTTAATAAGCAATGAAAAGAGAGAGAAAGAGAGAGAGAGAGAGAGAGAGAGAGAGAGAGAGAGCGATGCCAGTCTAGCTTGTGCCAAGTCATGTAACTTCTATTAAGCTTCACTAACATTGTCGTGAAGGTTAATCTGACTGTGGTATAAAGTTAAACTGGAGCGAAATTTCGAGGCAAGTCTGCGTGCTCGAAAACTGTCGTCAATTAGACTAATGCCAGTGAGTAACAGGAATTCGAAAAGAGCGATTGCCCAGTCGCACGGCTATGTGTATCGTCGAGCTTCCCTCGCAGATTGCATAATTATACGCATTAGTGTCGTAGTAAAATATACGAATACTCGTTTGTGATAACGGTTAGCCTTGGAAGTATTTCTTTATTCGCCATAGCCGTGGCCCATTTGTATTCCTATTTCACTCAAATTGGAGTGTTCAAACAATACGAGGTCTTTCACTTGAAATGAAGGTATCAATGAATTGTAGAAAGTACGTATAATACACGTGAACCAATGACCAGTGAGTCGGATTCTTCTACAGGTACTGCAAGATTCAAGTTCATTGCAAGCTTATTACGTCGTAACAAAGCGGAAACTGCACGCGTCCAAGCACTATACTATATATATAGTCTCAACATTAATCGTTTCTTACTCACTCGTTTCTTACTTATACGTAGTGTTGTTGACGCGAATTGTCCGTCGGACCCGCGATGTGTGGATCAAAGGCAAATGCTCTATCCACGGAGCTAACATCTACGATCTACATTTTTTATAATTCTAGTAAGAAGATTCCTCTGTTAACGCCTCTCGTGTGCTCGGACGCGTACACCCGCGACAGTGGCAAAGATATGTGCACGTGTTCTATGTTGTAAGATTGATCTGCAAATTGAGTGCATTGAGCGATATGCGCACTCACTATTTATTAAACTCGACTTTTCTATTTCGAACGGTCACTATTGCTGACTGGCGCGATGAAAGTTATGTGCTCACTGTCACGTAGTAAAAATATGAGAAAAGTGCATCACTGAGCTATCATCGTTAAAGAGTATTTATTTTCCGTTTATTGATATATTTGTGGCCTCATAAAAAAATATATATAATCGATATGCGTCACCCACTTTATTACTCGATGCTATATGTTATGTTCTGTGAAAGACGATAAAAAATATTAACTTTCTCTCCCTCCATTTCTCCGATGTAGAGAGTTTTAATGGCACTACATACGGCATCGTGTAGCTGAGTAATCATTTACCAATTCCGTCGCTGTTTCATCAAAACATTAGATGTGAGCGTACGATCGATTACGTACTTCAATGTCACAGTATTTGCATGCTTTTACAAGCACAATACTGTAATCTAATGAAGACCTGTAACGAAAGGGTTTCGTTACAGGTCTCTTTCCTTCTTTTTAAAACGAGACCAAACGTTGCGAATAAGCGAACATTTCGAAAGCGCCACACTGAAAACTCATCGTATTACTTTTTATTTCTCTTTCAATTTTCCAACTGTGCACGACTGCACTTATATTATATTTGAACACTGCGATTGAATGAAGATATCTTCTACGTACACCTTCTTTCTATCCAATTAAATATTGGTTTAATTTAATTATACGTTTATTTGCTGCTTGAGATCTTCGCGCTAAACAACCTTTCAAGCTCCTGTAAGCTTTATTCCTATTTTCGTAATTTATTCTCCTCTTCAAGAGGTGGAGATTTATCATTTATACAAATTTGAATGACAAGGCATTAGCTATCTTGGATATAATTGTTAACATAACAACAAATCGGACAGGTATTCATGTGCTGCTATAAATCGTGAATCTTAGCTGAAGTATGCATTGTATAAAGTATAGGAAGTAGATGCATTATACATTGCATTTATTTATAGCATACTAATGTTGATCGGTAGGACGAGTTTGTCAATAACATGTCTAACAATGTGCGTCGTATAAAAGTAATTGATTATTGAATTGACTATTTGAAATACTAGATACTGATTCACAGATATGCGCAAAGTCAACTAACATCTATAAATGCGCTGAATAGCCTGGATAGAAGAATGTAAAGTTGAAAATTGCACGATCGGCAAGAGAAAAACATTTCTCATTATGTATTCGCGCGAGAATACGTTAGAAACAGGCGGCGCATCGAAACTCGTCTGCAGGCAACCACAAGGTCGGAGAAAAGCTCTTACTAATAGAATAGGCATGTATGATAATTGGAACAAAGGAATTGTCGATATTTCAGTTTCCGAACGTTTGAGTTGATATATTGCATTCGAAATCCACTTCCCCGGGTGCGCTCTTTATTTTGCGGTACAATTGCGTCTGTATACAAAAGAAAACGATTACCCATTATTCGAGTACTTATAGATAGATTTAATCATACTATAAATTAATTACTATGTTTCTGCAACGTTTCGAATATTCTCATATGATATAAAATGACGAATTTGCAAACCAAAAGCTGCCCCAATAGAAAATAATATAAATGTATATATATTATATATACTTGTATAATGTATACTCAAAAGAGAAATATCGTATGTCATTTCTACATACCTATTTACTATAGACATGCCTTAAAATCGATGTCTGCAAGCGTGAGCAATTTCCATAGTGGAATGTGCGGGCGCTCTTTCTCAGCATTCCTCGATCACAAAAATTTGAATTTCTTTCACCGTCTCTTTTACTTAGGATGAACTAATCCCAAAGCATTTCAGAGATGTTAGACTATATCGAGTGTGAGACGAACAATGAGGTCACTAGTAAAATCGATCCCCATATCCAATGATTTCCAGGATGATGGCCTGTGAGGCTCTTTCCCAATCTCAAGATTGCCCCAGAATTCTTTTCCTTTCTTGCCTAGCCTACTTGTAGGATACCAATCAGGCTAATGTACTTTTTATGAAGTATTTTTTTATCAAAGTAACATTCTATTATTTATGCTAAAACCGAAATGATGTTCAACTTATTATTTTGAAAACTGTTACCAATCTATTTATTCGGCGTTCTTTTTACGTTCTGTACGATGAAATTGCTGCAATGAGTATACGATCAAATAATATATAGGCAGATATAATTTTATATCTATATCGTAAATTTTGGTGAATTCAAAATTGTCGTATTTTAATGTTTGCAAGACGCTGTGAGGGAGAAAATTTGACTAATCAACTCATATTTACCCAGTTTAAATCTCACATTGCTGCGAAGGATATACAGTACAATATAGATCTAAAGTCGAACGACTTATGATCTATTAATAATCAACTGAAAATGAAGAAGCTTCAGTGTTGGGACTTTACCAACGAATGACTTATCACAAAGCTTTGCTTTAATAAGGAAACTGAAAGGAGCTGTCTACTATACAACCTCACCTCTCTTTCTTCTAGCAAGCTTTAAGTATGAAATTCACAGATATAATGTTCCTTGTTCAAAAATTTTGCATTAAGGCATTATATAATTAAAGTCTAACCAAAAAAGATTTCGATTTTATACGTGAGGAATAACAAGAGTGCCGACGCTGTATCAATGTAAATGTAATAATATGTATAATTGGATGCTTTTCAACCATATTATCAACTCAAAAATAAGTTTTACAGTGCATGATTATCCATTATATACCATGGATCCATGTAAAGGTCTCTTTATAGGGTTTTACTGTAAGCATTGAAATAAAGGAATCACATAAATTCATATTCATAAAGTATTAATCTCTCATTTAAACGTCGGTATTTGACTACTGAATATAACCAAGCACAGTCTCGCCTATGTTAATAACTTTATTTGAATTAGTTAGTAAAAAAAAAGTTAAAAATTATCGTAGAAACTACCTTTTTATAATTATGTTTTCTAAGAAAGGACTGTGAGTGATTTTATTTCTTTGTACATCTAGTATTTCCAATATCACCTCTAAATACATTTTCATGCTCTCTGTGAGTAGTTCTCGTCCAACTCTTTAATCAATCAATATCTCTTTCAACTTCAAGTCGACTACAAATTACATCATCCTTTGCTCATCTTCACACTGACTTTTCTTTTCATTGTATAATCTTATTATTATTATTATTTTATTTTTATGTTATACTACGTTGTACAATAAATAAATTGATAAGTCTAATCTAATCTTCTATTAGTCGTGACAGATCTGTTAAGTCGTTACGGCGGAAACGTGTATTTGGATATGTACTTATGTTTGTGTACAACACAATCAAGTGCAAATAAAATAAAATGGATTTTATTTACGTATTTTATTTCTGGTTTATAAAATGTTAATTTTGACCTTTTATTAAAAATACAATTTTACAAAGGTTTTTCTAACAACTTACAATGACAACTGTTTCACATTATTTTTGTCTTTCATCTTACTTAAATTAATTATCAGTAAAGATTATATTACGTAACTTTTGAATTATTATAAGAAATTCAATAATGATCATAATCAATAATAATCATCGTTCTAACATTCCACGATGCTCTTTTTTAGGAATTTCTAGTCGATAGAAAATTTCTGTTCCATTGTGCATAATGATAACGTGAAATTTTTACTTACAGAGTGCATTCATATCTTACATTTAGAAAATTGAAGAAAAAAATTACTCACTCTTAGTGTATTGTAACATTTTTTTAATATTGTAATTATCATTCTGTCGAAGAACCTTCGTCGGGAGTGTGTGGTCACAATGTCGGCATTAGACCTTCGCTCAAAGTGCTCAGGAGCCTATCATCGTAGGTCCCTACGTTAGAAGTCAAGACAGGAAAAGGACAAACGAGGGGTCTCAGGAGCTTTGAGAATTAAGGGGGGGTCTGGTTTAGGAGGCAAAAACGCTGTTTTTCAGCGAGTTTTTGAAAGGGATAAAATCGAATGCGTTAATTAAAATATTTGTCTCGTATTACACAACATTTCAGCTTTACAAAACATATTTTTTATTGACAAATAATAATAAATGTTTACGTTACGGCCATTCAGCCGAAGCACCTCGGGTATACATTTATCCAACTATGCCGGTGATCTCGGTCGCAAGAGGAGGCATTTGAAATGAAAAATTGATATAAATTATTATTTTTTATTAGTTTGTTTTCTATATGAACTAAACAATTTTAAGAAAGTTGAAAAAATTTAATTTTTAAGGTTGAAAAAAACTGTCAACTTTTTGATAAAAAAAAACAGTCGCTTTAATTAGCAAATCAATAGTTTAAACAATAATTTTCCCGTTCCTTTTTAATTCATAATGATATAAATTTTATAAGGAATCTACAACACTTTGATTTATTTCGATCGAACGTACAGTTTTTCTCTAATCACCGGCATAAATAAAAAAAAATCGAAAAAACCAAAACTCGAGAAAAATTGGACAGGCGGTTACTAAATCTGCTGTAGCTTCAGAAATACATAAAATTTTCCTCTGAAATTTTACTTGCATATTCTTGAATAGTTTCAGAATCGATATAGGCAAAAAACTCGATTATTTGAGGCCTGTAAACCAAACTCCTCCTTAAAGGATCGAACGAGACTCTTCCCATAAGCAGAACGACCAAGCGGCTTGCCCTGGACCATAACCTCACTGCACTTACGAAGGTAATCGTGACGGAGAGCTACCCTGATCAAAGGCTAAAATAACAGCACTTGGCAGTCATCAGCTAGGCGGTCAAAGCAGAGATCTTTAAGATTGAGCAAGGACCACTTCCCACTTTTGGCAATTCCTTCGTGAAGCTGGAGATCGGAGACACTCAAAAGGAAGTAATTTTATCGTTTTGTTACTTTCCGTAAATTCCCAATGACTCCGAAGAACAACCCCAGCTAAGGGAAGTTAAAGAACTGGTGGCGTGTTGTCAAACAGAGCACATTCCACTTTTTCTATCGTATGATGAAAACACGCCTCACACTGTTTAAGTCAGAACAGATATGAGCAGATATTATGCAGATATTATGCAGATATTAGCAGATATGGGGCGAATCGCTTCTATAATATAATATATTACAGAAGCGACATGTATATATTCAGAATAAAGGGAGAGAATTAGAGTTCTTTAACTCCTTGAGAAGCAAAATTATATACGTGTCTGTATGTCTAAACATAGTTTATTGTCAATTGAATTGAGAATTGGAGGGTCTTCAATACCTTTTCTGTGTATAATGAAAGAGCCGGTGAGGAATGTCTACAGGAACCAAAGAAAAGCAGGCTCGTAACTTAATCCAAGAGATGGACTTGAGCTCTGGGTGAGCAGTCTAGGGAAATCAATGAAAATCTCCTACAAGAGAAGTTGCTCTCTGACTTGCGCCAAAGCGAACAATAGTACCCCATAGACGAACAAAGAGCTATAACGATCGCGCTGAGAGGTCAGGTAAGCCTTCATCCGGGCAAGTAAGACTGGCATGCCGGAAGATTGGAATAAGCACAAAAAAGTGCAAAAACGCTACAAGAAAAGTGTCAACGCATAGCGGGACGAAGGTTGTAGCAGTTACTGTGAAGGGATCGAGAGGTACCTCAGGATTCAACCGTATACTCACCAAAATCCCTGAGATTTAGTTACTATGCTTAGTGCTGGAAACAAATTATTGTATAGCGACATGTATACAGAGTAGTCCCCTTTACGGAACCATTCTGCACTCGTCAGTCCAATAGATAATAAAACAATAAGAGGGAGAGTCAGTAGAAGATACGCGCAGGGGGACGTGCCCAAGCCTGTGCAGACTACTTTTTGATCTTCTCTAAAAGTAGTTGCTTCGACTTGTTCATGGGCACGATGCAACTAGCGCTTAAAAACTGGAAAATGGTGAAGCTTCGCGGGATCTTCGACGAATCCGGATAGGATCGAACTGGTCATATAGAATTCACCGCTACAAATCACTGAAACTCAAAAGGCGAAACTTTGGAAGTGAAAAAATCAGTAAACCATCTAGGAGTGATCCTGGATAAGAAACTCAATTGAAAAGATCGTCTTACAATCCAGTGCAATAAAGTTATAATGCCGAACAGCAGCGTCTTTGACAGTACATAGAAGCTAAGTCCCCAAATGGTCTTCTGGCAACATAAGATCGCATTTCTGTCCAGACTTGCGTACGGTTCAGTGGTCTGGTGGCCTAGAGTGGAAAAGTACTGAGAACAGTGCTTGCACGATAGTATATAAATATTTCAAAGAATATATTCGTAAATATATCAATTTATATTTATATATTTAATATAAATTTGTACATATTTTATTTTTTTATTTGGCGACTTTTTGAAGCCTGTTTCAAAACTGGCTGGTTCTCGAAATTATCTTTCTATACATAACACGTGAATATATCTCTCATAACACATGAATATATTCGCAAATATATGAAATATACATAAGTATGCCCAATATTGGTATAGTGCACTTGATATATACACCCAGTAGGTATGCAGGATAGTGTCTGAATATGTCAATTAATATTTTATTATTAAATTTATCGATTTATATTTATGTATTTCTAAATATATGTAATATAAATTAATACATATTTCATTTTTTGAGTTCTGAGCGTTTTCGTTTAAGACGTCGACATCTTTTGTATGCATATATTTCGATCTAGGCATACTAAAGTTTTGACTCCAAAACAATCTGGAAATCGGTCGAAAAATAAATACAATTTCATATTATAGTTTTTCCTACTATGAATCCTACTGCTTTCATATTAGTTCGTCGTAGTAGTAAATAACTCGTAAGTATTTGAGTGTTTTCTTTATATTTCATAACGTGTTGTAATAGAAAAGATGTTAAAGCCGATAACGTAATCGTCATCGGAGAGCTTGATTCACGAGCGCAGTAGTAGTAATGAAACGCAATAAATGACGCAAACTCTTGAGTGGTCCGTCAAAGTTTGTTATACTGTAATGATTATACAATGGCATAGTTATATAACTTACTAATGAAGAGGGGAATGATAATCTCATTATAATCTTATGAGATTGACGATGTGCTCTAACGATTACAGATACTCGATATTAGTTTCGAAGTAATAATACGGGGGCTAAAACACAGACGTTTGTAGAATTTTCATGACCTCGGGTGTGTTCAACTATGCGTCGCAGATTAAACTAAAAGCATATAGCGTAATTATACATAAGTAATGCTAACGTTCTCGTACACTTTAAATTATCTGCTACTTATCTTTTTATTTTGCGTTAGATATGTTGACTGTAATATCGATTGTAATAAATCTTTTAGCTTTTCTGTAAAATACCGATTTTATGGTGCACTAAAGTGTATGAATTTTACATTGAGAGTGCATCAATTCCAACCTTGTAAACATAAATAGAAAAGTTAATACTGAAAAAATAACTTTTTGAGACCCAGAGGAAAGTTAATTTTATTACGGAGCTCCATTTAACTTTGTAAGCTTTTGCATACACATAGAGAGCGTCAGAAATATATATTGTTTCTATTCAACATCTGGTTAAAAAAAAACATAAAAAAGAAACCCGAATACGTATTATCATACCATACGTTTGGAACTGTAATTTACCAACAACCAAGAGTTACCGTTACGTTTGACGTTTGACCAAGGCGACTCAAACAAGAGCGCTACATGCATCGGCTATTAGATACAACTACTGCAACTAGCAGAAACTCTTCGAAGTATAGAGTACGTAGAGGGACGTAGACATGTACGAGAGTAATCAGATCAACAAATAAAGGATCTTCACTCGATTGCGGTCAATTAATGCTTCCGATCTTCTCACTCGGCCTCTCATCTAGTCTATCCCTTCGAACTTGCACGGATGCTACTAAATTTGCATACTGCATAAATTAATTACTCATTTCTGGGAAATTGTGAGAAAGAGACTGAGAGACAGAGAGGCGCCCAACCCTTCTCCCCATGGATTTGCATGAAATCAAGCGAGAGCTCAGATGCAACTGAAAAAACGCCTAGGAAAAAACTGCGAGTCAGAAAAAGTACAGAATTGCAGTAGTGATCGCTACAAAATGTTAAAATTAGTGGAAGAGAAATATATCTCTCGTGTACAGCCACGAGTTTCCGACAAGTCAATGATGCTTTTAATTGTTCGATCGACGTGTGCAGCAGTCAGGCAATTACAAGTCATAGTGGGGTATTCGCACACGTGCTCAAACTCGCTAATGTATCTCTCTCGCTTTATCTATGTTGGCATTAGCTTTGGCTCGGTAAAATTTTCATTAAATTTCATTCAGTGCACTATGATACATTACGATTAAAAAACTTTTTTTAAAAAACTTTTTTTAAAAAACTAATAACATTTTTATTTTTCATTCTTGAATAGCGTCAGACATTTTTTATTACAAATACAATGTGTTGAGTATATTATCATTAGTGTTACAAATATTTAGTGAGCTGACAGAATCGCGAAAAAATAGACGACGAGGTAAGTGCTCTAACTACAAAGCGAATAAGCTATCGTCTACGATACCTTTAGTTGCAGTACGATGTAATATGGCTCTGCAGCCGTCTTATCGCTGACTCTGCTCTGATGCTCGGACTGTTATTATTATGCCATTATTAAAAATCTCTACTCTATCGAGAAAAGTACATTATTTAATATTTCTTCTCATTTCCTTTATTTTTTATGCAAATTTTCCATACTAAGCCTGGGATTGTCTTGTAATTTATTTCAATATAGCGTTTGTAATATTCATTTGTATTAGTCTGGCAACAACCTCTGCATAATACTAATAAAGTACTGACTGTACTTGTGCTTCGTTCATGGATAATTAAAATTATAAGTGTGTAAAAAATTGCTTCTGATAAAAATTCCATCATGATAACGTTATTATCTACGTAGTTATCACCCCGCGAGTAAAGGATTTTCTTCTCGATATTTCTTTTTCTCTTCGTTCTTTCGCAACGCCCTACACGCGCTCAGGGCGACAGTCGATATACTCTCTTTGAAGGAGATAGCAAGGCATTTTAGCAAGGTATTATTCAATGTCAGACTGAGCTGGGAATAAAAAATCGATCCTTGTAATACACAATATTGCACGAGATTTAACTTGTAGAATCTCGAGAGGAAATGAAATGAAACTGAGGTACAAAGTCTTAAGATCATTTTCAAGGTATGTGCACTGGATATGCATTAATTAATGTATTAATTACATTACAATTCATTAATGTACGAGACTCCTAAAGCATTCGAGGAGGATAACGTCGAAGCATATCGCGAGATGAACTACACTAACTCTTCGAAAAAATAAGATTATTTCCGTTCTTCGAGCGACAAAACATCTCTTCAAGAATATAATGAAGGCAGCGTTTCATAAGGATGGTGAGAGGAACGTGGCGCGAAACAAACCAACTGTATGTAGTAAAAAAAGGCTGAGAGCCGGTTGGCCACAAAGAACGAATGAGGGAGTGAGAAAGAAAACCCGCGCGCGTGCCGAAGCGACAGCTCGCAGTCACCTTTCTTTGCAGCAGTTCGCCCTTCTTCTTTCTCTTTCTCTCTCTCTCTCTCTCTCTCTCTCTCTCTTTTTATTATCGCGGAATTGTGCGACAATAGCGAATCGGGGTCGGTTGTAGAATTGGGGATTGCAGGGAATGCAGCAGCAGTAGCAGCACAAAGCCAAGCCTGCTATCATTTTCCACATTGTGGAGCGGCCTCGTTTTTGCTCTTTCTCTCTCTCTCTCTCTCTCTTTCGTAATTTAAAGGAGAACTGTCTCGATTCATTGAAGAGAGAAGAAGAAGTCTAATAGTCTACTGTTTTGTCGAAGTGACAAGTCTCTGGTATTGCGATAATAATTTTACTATGCTAAAGCTGCAATTTACGAGGCAATAGAGCTTCGGTACTTCACCAGCTTCAGGTTATTGTTTCCCACTAGCGTTGGTCGGTAATCCAAGAAAGGAATATATTCCTGCGCGGAAGAATTTTATTTATACATTCCGATTCTTGCTTTGTACCAAAAGGTATTTTGTACAAGCCTTTCTACTCTTTGTAACATAATAGTATCCCAAAGGCATGCCATGGCTGTACTTCAAATGATATGCCTGCAGTATACTTATTAATAATTTATTTCGATGCGAAGATTGAAAGAAAAAATGCAAATCCAATAAACAATGAACGCATAAAAGTGATCGCTGTTTGCACGTGCATAGGAATTAGACGATTAAAATTGATTAAAAATTCAAAACGTCCATTAGACCGGTAACTAAATGTCTTTGAAACTCTTTTACCCTACGTATACAATGTAATCGTGCACAATATCGTGGAAACATTTCGAAAATAAAAAATTTAGTTGCAAAATAACCTAGCGAGAATTAGAAGCCTCTACAATGCAACAATTAATACTCGAAACTAATTCTATTTCTGCCACCGCCACGCCGCAGTCGTTAAGTACCTCGAAAACGCGTTGTATTCTGCTTTGACGCATTCAGCAATAATAACGCTTAATGGTCAGACATACTTAAAAGAGAACTAACTCAGTAATTTCAACACGGCAGCCAGATAAAGAGAGTTAGCCAGTTAACTGGTTTACCAAACGCTGGTTTATCAAAGATTTAAAACCTAATTATATTTCAGAATAATTAATGTGTAATGTGTTTTAATTGGTTCGGTACATATTTTAACAGATCTGACTGAATTCATTGGAGAGGTGAAAACTAGACTCTCTAGTCTAGAATACATTTAACAGAAAAAAACCACAAATCTTAAACATCTTAATCGAAGCTCCTCTTACATGCACTCTATGGGACAAATTACCTCAAGTCGTCAATCTACCTGTACTTTTTCGCTCTAACAGAAACAGTAAAAAGGAATTTCTAGAAAGGAAATTATGAGAGTAAATTTCAACTCATGCATAGAGACGTACTTAACTTTATGGGTAGAAGTTTACCATGCCGTTTTCTAAAAGTTTAAATTTACTCTTATAAAATAATTATCGCAGTAAACATATAAAACCGTAACTAAATTAACTATCAATCATTAATTGCAAACGTGCTTGCGTATATATCAAAGATACTTAAAGAATAATCAATACAGCGACGAATGGATCGCATAAATCAATATATATAGTAGATAACCCCTTCTCCCTCTTAAACGTCTGATACTTACCTTTTGCAAGTGTTAATTCATGTATATTATTCTGTTCAAGAAGAAATTGAAAGATCGAGAATCGATTGTAAGCCCTCTGCGACAAGGGAATTTACCAAACAAGAGTGGAGTTGTGCCATCGTAGGTTTGTAGAGTATGTATCGCAAAGGGGACGAGTACCGACGCCATCGGGGGCATACCGGTCCAGCCAAAGCAGTGGCGATAATCGACAATAGCCAAGAAGTCGTCCAACCCGTAGACAAGAGGAAATTGAGGAAGTAGACGTTCAGGCGGAGTGAAAAGGAGACAGCGAAGGGCCGGCTTTGTGTGAGAGTTGAAGAGCGAGCGAGAAGAGAAATTTGAAGCTTTATACAGAGCATAGATTTGCAGTTCCGAGAATCGGTCCTCGCCAACGGGGAGACGAGTGGTCGCTTGGGGCTGAGAAAAGCGAGTGCGCTCTTACCGATATCGCATACGGTTAAACGCGGGCCCCGTTCCAATACATTTTGGCGAAATAAGCTTGATCGTACTGATCTGAGCAGATGATATAAACAAATCGCAATTAATAATTCACATCTCGAATATATACGCCAGAATACATCTTGTAATTGCTTACAAATAAATCCACGCAGAATATCGATCTATAGACAATTTATATACGATTCACTACACGCTCGAGTGAATTAATATTAGTAGTAAAACGCAAACATTTTAATTGTAAATAATTTTGGATTCCCTTTCTCAAAATTATCGACATGCGAGGAAAAATGTAGAATAAATCTGTACGAGTAAACATAGATTATTATTTTATAAATCCGCATATTTCGAAATCTCTTCATATAATACCTTCAATAAATTAAATTTGTTTTCGAGAAAAATATTTCTGAAGCATTTGGTTTTAGTTCAATGAGAATCGCGTGATTTAAATGCTCTAAAATTCCTACATTTGTCAGATGTAACAATTTTCTCGGAGCGTTTTGAAAGCCGACTTTTCGTAGGGAATGGAGGAGACCAAAGCTTCTCCGCAGATCGTTCAATCTCCTATGAACGTAGAAGCTTATTGCCCGGCAATAACGGCCACTCGACGGCGTTGCGCAGTGAAAGGTGCTCATTTGAAGTGACGCCAGTAGTATGAAAAGCCAGTTTAGCAGGTTGTGACTGTGCATACGTTAGTTTCCGAGACTCATTTCCACTTATCTCGCAAGCTTATCCGGGCGATTGCACAGTCGACCTTGAGATGAACTATACACGTATGAACTATACACGTATGTGCCTTTTCAAATAAAGGCGTACTAAGATTATTTTGTTTAGCTTGAAATTATGAACTTTTATCAGATTATCGTACCTAGCGCAGCGAAAAAGCACCAGAGGACAGAAAATAATTATTTTTCACCGAAAAATACATCGTATAATCTTGTAAATAACATTGTAATGTATAAAACAATCGAAGGCCCAAGAAAGCTCGAAGTAAAACTAATTTTAAAAATTGGTAAGCGTCCACAAACAATAAAAAATCTTCTCGAGGGAGAGAGAGAGAGAGAGAGAGAAACGGTGGGTGGCGTAACTCTTATAGCACTTCATTATCCATGACTTCAATTTTTTTTAGCAAACTTTAGTCTAGCAACTGCGGCAATACTGCGCTACTCTTTTTTCTCTCTTGGATACGGGCGTACGTGTGGCACAAATATGCAAATAGTTAACGGTACCATACTATAAACTTTAATCAGCGGAATTTTATTACTAGAAGTACTTCATAAACTCGCATTGTCCGACCCTCTCCCTTGCTCACGTGCGTTATATCCATAAAAGCTCGAGATGAAAAAGTCCACAATGAAGCCGCCGGTGCTCGAAGTAGTCCATTGGAGTCTACATCTCGCTACTAAATGAACAACATTTTCATAACGATAAACGAGGCTGCTCCGTGGGTCGGATCCTTTGTTAATCATCATCTAATTCAGTCACGGATCATCGTCGCACGGCAAGTATCCGCAAATGATTGCGAGCTTTTGTACAATTCGGGTCGAAAGCTAACGATCAGAGTAATACAAAGCATCGATACGTGCGCGTGACCCGAAAACCGATAATAACGAGTCCAAGCTCACAAAAACAAATCACTATATTTTGAAAAAAATTTCAAGAGAAAATTCTGAGTAAATCCAGTAGATACATTATTATATGTCATCGATGTAGGTAACGTATTTAATATACATTTCCTCGTTACATCCGACAAATCGATGTGGAAATTTAAATATATCATAAAATCATATTCTGTTGGAATACATCACTTTCTAAACGGTAGAGTCTGATTTAGAAGTTTAACCATTTTTTCTAAGCTATAACAGATTTAGTGACCGCTCGCGTGCTTCGCCCATCGATGTATTGTAATGTATTATCTGATTTTGCATACCTGAGAAGAACCAACCGTCGTATGAAAGACAATTTGGAATTTCAAAAGGTGTATCTAGTAGAAGTAGAAAAAATATAACAGTATTTTATAGCTTTCGGCATCAGCTTATGCACTATTTATCGTATCATTAGTCTTTAGTTCTACTCTCGAATTTGCCGAGTACGTACGACAGTTGAAGAGTGCATACAAAATTATCTTCATACCCGAAAGGTGACTGATCGAGACGATAAGGATTGAGATAGCGTGTTCGGAGCCTCGAAAGCGAAAATTTCACGGGAGCTGAATACGAGCCGGAGTAAACAAAAACTAAATACATCAAGCGTCGATAATGACATTATCTATTCCGCACACTGCTATAGAATTATTCAATTCATTTCCGTGTTTTTTACTATTTCTGAAATAGGAGACCCGAGGACCCGGGTTTAAAATTAGTATTGACTGGATGTGGATGAGAAATATATTGAACTTAATTTGATGGCCAATAGGCCATCGGTACAAAAATTTTGCTGACTTAATCAAAGGGAACCACGCAAAGGCGAAAATTGACGGGCATCCTTGTCAAGTAAGGATGCTAAAACAGCAAGGAGATGGGAAACCCTGGACCAGAACGAGTTTTGTGAGGCAAATGAAGGGCTATTGTGTGGTACAAGAATATGCATGAAGATTAATACATAGTATATAGTTACTCTAAGCAATCGAAAACTTTTCTTGAGTTTTCGTTTTTTCGATTATTCGTTTGCTCGAAATAAATCGAAGTGTTCTAGACAACTAATGAAATTATATACTTAATGCGATACTTAATGTAATCTTGCTTGTTTCAATAAAGTGAAATTTTATTCCAACTTCGAAAAATTTTAAATTTTTATAATTTCCTCGGAATATTTTTAGTTCATGCGGAAACAAACATACAAAAATTAAATTTTTTTCACTGGGCTATTTCTGACGCATTCTTCTATTGCCACCACCGGCACCGTTTAACAACTTCCATACCTGAGGCACTCCGGCAAAATGGCTATAAAGAAAACATGTATCATTATTTTTTATTAAAAAAAAATTCTTTTATAAAGTTGAAATACAGTATAATATTTGGGAAAAATTTTAATTAACACATTCATTTCCTTTCCTTCCAAAAATCGCCGAAAAATAACTTTTTTGCCTCCCAAACTGGACTTCCCCATTAAATTGAATTGAATTGAATGGATTTGTAAATATCATATCTTTTATAACAGTTACGTACGCAAATATGCTTAAGCCCTGATAATGATTATACCTGTATCCTGCACCTGTACCCTGCGCTTTCGAGCTGTAGTACAATTTAATAACTTAGAACTCTGCTTTTTTATACCACTTTTATGAGCTTGTAGCTGAAGCATTGTTCTCGAGCAAGCCTATCGAATTTCCTTTCTTCGGTATTAATATTTACGCGCTCATAAATTATTCAGAGATATTATGAGTTGCACTGAAATTAGAGTCACGTTTCAATGATATATTATATGTTTTCAGACATTTAAAAAATTCATTTAAAAAATTCATTTAAAACACGATTTAAAAGAAAGTACTTTTAGAAACTAAATCTGTATTTATATTTGGTTATTGACGCACAAAGAAAATATATTATAATAAGAATCAATCAAAAGGCAAAATTGCATAAAAGAATGTTAATATTACTGCTAATTATATACAATTAAATAAAACAACTATATAATTAATTAATTAAACAAAATATAAATATTTACATTTATTAAAAATTTTAATAATACAAATTATAAAATATTTTTAACAAATTATAAAATATTTCGCATTCTATTCATCTCTTCTCGTTAAAATAAACTCAGAATTTTCACATCGTCGGTTGCACATTACGATTTAAAACACGAATTTCTCTCGTTACTTTAATGATTGTATCAGCTATTATATATCTCTCTCATTTAGTTCATATATGAAGCATGGGTCAATTTTCACCTCTACATCGTCAATGCGCAAACAATTCTCCAACTTAATTCCGCAAGTGCCGCTTCCATAAACTGGCTCTAATCTATTATGTTTCTACTCCGAAACTGTGAAAAACTCTATTTTAATCCGAAACGGTAACAATAGGAGCAAGAAGAAGAATTAAACGAGCAGCGAAATAACGTGAACTACCTAGAAATGGTGTGGTATATGGGGAACGTCGATCTATTATAGAGAAACAAAAACAGAAGAACATTTCTGGCTTTCTTTTTCTTTTTATCTGCTTGCATTATATATGTACGTACAATACATACACACTCACGTTCGAGTGGAATAGGTGTGTACGATAGCAGTCGTCTCTCCTAATTTCCGAGGGTTTTTGCAAAGGAGATAACGAAGAAGAGGGGGGGGGGCAGAAAGATCGTGTGCAAGCCAGTTTCCGCTGATTACTCTCCTCTATTCGCAGCATTGCTTTAAGCTCGGGATGTTTTTTATCTGTTCTGTTAAACGCGTACTTTGCGTCTGATCACTTTTTGCTCCGCCATGTCTTATTTATTTCATTCGACGAGTGTTGGCGTTTTTATTACCGAAGTCTTATACAGCATAATGGGGAGTGGCGAATATATTATAATAGACGAGCCTGATCCATGGTAATGATTCAGCTGACTCTGAGCACTTTTCATCGAGAATCTTGTGGTTATTGATTGGTGTCATAAAGGCGCCGTTAATAAGTGATTGGTGAAAATGTCACGTACGGGACCCATTTTTCAGAAAGAAATATGAAGCTTTAATTTACTGATTCTTTTTTCTTATTTTTTGCCGATCGCCTGCTAAAATATGACACGAGCGCTTGCAGACTTCTCTATAAAGGTGATTTTGTGTTCAAGCGCGATAGATATCGCTTACGTATCTGGACTTACGAATGTCAAATACGTGGGTCAGAACTGTACCAGCATTTAAAGTATTAAAAACTTGAATGAGATCTCCGTCGTACGCATTAATCCGCATCATAAAAAAGGTAAATCTATAAGAAAACCAGGTAAGAAAAAACGTGTAAACTTGTATGCTGAAGTACACCTTAAAATTCAACACTGATGGAGTTTCTCTTTACTTAGGATGAACATTAAACATTTGATCGAACAACTATAAAGGGAGTTAAGCGCAGAGTCCAGCAGAATTTCGTTATTCGTGACAATATTGTCACCACAATATAAACTGAAATATTGAGCGATGATAACCCTCCGATGATAGAAGCAATGTCCAGTTATATTAATACCTTCAAATGAGAGGAATAAAAAGGAAAACTAAGAATAAGAAACATTGCACTAACCTACATTACACTACAATCACGTGAAACTTTAAAAGAATAATAGATTATTTACGCAGTTTTTGATGGCTCCTTTGGATAAAGAAAGAAGACTGAAAACTCGTCTGAATAAAAAAAGTCCGACAAATCGAAAATAATTGGATAAACAAAGCAAAGGACCATTCTATTATCAACGACTGCTTTAATTAGCTTGAGTAAAATATGATTAATGATTTTGTTAAAAAGATTGTAAGATTCAATTTCGACGAATCTCGTTACGTTAGGAAATATTTAATATATATATATATATATTAAATATTAATATTTAATATATATATATTAATATTATATATATATATATATATATATATATATATATTAAATATTTCCTATAAGTGTGTGAGTTATTCACTAACAGATTAACCGGCCCCATTTTTTCTTTTATATATTTTGAAACTATTCCTTAAACTTTACAGGGTTTAAAAGTCTATTTTTCTTGAAATTTTTTTGCACACGATTTTCGTCAGAAGAGTGTTTTCGATATAACTATGGTGGTTTAATTATAGTTATATCGAAATTATAAGAAGTTTTCTAGAATTTTCATTCAAACTTATAGTTGACGAAAAAAATCTGCAAAGTTCTAAAAAAATGTTGTTAAATCGACTGTCATTTTGTTTATTTAAAAAAAATTCAAGGTAAAACCAGCCGAGCTATATTAAGTTTGGATATCGAGGACACTTTTTTGTCGAAAATTGAGTGTATATAAAAAATAATAAGGCAATAAAACTCATTTAAAAAACAATTGTTATTGCGTCATTTTTGTTTGCTATTAATTTTTTGCTGTCAACTAACATGGTTATTTACAAAAGACCCCACGTCAGTAAAATAACATGTTCATATATAGTAAATAACGTATGAAAGTGTCTTCTACATTACTTCAACATGAATCTATGACAAGGGTGAGTTTTCATTAAAACATATCACAAATATATCTCATTTAAATAAGATTCAGTTAATTGTAGGGAATCTTAATCTTAGTATTACGACAAAGAATTAACGAATGGCTTTACGAATGAAACATCTTTTAGTATTTTCATTTTGTCAAAAAATTACTTTATCCTATATCTTCAGGACTACGCGTATTTTGTATAATTAATTTGTTTTCTGTAGAAGGCACTCATCGTTTAATCAGTAATGTCTACGAAAAATTGTTAGTATACAGATCATGTTTTCTTAATTAAGAAGTGAAGGTTTCTTGGTGTTTACTCATATACGGTGTACAAACATTCACATGTATATGCTACCTACGATCTCAGCAAGTATAACTGATTCAAAGAGAATGCGAACTATCAGAGTGTACGTAATAAGAAACGTAATTACGTTAATGAAATTTCATTATACCTTAAATCACTGCAGGAAATGTTATGAACTTTCTGGTTGTCTCGACTTGTACAGTTTCTGCTGCTGATAGAAATAGCTGCCGTTCCGTTCTTTAGTGAAATAGCTTCGAAAAAGTAACATTCTAGCAGAGAGTTTTTCCGACGGTAAACTTTATTACAAGAGATTACTAGAATAATAATGGAATTTCGATAAAACCTCGCCAAGTACATACAAAATGGACAGAGAAGTTGGGTTTTTCTATAATGAGTTTCAAGAGAGAACTAGTAAAGAGTAGTGAACATTTTTTTCATTATTTTTATCGCATGTTACACACTCGGTTAAATATTCAAATCGAATTCAAATCAAGAAAATTGGAATACGATTATACGAAAGCATGTGGACTATATTTATGAAACAGAATTGCGTAGAAAAATATTCATATATAGGGGTTCAATATGAAAGAAAATGTAAAAATAAAGAATATTCGGTACTCCACTAGATTGACATCTAGCGAAATTACTGACGCGTATTCTCTGAGAGTTTCTAAAAACAAACGTCTCAGCATAGTGGCTTTCGACAACGGTACGTAGATTCACTACTCGACGATATATCGACGACTTGAAGAAAAAATCCGCTAATTCCAAGAATAAAAGATGTATAGATCTATATTAAATATATTTATGAATATATAAATATAAATTGATATATATTTTCGATTATATTTATAAATACAAATGTATTCATTCATTCATATCGCGCAGACGTTTTTTTTGTGAATTGGTTGATTTTTGAAGCCTATTGCAGGCTAGCTGGTTCTTGAAACCAGTTTCTGAACTGGATGCTTTCTGAAGCATTTCAGTTAGAAGATATATTTTATTATATTTATTTTCATAACTAGTGAAAAATATGTAAAAAAAGGGAAGCAAGTGATTTTTTCTCGTTCGAATGACCCTTGGACATGTCGCGCAACCACGATAGCTTCAGATCTGTTCTTCATTTTTTTCATTACGTAATCCTATTTGTTTACTTGTTCAAGCAACTCTGCACACTAGAGTGTAAGAACAGAAACTATATGTTATTAATGAATACTGGCGCTCTTGTAAATTCCATTACGAAATATTTTCGTACCATAGTCGAACGACCCCGTGAAACGTATAAAGATCAGTTTATCCAACTATTATTGTGTACACTCTAATACCTTTACCACCTACGCGTGTTTCGTCATTTTAGTCATATCTCACTCATCAAAAGATTAATAAATATGTATGCGATACGACTGTACATCAACACGATACCATCAACATTATGAAAATGATATCACCTATATGCGGACTTGAGTAATAGTGACGCGTAAGAAAAAAGGAGAAAGAGATGATGAAGAGTGAAAGAGAGAGAGAGAGAGAGAGAGGGAGCAACTGATTTGGTGAATTATTCAAATCGACACGTTAGCACTAAGCCCCTTACGTGCACGTTGTCCATGAGTTCCCGTTGCGCGTATACGTGACGGCCATCTTTTGTTACCATATATGCATGAGGATCTAAATGGAAAAGCCTTATTAAAAGAAAAGAGTAAGGAAGCTTTTTCCGAGTGTCTTTTCTTTCTTTTTTTCTTCTGCTGCACCAACTAGTTAGCCGTCTAATCATACGCTGATATTACTACTGTTGTCCGTTTTCTTACGTTGTGTGTTAATAGAGTCTAAACGCAATGGATAGACTTAGAAGAAGTTTTCGTGTAATTGTCAGTTTCTACAAAAATATTAATTGATATATTTACCATTATATTCGTAGATATATTTTATTAAAATTTATACATATCTTTCATTATTTTATTAGGATGGTTCTTGAAATCTTATTCTGGATTGACTCGTTCTTTAATTCTTTTTTTTAATTGGCAAGTGCTTCAAATTAGTCAACTATTTTGAAGATCGCTCTTTTCAATGATTTCATTTGAAAAAAAAGTTCACTAAATTAAGATTTACTATCCAAAGATGAAAAGTAAATTAAAAGAATGTAATTTTGCATTGCTTTACAATTTTCGTACCAACCCAAAACTTTTCGAAAAGGCGTGCTCGCCGTCTTAACTTAACGGCAAAAATATGATTGGATCCTGGAAATTTCATGAACCAACAAAAAAGCGGCCGATTTATTTACTTTTCAATTTAACTATTTTTTTCTTGTAATGTATAGCTTTTTATAAAAATATACTATTAATGAAAATGTCTAAGAATTAGTCAAAGAATGCTTTCAAATTATTTCTGTATGATTCGTTAAAATTTGTTATGTTTCAAAAAATCGTAAAATCCAAATTTGGAAAATCAAATTTAAATAAAGCACTTCCGTATGTCGGTCGTGCCTAAAAATGTTTATGGTAATGCTCGTCGTTTTCGAGATAAAAGCCCATGCAGCGGTATTTGTTTCACAGTAATTGTATCATATTTTAAATGCCACCAATGGAAAGAGCGACCTTAAAACTAGTGGAATATGTATTTCGTTTATTTTTCAGAGATCGTATCCGTGCAGGATAACCCGCTAAAAAAGACTTCGTAAAAGTGTCCTGATAACGTTAAAGGGTTAGTGGGAGCAAACTTTTCATTCAGATTGATGAACGTATTCAAATTTAAAGTCCTTTTAGAGGTAGTTATATAATTTTTATTTCCTATATTCATATTTTTGAATTTCCCGTCATGCATTCTCTTGCTCACCTCTCAACATATTTATAAGTTTTAACCTTTAGTCAAGACTGTACGAGTGAAGTATATCCGAAAGCTACGTATAGATCCCGCAAAAATTAGTTTGTTTTTTGAAAAATAAATCTTTTTCGTTTATTACATTCGCCACAGCAGATCCTCAAAGAGTTCAACTGTCAACCTCCAATTACAGATAGCAAGCGTCCTTCCAGGGCTTAAGCGCAAATGTGCGCTTTTAATGGAAAAGAAACAATAATGCAGCCATGCGCTCGGCTCGTGAAATTTCGCACTGTATTAATAAAATTCAGAAGCATTTCTTTATTCAGTCACGCGTGTGTGCGCATATAAATATCTATTCCTTCCCTCGAAAATGGACGAAGCGGATGATATAGTTCTCTCAGTCTCCCTTTCTCAACCGATACTCCATGCATGCGTACGTGTCACGAATTATTACTACACTCTTCCTCTCGCATTTATGCCCGCGAAAGATTCGCAATATGACAGAGAAAGAGAGCGCGAACGAGAGAGAGAGGGAGAGAGAGAGAGAGCGATGTGACAGCAAGTACCTTGACACGAATTTACCCTTTCCTCTTGTGTATATACTCTTTCGTGGATGAAGATGCTTTTCGCAATGATTGAATATTTCACATTTGAGCTACTTTTCAGCATTCGATTCCGGAATTCGTTCCATGATTTTTATTTTATTTTTTCAATTTGATCTCTACCCCTATCGTCACGTTCGATTCACAAGTATGCAGTTGAACAATGGACCGTAATTCTCGGCTCTGTATCATTCACACTGACGTTGCATAAGTTTAACATTATACAATCGATAAGCTCAACAAAATCATTCAATATGCTTGGATTTGACAAATAAACCTTGGGGAAATTTGGTCGTTTGAAAAATGAGGCTCTCGGAAGACACATGAGTGGCACACATGAATGGCACACATGAATGGCACACATGAATCTTTTATTCTGAGAGTATACTGCTTAAAAGAGTATTCTTTGGACTCGTTTGACGTATAGTACTCATTTATATGTTTATGAACCAGTGAAGATTTCTCTTTCAGTACAATGCTGCAAGGAACATCCTTGATAACATCAAGTCCGAGGGAAAGAGAAGGAAGCAGTTTATCTTGAACACATTTCTTTGGCATAAAAATGAAACATTAATAATCTATAAAGCTTTCAAGAAACGTCACATGCAATAAAGACTCTCACTATGTAAATATCAGGAACTTACACATTTACGACGCGAGATCATCCGCAATGATTTCAATTTTATGATGTCAAGTTTGTGGCGAAGAGCCACTGTTGTAAAATGAGAAGAATCAAGAGCGAATACGATCTCAATTTATATACACGTATTTCATTCTCAAGCATGGCTACATTTTTACTATTCGTGATACTGTTTGCGCGTGTCGAATCGAATCACGTTTTCAATTTGTGCATATAATCCCACTTATCCATACAAGCGTTATTTTTCATAACTAAAATCAAGAGAAAAATTGTTTCAACTAGTTTAGATTGTAATTTTCTAACTATAAAAACCAGAAAGCAAATGCTTCGTAGTTTAAATTAAAATTCTGTTTTCCAGCGCGTGTATTGCATTAAATTTGTTTCTACTCTTAAAATACACTTTAGCAAAACCGAGCTTGAAAGTGTAACTTCCCGGTAGTAAAGCTAAAGCTGACCTCAGAATGCCTCTATTCTTTGCGCGAGGATGAGAGAAAGAAGACTAAAAACTCGTCTGAATAAAAAAAGTCCGACAAATCGTAAACGAGTCTCATAACAATGGAAACATATACCCACTATTATATATAAGTATATGTGTTGTGGGTGCATGTGCGTACATATATGCAGTTATGCACATACGCATACATATACATACATAAACATATACACATTCAATAAAAGCTTCAAGACTCGTAAAAAGTAGTCAAGCCAAAAACCTTAGCTCAGAGCGCATTTAACTTTGTGTATATATAGTTTTCATAACTACGTACATAAATGTGTATTATATATATGTATATTATAAATATAAGTATAAATGTTGAACTTTGTTCCTGTGATAAGAGGGCAAGAGAGAATATCGAATGTGAAAAATAAATCCTAAATATAAGGAGATCCACAAGATACTGGATCCACTCAGTGCATCGAAATCGAACATTTTTTTACGATGGACCTCCGAATCGACCCTGTTTTCTGAGTTTTTTGGTGTATAAATCTCAAATAAAAACCAATGAGAATTTCACTATTTTTTTAGCCACTACATTTTTATGATAGAAATCGCAAACACTTTGAAACAATGCTTTTATGAAAACAAAGAAGCAAACAGAAGTTTGTGGTATCTTATTTTTAGATCAATATTTTAAATTAACATTTTATTTTGACATTTTTTATGATCCCGCTTATTGAAAATGACATAATAAAATGTTGATATTAATTATTGCATCTTTGTTTTTATCAAACCTTTTTTTTAATTTTGAATGAGCATGCGTTCCCAAAATTATAAAGAAATAGATTTTTAATTGATAAGCATACATATATAAATATTTCACGTTGCTATCAAATATTAATCATTTTTAATTTATACGATTTTCAGATTTAACAAATGTTCTTCAGAGTATTATTTTGAAATAAGCGAAGTACTTTTCTAAATTCATTACAATATAATCTTACGAGTATGTATATACAAAAGAAGAAAAATGATTTTAAACAAAGCATTATTTTCATTTTTGGATGTGTCTGTGGAGCATAAAAAGACGCAGTTACCTAGATTAAGGGAACATTCATGATACATTTGCATGAGATTACCTAAAATTAAAAATTGTATTAAGTTCCATTTGCATCCTTTATATATTTAATAATGAGAATAGGGATAGTTATACATTTAATTTAAGCTGTCTTTCGCATCTTTAAATCCCATCAATGACTATTGATAGTAAGTTGTTGAAAACACTCTCACAGTAAGATTCAAAATGAATTAATAGACTCAATGAGCTCGAAAATTGGCATGTGTACTTTTTAATGTAATCATTGAAGAATGTAGGACTTATTTGAAAAAATTTAAAAAAAAATATGAAAAATCAAATTGATCAAAAACGGACTTTATTACTATTTTTTTAATCTTGGTACATCTCATCATATTAAATCATTTTGCTTACAGTCGTGCTTTATAAAATTGTATCAAAGAGACAATTTTCAGCTCAAATAGATCGTAAGTTGTAATCGAAGAGACTTAATGATGTAAAAGAAAGTTCATATTAAAGGTATAACTATCTACAACTTAAGGATTAAATAAACAAAAATACAATCAATATAACGGAGTCTGTTTTAAGAATTCTCTCAGGCTTGATCGCGTACAGGGACAAATTAGTAAAATACAATATTCTTTGAAAAATTCCATTAGATTATTTGGCTACAAAAAACGAGTAACAAGCTATAATTAGTAAGGTCTGTATATTTTTATTTTGGAGACAATCAGAAGTGATTGAATTTGAGTACGGTGGCTGTGCCCTCCTTAAGATATTTTCGATTTCCAGTTATCGAGTTTTTTTCAATATCTTGCAGATTTGCCCATATATATGCTCACGAGATGAAATTCGTGAAATAAAACTGTCTTACTCAATCAATACTTTGTGCACCATAATTTTTCTGGATTCACTCTATTCTCGTGTTGCACGCACTTGAATTAAGATAACTGTATAATATAGAATTGACGATGAAATTGGAACCGTGTCTTATTTAGACAGCACGATCGCTATTTCACTTTTTATTACAATCCAATTTCATGTCACAGTCAACGCAATTCATGGCCTACTTAATTTGTTTGGCTGTGATGGGGTTTCAGAAATCTGATTGGTCAAGAACATAATATGTTGTGATACTTTTTCGAAAGCATAAGTACAGCGCATTTTCCTCGTAGAATATATTATTCTCCTTTACTTATCCGTTAATCTTTTCAAGTAGAAAGAGGCTATAATCTAATGTCATTCTGGCGAATGGAATAGAAATGAGATATTGATAGCAAGTCGCCAAACTTACTTTTTACAATACACTGGGTAGTTTGGTACATCTACTTATCGGTCGGATTCTGCGGTGAAATTAAGTAAATAAAGTAACAAACAGAATGGAAACTGAAAAGCTAATACGATTAAAACTTAAATTAATCGAATAAATTTTAAACTAGAATTACGATATATCTATCCAGCTGGTGGATCAAAGAGAATTTCACAAATTAGCGTCAATTGAAATCCCTCGATAACATCGAGGAAAGGACTCTCAGAATAGTTATGTACGAATGGTTTGCTGCTAATGTAATCCGCAGCTACACTAGCTGGTTCTTTCTCTCTTTCGGCAACACATTTGTGTTAATCTTCCGTAATCCTTATGTTATCCTTATGTTTTCTCAGTTGTAAGCCAAGTCGCTATATATTTTTAAGTAGAAAAGTCATGATTAGTGCAGGCCACTCTAAGATACGAACCCTTTTCTCGATATTTTTAACTTGTTTCCATTTCGTGACTAGGTCGTCAATTTGTGAATCATTTAACTCATTTTTCTACTTCGAAAAAATGAGAAAAAAGGAGCGAGAGAGAAACAGACAATTTCATCATCGTTGCATAAACATTAATTAAGCGTTTGAATTATACAAAAAAAGTCTCCAGTCAACGCGCCTTCGCACTCGTTGTCTTTAATGAGATGGAAAAAGGATGGTGACAACGGCAAAGCTACCGCAGCATCGACCATCCAAATGAATACTAAAGTTGACTCGCACGTAGAGCTCGCTGTCCTCGTACAAAAGTGATACTGAAGGTTTCGAGTGATCTCGCTCGCTCTCTCTCTCTCTTTCTTTCTCCTTTCTCTCTTGCTCTCAACCTACAGCCAGATATATATATATATATGTTTATGTAACGATCGCACTAGTGAATCTGTGACGATAACTCAGATCGAGAAGCTAAGCATTGTCTCTTCTTTTATTCTTAATTGTCAGACTGTTGGAAAAACGAGGTTATTCAAGAAAATGAGTAGCTGGAAGTGGAAATACTTGTTTCGATGAAATTTATTTTTTCGATTAGCAGTAAAATGAAAATGTACGACGATAGTAACTTAACGTCGAAAGAAAAAAAGGGATTTTTCAATGTTGTACAATATACATAACTAGTATAAGCTAAGATAAAACTTGGATATTTACCGGCGAGATATATTGTTTTGCCAGTAAACTTTTCATATGGTACTTGCCCGAGAGCTACCGTATTTTTATCCTCGTCGAAACTGCTTTGGAGCTATTTTCTCCATATATTTTTACAAAAATCCGTTCGTCGTCCGAACGAAAAAAGCTTTTAACCTTCTTATGACTGTTTTTATTTCGATCTCTAGATGAGAATGCATTCATCCATTGTAAAAAATCAATTTAGCGTAAACACAGGTTAGTATTATACAACGGGCACCTATAAACCATTTTATTTATTTCGCACATTCGTCAATGTTTTCGCTGCATTTTTTACGAACTTTGATTTCTTCTTTCTATTCTATTTTTTTCATCGTTAGTGAGTGATTTACGTGGTCGAGTTTAAGAGTCCACCGACTCGAAGGAGCCGCGGTTCTTATATAGAAGCGATGCCGTTATTCACGGACGGGTTAACTTCCAACCCAGTGCACCAGACGAGCGATTAATGCAAGTAACTTTCGCCTGATGACTGCGCTTACGAGCTTACTTACTGCAATGCTAGAGATTGAGTGCTTGGTATTATATAAAATATTATATATTATGTGCTTTTAAAAATGTGTACAAAAACTGTAATATTTAATTTCGTTATGTAACTTCACATTTGTAGAAAATAATTGATTTTTAATGGCCATTAAATATATTGGTAAATTATTTCTATATGAAAGCCTTGTGATTCTATCTCATAGGTTAATTTGGTTGAAAATAAACAACATTTAGAACCTTCCCAGAACGCATAAAGCATTCAGTAAGTTAAAAATGTATAACCGTCTTAAATAGAAGGGCGTCTTTGTTATCCACGAAGATCTGCCGAAAATCTGATAAATTAAAATACTCGAATATATTGAAATTGTAATTTGTTCGCTCTTATGTTGTCCTATAATGTAGAGATCATTGCGAATTTCAACAAAGCCGATATATCGTCAATTATTCTATTAGTTGAAAATTCTATTCACCACGCGAATATGTTATTGTTTTGTCAAAATCAATAGATAATAACGTAACAATAAATTTAAGACGAAAGTCTCTATTTAAGGAAGGTCGGTCTTCTTCGTTTTTACTCGCATATCTTCTATACGAGTTACAAGTTGCTCGGAATTGAACTTTCAATAAAATAGATTTGGGTTTCAATGCTGAATACATTAATTATTTTGATTTCAAAACATCTTTTAATTCTTATCGAGATTGCACTAAAGAACATCTGTCCCTTAGTAAAAAGTATAATCTCGAGTTGATTTTCTGATCTAAAAATGTCCTTCTGCGAAACTATAAATAATTAACAACTAACCGAAACTAGAAACTCCTTATCACGTACAAATTACACGTAACTGTTGTAACGCATTCATTATAGTCGTATTCCATTACCTTCGATATACATACCCAAACAGAGTAGCGGCTTATCCTCTTTGATTAAAGCCTTGTGTGGTGATAATAAATGATGGCCCAGTAGACGCATAGCCTCTTAAATCTCGTACCACAGCTGCTTTCCAACTGATTTTGCCGTTTCGTATTAATTGTAGGATGCGGCGCGAAAAAGGAGTTTCAGATTGCGTGTTTACAACCATACAGTCAAAGTAAAAATGTTAATGGTAAAGCGTTAATTTGAATGCGAAATTAACATATGCATAGATGAAGATTTTATCAGGATTATATAATTAATGAAAAATTATGAATTATAAATAAACAACAACAGCGATCTAATAGTATTTAGAAATAAATTTATTACAGCAGTTCCTCTCATGTTTAAAAACAAAGAACGAAACATGTCGTAATTTGTTTTTGACACTATGTAACTAAATCTTTTAAGCTTGGCCTCTCAAACTCAGAAGCACACTCGATACATACTCATTCACCCACACGTGTCCTTTATCGTGTGCTACCTCTCTTTTCCTTTCTTCCTCTCGCTCTTTCTCTTTCTGTTCGTGAGAGCATTGAATCATCAAAGGACATTCGCGGCCACGTTTTTCAAGTTTAACGACGCGATATCCTGCCAACAACACACTTGACACTATCCCGCCGACTGAATTTACGTCTCGGCGATCAATGTGCTTTGTCCTTGTACTTTGGTGTTATTTGGCTCTTCCTTGTTTTCTTCCACGACTAAGGTCATCGTTCGGCAACTGAAAGGAGAAGAAGAAATTCACAACAATTTCTTACAAGAAGCCTCACTTTCTATTTTATCTCTAATTTTTAGATTATATTCGCGATAATTCTACCCTTTTCTGGAGATGAAATCAATGTGATTCTCAGAAGGGCCTAATAATGTTCATCATTTGTGCCTCTTTATCTTCGAATCAAACTTTTTTCTCGTAAGTGAATTTCCCGGGACTGGAAACTTTATGACGTTTAGTGTGGAATCGAGCAAGCAAATGAAATGAATCGCCCAAACTGTCAGGGAAGGAAAAGGAAAACATAGTACTTTTACATACATATTCATTTTATCTTTTTCATTGCAAGGAATTGTTCATTTATAGGATAAGATTACTATTATAGTATATAGATGACTTTACATTGAAACTAGCGATTCAAGAAATTCAATAAAATCTGAAAATATATGTAAAAAAATTTGTATATAAGTTCCTCGAGTGAAACTAAAATAAGCAGCCAGAATGTTCGAAGAGCATCTTTTCGCGAGGGCTCCATACTTACTGTGTACACAATCAAGAAATATGTATTAAAAATGTAATTTTAGTCATGTTATTTACAATGGTATTTATAATGGCCTTCTATAATGGCCTTCTATAATGGCCTTCTATAATGGCCGTCTATAATGGCCTTCTATAATACGATCTTAAAGAAAGAATATAACTGTAAAGCAGGAAGTTTCTGTACGTAAATCCATACCACAGCGATAATCAAACGAGGAATGCAAATTACACCTAATGAATGCAGGATTGAACATGACGAAAGTAGCGTATCTCTGTAAATAGGTGAGTTGAAAAAAGCCCTCGGTCGTGAAAAAGAAGATTACACACTGACGGACGAACAATTTTCGCGGTTGTAATTATCGAACTGAGCTCTAATGGAAAACTTCAATCGACTGAGCGTAGATACGTATTCCCGCCCAATCTCTTTGCTATTTTCTCTTTACGACTCACGTCACATAATCCGAGTGAGATATTCGAGAGGATACAGACTGATTCAATATTCGTTATCCATACGAGATATCTCGCTTCGCTGTATCTAACTGATCGAAATAAGCAGTGTTGTGTATGCACAAGATCGAGGTACCGCGCGGTTAGATTTATGATCCACGTCTACTTTAAAAACCAACTGCTAGACACTATTTTACTGATCTTTTCCAATTGCTTTGAATTTCTTTATAATTGACAAAAAATTGTCTCGATAAATCTCTAATCGACAAACATTCGTTAAATTCATGCTATACATAAATGAGTCATTCTCTGGCAGATGAACTGAACAAACAAATTTTTTTTGATAACATTTTTAAACTTCAGTTTGCCACTGTATCTACATCCACGAATTTTCTTACTTTTTTCAGTTTCTCAAGTTTTCTTTCTAAGTTACAGTATGTCAAAGTTGGCATTTCCACCAATTTGATATTTTAAACCAATTTTCAAAAAATTCTAACTTAAAAGGAAAACATTTCTTACTAAAAACACAAGAGAGACTATTCTTTTTAAACTTTATAAATAGCATACTTTGAAACCTGTAAATATTGAAGTTCTAAGAAAATCTTGAAATTTTAGAAGGTTCCATCATGAGTTTTAAAATGAAAAAAATCATGAAGATGCCTTCGATACATACATAAGTGTTCATGAAGATTAGAATGAATCTCTACTTCTAGCTAGAAATAAAATTATTAAGCAATTTCTCTAATGTTTATACAAAAATATGTGTTCACCTCATACTAATACTAATAGTAACACGTAATAAGTCGAACTGCTGCACTAAATACACTAATAAGTCTCTTGTAAGATAGTCCAGGTTGACGATGAACCCAACTTGTCACGTTAAGTTTCAAACTGGAACTCTGCGCGAATGTTGAGAAACTCATGTTATATGACATGACAGCTCATACGATAGCTTCATTTCTAATTAGAAATACAACTACATTCTCATGTTTAGACCATAATAGGCACTTTTATAATGGTGCAAGGCATCTTCATCAATTTCGTTCAAGTTAAAACTCATGATCGAACTTTTTCAAAACTAATCCAGAAAATCTAAATGACTTTCAACGAAGGACTTTGGTGCTATTGTTAATTGTTATTGAAATAGTCAAGTGATTGATAATATATATAAGAAAACATTGGCACAAAGCGGAAGACAAATACGGATGTGAAGATAAGATAAGGATCTAAAATTTGTTGATAACAGCGCGAACTTTCCCCATCTTTTTACCATCATCCATGGTAAACTCCGCATACAGAGCTTTAGTTATATCCTGCTTTTTAAACAACCGTCGCATGTGCGTACTCGCATTAGCTTAGATACATAGGTTAGAAGTTAACTCGGTTGATTCTCGATAGCAAAGGCATATAATCTAAAATTAAAACTGCTCTACCTCAACCTTGGCATTATCAACGGTTCGAGTAACCATCGTCATTCTCTTTTTACGTACCCAGTCTCCTCTCATTGTACGTCGCACAGTGAGAGGAGGCCACTCGTTCTATGTACATCTCTCATCTTTCATTTGTGTACAATTCGTTTTATTTGCACGGCAGAGCTCGTTGCTCTTTTCGAGATCAACCGTCGCATTGCAGTGGGTGTACGGATTAAAAAAGTGCTTCTAATAGCTACGGTATAGGACTAAAAATAACCTACACCTTGGATGACGAATTGTGTGTAAGATGAAAAAAGGAAAATTAGAGGAAAAACGGAATTACGAATGAGTGTACTTTGTTCTCTCGCGTGTGAACAATTAGAGATATAATCGCTCTGTTTGAATATCATTGGGCACAGCTATATGTACATATATACATATGGATTATAAGTATACAGTTGAGGGTTCTTTTTACGCCGACAGAGATCATTTGCAGTTTTGGAGTGGATGTATCGAGGAGAATGGAAAGTTCTTTCGGATTCCAAAGTCGATGGAATAGTTGAGCTACTGTTTACTCGACGCTGGTACAGTCCCCGACGATAGACACACGCCGGCGCGCATACGTGCGATGTGATTCGTCAAACTGTCGGCCAGCACTGCTGCATCATATAACGCCGAGTGAAAATTTACTGCGTTACCGATATTTTTTGACGCTCGGTGCGGTTATTTTTATTGACTCATAAAGTGGCTAATCCTTGCATCAGAGATAAAAATAACGTCGACGCGCTTCGGTATCGATCAACGATCAAAAATGATTCACTCATTTTTTCTCATAGAGCGGAAGAAATAGACAGTATCAGTATGGAGCGACGAGTGAAGGTCTGAAAAGTATTTTATTATTTATTAAAATTTTCTTTTTCTTGTCTCCTCGGATCATTACCAGTGAATAATGTTGATTTTTTTCTACAATATTGTGTTTGTACAGGAATCGAATCCTAAAACAAAGAACCAAATTATACAGAGTTGCACGCTTGCAAAATATTGCACCTCGTCGACACATGCACACTGCTTTAGAAATACGATTTCGCGACGCTTGGTCGAAATAAATTTCTCTATCGTTTGATCAATTCGATAAATTACTCCGTATCAACATACTCCGCATTGGATATTCATAGCACGACAATCTCGCCTTGTCATACCTTCCTCGTGAAAATCTCGCTCTATCTATTTCAGCCTCGCAACACGAGCACAAAAATGTTTATCTGGTCGTATTCAGAAGCCAAAGTATAATCAACATGTGTAATATTTGTACTCTAATATATTCTTACTCGGGATCAGACTAATTTAAGGTCAGGTTGACTTTATTATATCAAATAAAAAATAGCGTAAATCTCTTTACTCTGTGGAAAATCCTTTTCATCACCGGAGACGTGTATCTTTCAATGAGAACCTGAGAGCACTTTACATTATCTGCATTATGACTTCTTACAGAGGACTTCCCAAACGTTTTCTCCTTTAACTTTTTAGCCGAAATACCGTAAATGAGAAACTGTAGTATTTTTTTTACTCGGCCCCAGTAGTACCGTTATAGATGTATCCGTTTCGTGCCAGAAACATTGTTTAAGGGTCTCAAAGCACAAGAAATACGTTTTTATGAAATTAGAAACTGGTAAAACAATATACATGTTTGAAAAAATCTTTATCACTTGAAGTCGTTATATTAAAAAGAAAAGATAAGGGCATCTAATTTGACATTTTGAATCGAAAATCATTCTTTATTTACTCATTCGAAAAGTGTTGAAGAAAAACTGATAGATTGTGAATTCTCATATAAAAAGAATCTTCTTGTCGCTACATTGAATTTTATCAACTACTTAGCCAATTTTGCTTGAGAGACTGAAATTCAAGTAGAAAGAAGTTAAACGACCATCGAATACGATGCGAAAAATCTTAAAAAATTTAGAAAAACAAATTTGGTATGTTAGGTTACTGAAAATTAAGAATGACTTTATTATATAATAGAAAGAGTATCGATCTATTGCTTCGATAAAAGTAAAAGTGGCCATTCTGTAGAATACAAAAATATATATTAATAAAAAAATACGAAATAGCGATACAAAGCTTTCGATTGATAATCAATAAAAACCTTACATCTAAATTATATAGTCGTTGGTTTTAGCTTTTCTTACCAAACTGTTCAGTTGTACAGATATTTAATATAGTAATTTTAGTATTCTATTGTAATTTTAAACTATCACCATTAAACTATACAATATATCGACGCCTTGGAGAAAAAAACCAAGAATTAAAAAAAGATTTTGCTGTTATCGTGCAGATTAGTGTTTATACGAGGTACACTACGCAAATATTGAATACATTTCAATTTAGGTATATCTTCAGAAATTTATATATATCAATATCAATTTATATTTATGCATTCATAAATTTATTTAATATTCATCTTTTATTTTTTAAATTGTACGGTTTCTGAAAGATTTTTCTAAATTGACTGTTTGTTGAATTATTTTGTTGAATCGGTGGGTTTTTCCTCCAAGGCATTGGATGTGAATATCGTTGATATTCACTATATTTTTAAGATATAGCTCCCCTACTGACCACAATGCAGGCAAAGTCAAAGTGAAAGTAAATGAACTGCACTTACAAGCGAAGAGAGCTTGACGTTTACATTACAAGTAGAGAATGGATAGTTGGATGTCTCTTTGGATCACTATCGACGTTTATATGTTCTATTCATCAAGACTGTCATGAGCAGAAAAACATTATTTATGTACAAAGTAGATCAGTAATTCTAACTAAATTTCTGGAATAAAGCGCGACGTGTCTTGTTTTGTCTTTTTGAATTGTTGAATTTTGACTCTCTATTCCCTTATTGCGTAAATATTTCATATTTATAAAAATAGGTATATTTTCCGATGAAAAAAATAATTATAAATAAGCGCATTAATTATTATATTATTTGATATTAGCTATATCGTTAATGTTGATTATGACATTGTACGATGATATTCTCATCGCAAACGTATCCTTATATTAATAAGCAATTCTGAAATTTAATAGAATGTTATCTATTTGACTTTCTCAAAATCAATCATGGAGTCTTGAGCGAGTATATTTAGAAAAACGTTCACTTGAAGGCAATCACGGAAGCGAAACTCAAGCATAGACTATCTATAATATGCAATCCAAGAGAGACTGAACTCGGTAGTAGATAAACTCAGTAGAGTATCTACTGCTATTCGTACTCGACAGCACAAACTAACACTAATGTAAATAAGCAAAAATGCATTAATTCATGTAGACAAGATATGCAGTTGGCTTTCGGGAAATGTATATGCATATTAAAGAGAGCGAGAGAGAGAGAGAGAGAGTGACACATACATTTACATATACATAATATAGTGTGCTGCACACTCACCTACAATATGTCGCCAGAGCTGCCGGCTCTAGTAGTCTTGGTCAACGGTCCGAGCCGATTATGCTGATCTTGCCTCGATCTGCAGTATATGATCTTGCGGAAGGCTTTCCGGAAGTTGTCGCTCAGAAAAGCGTACAGTATGGGGTTGACGCAGCTGTTAGTATAGGCAAGCACATGACTAGCTATTTGCAGACCAATCCCCACAGTAGACACGGGATACATGCCCAGCGACTTTATAACCAGGGTCACCTGCGATCAAAATTTTATTGCTTGCTCTAGAACGATTTAGATTTTTTATGGCCGATGGGTGTATCGATTAATATTTAATCTGCAGAACCTGCCTTGTCCGCGATTGAAAAAGAAAGTTTTCTTTATAAAACTTTATACAGAAATTTGTTATCACAACATACAAACAAAACTACGAGTTCTGAGCAGCTTTCCGACAATTCAGGAGAACGTACTACTTGTTTTCCTTGTGCCCTGCACTAGAAAATTCAGGATTACTTCATTATTAAAAATGAATTAAAAAACAGTCTATAAAAGTTTTTGTTAAATTCTCAAGGAATAAAGTAATCCATATTAGTGAAAAATTACTCGATGTACAGCGCAATGACTTTGTTTTCTTCTTTATAATAGCTTAGTGTTAACTATAAAAAAGTATTATTTGTTGTATTTTGACAGCAGTGTTTCTAGAGTTATATAAATAAAACTTTTTTTTTATTTGTCAACGTAGACTGGCTCCCGTTAAGCTGGGGCTAAACGACTTATCAAGCAGTCCAATGCTTGAATAACGCCATTAGCCTGTACGAGAAAATATTTGGTTCTCGTTTCAAATGAGTTTCCGCTCGTATAAATCTTTAGTAGGTAAACACTCAAAGGCCGTAGCTTTTCATGACTAGTTTTTTCTCCGCTGAAGCGGGTACATATTATCGTACTCAACATCCTCGTTAAAGTTTCTTTTAGCAGAGCAAAAGCAATTAGCGCCCGTTGCGATGCGCAAAGACTAGGCGGGGTTTTGCGGTAAAATTACCCTGTACTACGCACGATAACTTTCTTTTTCTATAATATGATACATTATAATGGTAATCGCGAAAATTCGGATGCCTAAGTTGACATAGAAAGGTGTCGATAAGGCTATGACATCTCGTCAGTCAAATCTTGATTAGTATTTAGAAATTGATATCATACTGTACAGTTGTTCATATATTAACTACATATCTCCATGTATTCACATTTTAACAGAATATTTGTAATTTTACTCTTCATGTAAACATTTAATAGTAAATTTTAAACATTTTTTAAAAGTTATATTTTTCTATTATTTAATAGATTGTATTGAAAATGATTGATTGTAAATGAATTGAAAAAAATGAAAGGTCATTCTGTATTATATAGTATTCCGTATTAATGAGGATCGTAAAACAAGTTATTTTCTTCTTATAATATAATTAATCCATATAGTAATACATAAGAAATATAGAATTATTGTTATTTTTAATATAGTTTCCATTATGAGTGTAAAAAACGGATGCTTTATGATTGTGACGATGCTAATGTTTTTTACCTTTTTTAAATAAAACGAAATTTCGTCCGGAGGTAGTTTTATTTTAAAGAACCCTTTTGTTCTCAAATATCAGGAGAGAAATAGGATCGTTTAATAAAAGCTTACCTGAATAGGACACCAGGAAACTGCAAAAACACCGACGACAACGAGGACTAATCGAGTAACTCTCTTCCTACCGCGTCGACTCTCAGCACTGACTCTCGCACCTTTCCATAGCCTCAACAACATGCATACATAGAGTCCGCAAATAAGAGTTAGTGGCACAACGTAGCTCGCCAGGAAGAACGAGACTTGGAACAACGGCCAATTGGCGTCCGGCAGGATTCGACAGGTTATTTGTAGAGGCATTTCCAGTGATTCTTGATCATCTGCCTCGTGTTGCTGCTGAAGCTCTTGATGATGCTGATCCACAATACCCAGATGCAAAGCACATTCTTCACTGCGGTTCATCAAGGGGCTCTCGCCCCACTGTGAACAAATGTTTTTTCACCTGATTATACGTAGCTTGCGGACTGTAATTTATTTTACGCGGCATAATGGGATGAAAATGACAATTCGTTGTTATTGTTATTGTGTTAATACATTATCCGATACTCTATAGCTTGAACACTCGGAATCGGAAAATTGGGCACGATTAGATTACGCAAATTTACTCGAAAGAGGTTATACTGTAGAAAAAAAAGAAAGTTGAAATTGGTTCATTTTTTACTTTAAAGTCAGGAGCAGAGTATATATATAATACAGTAGCAGTAGTAATGTTCTGCATGTAGATGATAAAAAATTCCAATTGTTTTATAGTGCACTGCGTATAAAATTGTTATTAAACATACCAGACGAGCAAATAAACAATTATATGTAACATTAAACGACACTGCACAATTGATGTAAGGAAGAGCTGATTATACCACCACAGAGGTGTCCGATGGAACAAAGATTGCCAAGAGATTTTTCAGAGTGCCCATGAGACAGTAATAAATTAAGACGAGTTCGATATTTGTGAGCTTTTTCTTGAAAAGTAAAGAACAAAAGTAAAACCTGTACATTAGTGAGCGAGCACATTTACACATTTTGTATTAATGTGCTGTTTTAAAGAAAGCTTTGAGTCAAGCAGGATTTGCAGATTGTGGTCTGAAAGAAAGAACAAGCTCTTGAAATGAAATGCAGTACAGAGCGTTTGGAATCAAAGAGTGAAACAAATTGTTCTCCAAGAATCGTACTTTTTCTGGACAGATTCGCCGAAGGGTACAAGGCGTAGATACACTACGGAAAAAGAAACATGCGCTAGCTTTCGAAAGATTTTATTGCGTCCCGTAAAATGTAGCTCGAATAGCTTCCATTGTGACATGCTGCAGATCGTACACATATACATTTTTAAATTTCCATCAAATCTTTATTACGACTTTGCGTAGAGGGTAAAAAAAGAAACTACGCAGAATCACGGGCGTCATATATGAAATGCACTGATATTGTTTCTCAGCCGTACGTATCTTATTTCTCAGCCGAATTGCTCGAGTTATTGCGAACTCATATAACATTCCTGATTTTTACCTTCGCAATAAAGCTTGAATAATGTGCATTCTATGATACCCACTTCACTGCGACAATGGGACAGGCTATTCTGCAATTGAACCGGTTAGTGGTTATATTCGAGTTAGGTCAGGCGTGGATGCTATTCTAAAGCATTTCAGCGACTACATTTCAGAGGATTGTTTTACGATGTACTTCACAGATTTCGGACAAAATGCAATCTTCATAAGCTTACTGGCCAGACTAATGTATAAATGACACGCTAGTTACGATATTTTTTTTAATTTAATTATGTATACTTGAGCGACGATTCGTTTGAAGTGCGATTCAATAAAATGTTTGAAAACTTCTTAATCTCGATCTCAATTCTTCATGTTGATTATTTTGTTAAATAACTTGTTTATTCGTATTTATTCCATATCCAAATCTGACAAAATATTTTTACTTTATACTAAAATTTCAGATGACTACAGTATTTAATGTATTTTATCAATTCAATCAGCTATTATTAAATAAATAACATACATAATATCGCTCATACGCGTTCTTTGATGATTATGAGTGCCCAAAATAAGAATGGTCAAACATTTTCTATGGAAAAGTCACGCGAATCTGAAACACGATGACTCAGATAGTCTTGAACCTCATGCATTTTATATAAACATTTTGTTTTCTATGACTTTATATTTCGCTACATAATTCATTCTTCAAAACTCTCAAGAACTATTCTTCTGAAATATCAAAAGGAACTTTTATTCTTTCACAAAGTACACTTTCTGCATTTTATACTTTTTGGAATTAATTAAATTTGCCATTTCATTTTTTATTTCGATAGAGACTACCTTTCATGGCTTAGTCTTTTAATATTTCCACCATGGTGAAAGTAAAGTTCGTGTCGAGAAAAGTAATTACTTTGTATTAATTTTTTGTCTGATGAGCAGAATCAAATCTTTTGCAGAGGCATAAGAATATTATTTTATCTTCGTCACTCAACCCCACTAATTGTACTCCAGACAATTATTCATAACTGTATATGACTATCTGCCAATTTATAGGTTTGTACTATTGCTTATTATTCCTTAAATATTCTAGCTGCAGACTAATAACAAGAGATAGTGAGCATCAATAATTTTCAGTATTCCTGTAGTGTTAGACAATGATGAAAATCTCTGCTGTACTCACCTCTCCATGAATAATGAGAACCGGTATGGAAGAAGTAAGTATCACTATCCAAACGATCCATATCGCAATGAATGCATGGCTTTCGGTTCGAACGGACATCGATGCTATCGGGTGTACTACCGCGAGGTACCTGCAAGCACAGACATCATATTTTTTTATTTAAAAAATTCATTTTTTTATATAATTTTAGTTTTCTATTAAAGAGACAAGATTCCTATAAAGTAAGCTACCTAAAATTAAAAATTTTAATTTGTAATATTAAATGAATTCTTTATATGTTTATTACTGGCGTAGTAGATGCGTATACCTTTAATTTGAGTTTAGCTTCAAATCTTTAAGTCACTTAATTCATCACTTACAGCTGAACATTGATATGAATACTTTTTAATATATTATTTAAAGCACGACTACAGTGGTTTCAAATCCATATACCAAGATTTTTGAAAAAATACTTATAAAAACAGTTATTAAATTTTCTGAAGTTTTCTATTCCTTAAAACATCCCTAAATTCTGAACTCTGAATCCAATTTTGAACTCAATTGATCCATTCATTCATTTTTAATCCTTCAAATTTTTCTTTCTTCAAAATATTTTGAAACTGTTGTTTGGCTCTGTATCTACCTTCATAATTTTTTTTTGTCAATTTTTTCATGGAGGTTCTTTAACTTACAGGATGTCAAAGTTAGCCAGAAATAGAGCTTGGTTTCCACTTGTGATCTTCATAGGCACTTTTGTATTCATCGAAGTCATTTTCCTAAATTTTTTCATGTTGAGACTAATGGTCGTACTTCATAAAACTATATTTAAAGACTTTGGTGATTTAAGAAATTGTTGTGACTGATATCTATAGGTTTGGAAGTATTTAATTGTGCGAGAAATACTTCTCTGAGAAGTTAGAATTTTTTGAAAATAGGCATAAAATTCCAAAATTGGTAAAAATGTCAACCTTGACATCCCGTAACTTAGAGAATCTTACGTATTTACAACTTTAATATATAAAGAATGCAATTAGTACATGTAATTAAAATTTTTAATTTTAGGAAGCCTTATTTAAGGATGTTTTGCCCCCTAAGCGAACCGACAACTTGTGAATCCAGTTAATAGACATATTGATTATAGATAAATAACCACAGAAATTTCCCGTGACGGCAATTGACTTAAATTTCTTTTCTAAGAATTGCTAATAAAATTATCGAAATGCATTTTATTGACAGGTCAAAATAACTTATGTCTCTCTTCGCAATTCATGAGTGAAGACTTTAATATTATTTTTAATATTATTATATTATTCACTGCTTACGAAGTATCAAAGTTTATCAATACTTTATTTTTTCACTGACATATTTTTGCTTCGAAATGTGTAGCTAATTCACGAAGTGTTTATGTGCACCACAATCGATTCGAATAAATAAAGGATTGTAAATATTTTATCACTTGTATCCGAAACTCATGAATTCGCGCATGGTCCATATGTGGTTTCCTTCAAACATCATCCTCAAATCCGTCATTAAATCTATCAAATTTCGCTTACATACGATAGTTTTGCATATCTATATACATTGCGAATTAACTTGCACATGACCGCAAGTGAATTTAATCGACACCTATAGAGACTTCTAAGTATAAAAAAAGAATTTACGATGCATCATCTTCTGATCTATTTCTCTCGATCTTCATAGACTATTGCTGTGATTTTAACAAAGTCATCTATTTAGTTGAAAAAAGATCGAAACGCTGTCCGACGAAATTATTTACGGCGGAATCACATGTTCGTTATTCGCTCCACTGAAGTATTCGGCGGTTCAAAGATGCATAAACGACATACAGCGTCTTCACATGTCAAAAGATTTTCGAAACAAAAATCATTAAGACAACAAAAAGTTGTAAACTAAAAAAAAAGAAAATTCTTCTTGGGTTAAGTTGATTCTGGTTTCGTGCCTCCTAGGATGAAAACGATTGCAATAATGACGATTGAACACAACGACCATAAGATCTTGCGCAGATTTCTACTCAAAGAAACATTCAGTTTGTCTTGAGAGCTGTAATGCAGTGTTATGAAAAATCGATCGTCACAACGTACTGTAAAACTGTCTTCATTTCTATTTATTGCATGCAGATGAGAGAAACTTGCGGAGATGGGAAATTTATCGATATATAATGCTACTCCCCCTTTTTATCCCCTTTTTTATTCATTTTTTTACTGGTAAGAAAAAAATTCATCGATCGCGCGTATAACGTGTATATAGGTATACATAGTGATACATCAAGTTTAACTATTATGCTCGGTGATAATGCATATCCTGCACTGTGGCTTTCAATGCCGAGAAACAATAGGTAAGCTCAACCGTGCAGAGGGAAAGACTCGTCTTTGATTTTTCCTGGAGATGATAATGAGCACACTGCTCTTTCGCGTTGTCTATTCTCGTATACTGTGTTTTCACTCCATCCGTACACAGAAGCGCTGGGCCATAGATACAAACAGTGTTTTGGAAAAGTGGAACAATGTTACATTACATACGACACTCCGTAATGCCGTGAAATTTATATTATCAAATTCAAACAAGCCTATTTATTAGCAATTTTCTGAAATCATATACAATATTCATCTCCTTATATTTTTCTACATTATCCAATTGTAAAAACAAATATATCCCTAACTCATCCTGTATCTTGACCCGCATCTAAAAACATTCCAAATGCATTCTTCAATCGCGAACATTTTCACCTTATGTACACATAAACTATTTTGTATTTAATGAAATATAAACTATCTCTCATCATATCTACGTCTTTCTATTCTGTAAATTGAGAAAATTTTATTAACGAGTACTATATGTTTATAATTATCTGTTATTTACGTTGACACCGGACTTCAAAAGTAATTCTGTTGGTAAAAGCTTGTATTAAAAAAAAATTAGTTTCTTTATCTCTAGTAAGAATACAAGCAGAACGTTTTATATTCTCTACAGCTGTCCGATGTATGTGATTGTTCCTACATTTTAATGCACTTAATTTTAATTTGTTCTAATTCAACTTAAAGATATGAATTTTTAATACTATCGCAAAATGCAAAATCAATGGTAACTTTCATTCCCTCAATTTGGTATTATTTGTTCACATCTTACTGTTTTTCTACGCTAACCGAAATATCTATACAAGAATGTTAGTTATTTTGAAAAATACGTTAAGGGGACCAGCCTGAGCTGAATTCCGAAAATTATATGCAACGATTTATGGGCTGCAGAAAACAGACTACTCAATTTAGGCAACTATAACTTTTTACACTTTTAGTACACGGGCAATACTTGAAGTTAGTAATACCTTAAGTAATCCATATAGTGCTTCTAGGATTTGGTATTGACCAATCGTAATATAGGCTTAAAATATTCCTTTATAGACACACCTTGGATTCTCTGGATTCATTTTTTAAAATAATTCTTCATTCAATTATTAGATGTATTTACTGTACATGTTCTTAGCTATTATTAAATGATTAATATATCTCATATAACCTTGAAAAAAATAAAATGAAAAATTATTTGTAAGAATTAAGTGATCCAGTGAATCCAAGGTGCTACTCTAAAGGAACATTTTAAGACTTGTTTAAAAAAAACCCATGACAACCGATTAGGAATACGAAAATTAGAGACTATTTTTTATATTAGACTTGTAGTATTAATTATATTCTACGTAAAAATCATCTACTATATACTATTTAAGATGTAAAAACATTGCTAATTTATAAACATAAATTCTCCAATAAATTTTGTACCTGAGCAGAAATTAATTAAAAAAAAAGGAAATTGTAAAGTAATGAAAATGCAAATTTTCTGCATTACTCGGTTCAGTAAACTCTCTAGTAGTCCATCAAGTTTTACACTGTCCAAATGAGCTATTCAGATTATCGCCTAAATTATTTGAAGGAGTGAAACGGTCAATTATGATTTCTTACGTCAACTTTGCTAACTTAAACAAATATGTTAATTGAATATTTGAATAAAAATGATCAATCTATTTTTCATATATTTGTTTAATCGATTTCGATTAACCATGAAATAATAAAAAATCAGAAGTAAAAAATTACCGACAATTTAAAATACATCTTGTCAAATCCTTGATGAATTTCTTGAGAAAGCATAGCCCCGTCAATCTACCGCCGACAAATATAACCGACATGTAACTTTCCTCCCTTTCTGTCAAATATTTAATTACACGATAATGAATATAGCGACAAAAAAGTTAAATAGTTTGTTAAGTGTGGTGTAGGATATCGCTTGAAATGGAGTCAAATCAATAAGAAGGTGAAAAATAAAGAACAAAAAATTGAATTACGCTCCCATACAAGCCCATAATGCAGTTCCGTTGAACTTTCTCCATTGAGCTAATTATTTTGCACTATCTGAACAGAAACCATTTCCGTTCTATATAAATCGCACGTCTCTTTATTGATAGCTGTCGCTGCACTACTAGCGTGTGCGTCCATGGGATTTTCTATTCGAAAACGTGAATCATATATATATATAACGAAGGACTATGGTACATTCAATATAGGGTGACTAAGTGAGGGGAAGGGGAGTAAAAAAAGTCGAATTGATCGACTGATTGATGGTGCATTTGTGCTGCTAGAGTGGAAAACAAGTATTATACCTAATGGATAAGCTCGTCCATCTCTTTCTCTTTCTTTTTCCCTGATGTAATCTAACATTTCTCCCCTCTGACATTACATAGAAGACAGAATATTTATCTGGGGCATATTGGATTTCCAAAAGGTAAGTGCACTATCTTTACATGCGAAATTGACAATTTAACCAGTCATGTTCGCGAGAATCGCACGTATCTTTGTCCTGGTTGACTGTACGCGTATCCGCGATTCTGGTTTATGCAGACCTATGGTAAGTAAGTACTTTTCTTTCCCTCATTTTTTTCTCTCTTTTGAGTTTCTTTTTTTGTCGTATTCATACGGTGAAGCTATCGCGACATTTTTCCTTTTTTACAGACTTGCAATCCCGCGAGTTTTATGGAGGAGTATAGCGCCAGTCTACAATTTCATCTGAGATTGCATTTGTTAGAAATTAGTTTCGAATCTGCGAGATAGCGACTGTCTTATAGATTCTTGAACAATGAATGACAGAAGTATTTTTGCCTTGCAGCACATGGTCGATATAGGCGTTTCGAGTGTACGCGTGGGATAATCGATTGTGCCAACAGCCTGCGGCGGGAAATTTTAGCTCAATAGACAATCTTTGGAAAACCTTATTGTAAGACGAGTATATTCCAAACATACACGATGTATTAGATTAGATTGTAAGAGCCAAAGGAACGTCTTCCGGTTTCTTTTGGCTAATAAAGAGAAATCGGATCTCTATGTGTGTAATTATAGCTGCAGAAAGAGTCTTTTGTCTTTTTGTCTTGGAGTATAATTATATATGTTTGTGTATGTATATACGTACAGTATATACATAATTCTACCAAACCGATAATCGGAAAAAGCTTCCAGTTTTTCTTTTCTTCGTGAATTTTATCTCGCACATAATTATGTTTTAAGGTCCACTATAAATATGAATTATATTTAAATTAAAACGTTCAGAAGTTGTTTATATTAAGAATTTATATTAAGAAGCAAGAAATGCGTTTATAGACTCACCTATCGAGGCTCATGAGCACGAGAGTGTAGACGCTGGCGCAAGCGGTGACGATGATAAGATACTGCACAACCTTGCACCAAGCATTGCCGAAAGGCCAATTAGGCAGGACGAAATCAGTTGCGGTAAAGGGTATACAGAAAAGAACAAAAAGAAGATCTGCGACTGCGAGGTTGATGATAAGTATATTGGTGGTTGAACGCATGCTTGGATTCGCTGCCACGACGATAACGACGAGCGAATTGCCTAACAGACCAAGAATACCGATGAGGCCAAAGAAGATCGGCACCACCACCTGGACGATGTTTTGAACGAGCACTTTATCGAAATCTGTTTCATCCTCCGGCAAGTCGTCTCCGTAACAGCCGATCGCTGCTTGTTGCTGCTGTAACGGCGCTGATGTAAGGTTTGGTGCCGCCGTTAGTAGCAACGCCTGCGACATGCTCGAGTTCATCGACCAGCCTGTCATCTTGGAACATGCACCTGTCGACGATAATACTGCTGCTGAAGATGTTGCAAGGCTGAGGTACAGAAGAAACAAGTCGATGTAGGTAGGTTTTTTGATTTAGCTGGTGAAAGTGGTTTTTTCGCGCGTAGAGCTTGTCCATTCCGTCGATAGTGTGATTATCATTAAGTAAATTCGAGGCCTACTGAATATTCATTCTTGTTTATATCAAGTTCTCTATTGTTCGCAGTACGAAGAAACAAAACGTAACCAGCGATTATTGAATAAAACGTCGAAATATCTTGTATGTTAACGAGGCTAACAGCAACAGTATCGAGTTAATTAGATGTATCAAGATAAATTATGTGAATAAAAAATGACGTATTTACATACGAGATTCAAAAATGCAAATATGCAAATACGCAAATATGCAGTATGCAATATTATGCAATGTGTACCTTGTCATGGGCTCATGTTAATTTCTAAAGTTAATCAAAAGGATAAAATACGTAGGAAGTTTGCCCCGTGAGATGATTTAACTACTTGTTCGCGGAATAATTGAACCGTTGCGAAATCGCATTCGTCAGAACATAAAGCAAATTTTAAAGTATATCGATCAAAAAATCTAAAGCGCGACCGCTTCTAATACCGCTGTACTAAAAATGTCCTAATTATGCAGTCGTATAAGATTATTAACACTGCACGCGCTACAGAGATGATAACGCTAAAGCCTAAAACGCATAAACTATTTTCATCTAATATACCCACCGTAGAGATGCTCGTAGATCCAACGCATAAAGCCATCAAGGGTAACAATAACCTTTTAGTCCTTCGTTACGGTAAGTACGTAAAAGACGGCAAGAAGAGCGAGCGTCATTTACTTGGCCTTATAGCTTTGGATATTTTATGGGTAATTGCGTGCTTTGGTTAGTCTAGACGTTGGGTGATGATAAATTCATAAAATTAACTCAAGCTTCGATGCCTTGGTAGAAAACCCCACCAATTCAAAAGAAGATTTCAAAAACTAGCCAACTCGAAAATAAAACGTGTACAACTTTATATTACATATATTTATAAATATATCAATATAAATTCATATATTTACGAATAAATTCATTGATGCGTTCGTACACTATCGTGCAAACGTATAGTGTTTATATGAAGTGCACTAAGCCAATAAAAATGTATACACATTTTATTTTTTGACTTGGCTGGTTTTTGAAATCTTCTTTTAAGTTTTTCCTCCAAGCGGATGCCTTGGTATGGAAGATAAATTCGCATAATTGAGACATGTTCGAATTATTTATTCTATAGAGACTTCGACTGTATTTAGCTTGAGTATTATTTTGCATTTTAATAAAACCACGCAGAACTCCGGATTTCGTTACACGCGAAACTGCGGTGCATTAATGCCACATGCAATGCATAGTCTCTTTGAAACTTGTAGATTCTACAATGAATTCATTAACGAAAATAATTTATTCTTGAGGTTTAACATGAAGCTAAGAATGCTAAGTATTACACAATTAGCATTCGTTGTACAAAGGTAGTAATAACTTAATTGACGAAGGTCTTCTGCAGTTTATCTGACCGTATACCTTACTTGGAAACAATGAAGTATTTTCTGTAGTTAGCAAAAAGAGTATTACTTACTTTATATAGTGTTTACTAATTATAATGTCACTTTATTCGCCTTTTTATTCAATAACCTAGTGCTGAAAATAATGAATGAAAGGGCACTTTTATACGAAAACGTTCCCTATGCATGCTAGATCTGTATTTCAATAAATTTTAAATTCATCTCTGTTGTACATCAATATATTGCACTATAGAGGTGTAGAAAAACAAGCTATTTGTCACCACGAAAATTCCACCCTCACCAACTTAAGCATAAAAAGTTTCAAAATTTACCCAGCCCTGACACATGTCAAGCGGAATCCGTAGGTAAGCGCTATCGCGCAGTGCACCAGTACTGTCAAATTCTTGCAGCTATTTTGAGCTGAAGCATTGTCTTAAAATCTTTGAATCTAAAATTGTTCGATACAAACAACGATTAAACACTCTTGATTAACAATAACTAGCAACTTCCGTGATAGGAATCAATATCTGACGTGTATAATACTTTCAGCCTTTCTTCCCATCTCATGGAATTTTTCTAATACATTGATACAATATATAATTGATACAATATAACACTATTTAGATCCTGTCGAGAACTGCGTTCGCGTAATTTTACACATATCGTGGAAATACCGAAACAACCATCAGAGAAGATAAATTTAACGGGAACAAGAACCGGCGAAGTCTTTTAGTAATTACAGCTATTCCATTTCTTTTTTCGTATGAACGATCCCCTCTTGAGAAGCGAGAAATCGTACCGATGCTTGCACCACCACGATCTCGACAGCGCGATGAGCAACAACATCATCTTTAGCGCACTTTTTCTTATATTTCGTTTTATTATTTTATGTTATTGTCTGTAAAAGTAAATACGCGTCACTTGTTTGTAGCTCGTACCGCGAGTGTTGTCCGACGACGGCTCATGACGCGGCTAAGCTTGAGACCACCGCAACTTTGTGCGCCCTCCGCGATGGCGAGTGCTACACGACTGTGCACGCGGTGAAAGCAGCCGACAAATCAAATTTCGCTCCTCTAGCTCGTAAGAGAAGCATTCTGTACGCGCATGACATCGGCCTCAAGTGTATCCCCCTCTCTTTTTCTTTCAGTCGATTACGCGAGCTCAGAAGATCTTGTTGATGGCGGGGTCTGGTGGTGCATTAACGAAACCGCGGAATTCACGACTGATAGTAAAGTAGTTCGCGAAACGAATCTTTTTATCGACAGAGGTATCACTAGGTTAGCGAGTGGGAAAATGTAGATAAGAAAAATTACTTTTTAGTAATTATAATTTAATTCATTTATATGTTCCCTTGTGCATACTATGTCATTTGATTGATTAATCGAATGTTTACTGAGTTTATGTTCGATAACTTTGTCTATAGTAGTCTGTTTTTTAATACAGGCGTAAAACAATAAGCAGACCGAAACTAATGTATATAATACATTAGTATATAATAATACATATCAATGATTTAGTGTCACCAAAGTTCGCATAAAGGTCCATACGTCGATGATTTTTAATTACCCAACGCTTCGAAAATATGAATTTTGAAGTAGCATAATCATTTTGGATAGGAAAAAAAGAATATTGTTTATAATATTAAATTAAATTTATTTACTTGTTTACATATATTGAAACTTATAAGCAGAATTTAACAGATAAAGATGGTAATATAGCATTGAGTATTTTGTTTTGTGCAATGGCCTAGTATTAGGTCAGTAATAGAGAGAGAGAGAGAGAGAGAGAGAGAGAGAGAGAGAGAGAGAGAGAATGAGAGCAGATAAGAAAAATTTGTCAAATACAAAATTACTACATTTAATTGAAAGTCTCAGTTTCGTCCGGATACTTTATCGATGATTGCTTGGGTTAGAACCTGTTTAGCTAAGTTTTTGGCAAAATTGGTTAGTTGATCTTTGATGGTGGGCTTCTTTGTTGTTGGTGGGCCATACCCTGGCTGGTTGTATCCACCTTGTGGCGATTGCGGATAGTTTGAATTATAATTTCCCTGAGGTGGCGGATAATTTGGATTATAATTTCCCTGAGATTGAGGGTAGTTTGGATTATATGCTGGATATTGTCCTTGCGAAGGATAGCCAGCATATGGATTATTGTTGTTGTTAGGATAGCCCCCAGCAGAGCCCGGATAATTGTTGTTGGCATTGTTTACCGATGTACTGGTTCTTCTCGATTGGTCGGCACCTTGATAGCTCGGATATCCGGAACCTGACGACGGGTAACCTGAATTGGCTGAAGGATAAGTTGGATAGCCAGAACCCGAGGGATAACCAGAAGGCTTAGATGCCGGTTTTGCAGCAGTCGAGTCCGGATATCCCGAGCCCGCAGGATAACCCGAACCTCCCGAAGTTGCTGGCTGGTTTATCGTTGGGCTTCGATTGGCTCGAGTCGGAATATCCAGATCCCGACGGGTAACCGTAACTGTCGCTGCTACTGCTACCGGGATTCTGATTCTCATTGTCTCGCCTCATCAGATCCTTTTTTTCGCCGCCGTCTTCCTCTGCAAACATTTCGTCAACTTTTTTCCCTCAATTAGATGATGTTCTAAGGGCCACCTTGCGACCCCGACGGACATGCTGGATTCATTGGAATATGAAAGGAGTTCGTAGGCGAATGATGCATGGTATTATACATTATTAGGCCGAAAGATTCAGCTCAGCTGGACATATAGAAAGGCTTCGCAATGTGTGTGAATGAGTCTACCCAGATTTCGATATGGATGTTAAAAGGAAAGAAAGTGAAAATAAAGAGTTATTTTGGCTAGTAGGAGAAGCGCATAGTCCGTCAAAGCAACTTACCATGCAACCACCCCAGATATAAATATATATTTAAGTAAATATATATATGTGTGTGAAACGTCCTATAACGTTTTTTGGTAAGACATAACATATGTATATTATATATACCTATATATGAGAAACGTTTACAGCCTTTGGTATGCATTTTAGTAGATTTTATATGAGATAGTCCCGAACTCACCCTAATTAAAATTTTGTTTCGACTCCGACTATCGAACACAAATATAACTTGCTTGCAAATATTAATCTTTGTTTTCAACGCGAAATACCATTACAATGAACGGATTGACGGTCTTAAAAATTGTAAATAACTTTATTAAATTATAATCGATTCTTCTGTACACACATTGTTAGAAAAACTGTGATTGTATGTATACTGTAATATATATATATAAACATATCATATTTATAAGAGTATCGTTTGATTAAAGCTATATAAGAAATGAGAGTCCGGAAAATTCGAAATACAAACTACCTCATCATATAAATATATATTGGTCGAGGGTGAACAATTACATGTACTACGTTGCATGTAATAAATGCTAAACTCAATCCTTGAACGCGTCCGTTGTACAGGAGTCCGCAGTGGCTCATCGCGCAGCTACTTGTCGTATATCAACAATAGTATAGTATAATGACGTAAAGGACATTTTATCCGGAGAACGTCCAGACTCTATTCCCCTTGGAGTCGGTTGACGTGTGCGTTTGGTAGCGATCCTTTCCACCGGAATAGTAATTGGAATTAACCGAACGACTGGTCGTGGTTCTCGAATAGTCACGGATTCCACCTCTAGTACCACTGCCACCACCAAAAAGTCTGTCCCAAATGGAGCCCTGGCCGATCTTGTTACGATAGTCACTACCGCCGGAGCTGCTTCCGCCACCGAAGGCACTACCACCGTAACGATTGCCGAAAGATGAACTTCGAGGTGGAGGTGTCGGTATGACCGGCTTCGGAGTCACTTGTGGACGATGGTTACCCGGCGGTCTCCGCGCCGCTGGAGCTGTCGAATTTGTCAACAGAGTTTTTGCGAGAGTTATGATATTTTTATTGCAGTGAGAATTGTATATATATGTGTATCTACGACTTTATGGCATGAGGTCAACGTTGTGCGCCGCGACGGAGCAGGTCACCGAGGTCTAACAGATAAGAGATAATACGAGTTGTACATGTAACGCACTTTTGCGCACTGGGACAAATCAAGCATTACGAGCTATTGAGATTGAAGTAGCGCGAAGCGCATCTTGCGTCGGCTGCGGTTTTAATCACAATCATACGAAGAACGAGTGGTGCACACGAGCGTGAAATTAAGAAAAACGCACTTTGTGTACAGAGATTAAGTTTTTTTATTTCTTTGAAAATATTAGTTAAACATATTCATTCTTTTTGCAGAAAAATATACGAATATAATAACGACGGAGAAAATGTAATACTGCAAATTCACTGTTAGATTCTCATCGCTATATACAATGTCACGAGATGAATAACTAAACAGAATGCACTGTACTCGGGAATATTACGATATAAAAAAAGGTTCTTGTACCGACAGTCTTACGTAAATAATATAGACAATAATAGGCGATACGGTTAACTCTACGCATTTACATCTAGTTACTTCCACAATATCAATAATTTATAACTACTTATGTAGTTTGTCATTATTTCATTTTGTGTACATAGTTCTTTGGAAACAAACTCAACTGCAGATTGTCGATAATTAGATTTATAAAAAAGTTTCAAAAAAGGCACAAGCTCCTCGGTATATGTCGGGTGCGACGGTAAGAAGCCGGTATTCATCGTTTTGAATTTATACTATAACTGAGACGTTGCATATGTTAAACGAGCGGAGATTAAGAAATATACCGACGAGCAACTATATGTATTTCTTATCGTTGCGACATATAAACTCGCGATGAATGCAATATGAACTGGACTCGTTGCAGCTCGATAAAAATTGCATACATTGACAAAGTCTCGACCAAGGCACGGATGGACGTTAGAATACATGATAATTCTTATTATACCTTCCCTGTGCTCGACAAACCCATCTCTTGCTCAAAGCAGAATCGGAACAAGAAGAAAACGATTCATTCAACTTTCTAACGGGCACGCATCAGTCATCGAAGACCACAAAATCATAAGAACGTTCATAACGATTACAGTTTCCAGATGTGTGTAAAAAAATTCACACCTACATCCATTCAATGCACAATATATTAAGTATGTACGTAAGTAGATCTACGCTCGAAGTATGCTGAGCCCGATTGTACAGATGAGTATGAGCGTAACCGAGAAAACATGTCTACTGGCTCCATTCCTCCTATATATCGTATTCGGGTACGCGTTACCCCAACCGGGGTTGTGTTGCGGCACGTTGTGTTGGGGATAATTATTGTGATATCCACGATTATCATTAATCGTTGGTCTACTGGTCACCGGTGGATAGATCGGGTATCCATATTGGTCAACCATCGGTCTGTTGGGTTGACGATTGTCGTTGTTGTTGCTCGGATACGCTGGGTAACCGTAGTTATTACTGTTGTCGATGGGATATGGTGGATAGGCCGGATTGTTGTTAGCATAGGAGGGTTGATTGTGACCGTGGTTGACATCCTCGGCCGATGGTGCATTGGCACCTGCATAGGAGTTCACGGGAGCATATCTGTCAGCCGGTACACTCGGTTGATTGTTGCTGGTTTGTTGACCATTTACCGAAGCAATACCCGCGGAATCGTACCCTGAAAATACAGATAGGGCCACTCTAGCTTTCGCTCTTTCGGTAAACACTCTGTTCGTCGCTTCTGCCGGAAGCTCGGCCAGAGAAAAAGTCATTTTGTGTGGCTTTTGAAACAAAATACAGCACACATTTGAGTAAGTTTAACAGAGGGTATACCATCACACAGTTATAACACGTGAATATTGAGGTAGCGGCTGTCGCGTGCATCGTATTTTAGAGCTAAGTCAGCTAATTGGAACACAGCGTGCGGCATGCGATGCATTGCAACATCAACTTTTGCACACGGGTGTGTATCATTGCGTGCGCCGGTTGGGATGGCGGGAGGGCGGGAGATTAATCGAGTGAGCATTTTTCTCATCCACCATCACCTACTAATTTATTACTGATTGCTGCTACCGCTACTGCTACTGTCTTCGGTATACCAATCTTGCGTGATTAATATTATTAACGACTGACACAATACACACGCACAACCATCGCCCACGCACAAAAATATCCGTAAAACACCACAGAATTGTACATACCAAAAACCACTTAATTCGTTAATTAATACAAAGTGATGGAAAGTAAGATGATCGAATTCGGAGAAAAATAGCAGAATACCATGGAGACAGTGTTTATGGACGCGGACATGTGAGTGCACCGCGAAAATGAGCCATTACGTTAATTTCAAGACCACAAGCGTCGTATTTTACGCAATTCACCAGAACAGCTGAAATTCCGAACGAATATTAGTGCAGTGTATGCAAAAGTTGATTACTGTACAGATCGACCGTTATTAGGTGCAGGTGCAGCAGAGAAAGAGGATGACATTCCGATCGAACACGCAACTACATGTATGTATACCATGCAGTAGAGTCACGCGAATGCACACATAGCCACATGTACGACTAGGAGCAATTTTACCGCCAGCCGTAAATTGCACTTTTACCCTTTTAAGCGTGCAATATTTGTACCCGCCTCTAAACACAAATATATCTGTACAAGGTCGAACGTGGCTTGCTTGCTCGGCTAAGAGACCGCGTGAAAATCCTCGCGACGACGTCCCTTTATTCAAGAATTATAGTCGCGAAAGGAAGTGTTATGCAGCGCACATCGAAGACATTATTGCATCATTGCATTATTGCATTATTGCATTATTGCATTTATGGATTGTGAAGAGTAGCAAAAATAATCGGTTCGCAGAAACGCGCCTTTGTCAGCTGCATGCAAATGCTCAACGAGAAAAGAATTGTCACGCAGTGCATGACACACATAAGAACGACTAGTATCCTCGTCGAATAAAACAAAATCCCGCAGTCCACGTTTACACTTGATCTTTAAGTAAAAGTAAAAGATCTTTGGTTTAATTTGAAATTTGTTGCATTTGATTCGAGAAGCAGAGTGTAAGCGTTGTAGACACGCAGCATTTACGTATACATAAAGCACCTCGGGTCTACCTATGCACTACGATACTCTATACATGTATCTACAAACTATCTGCATGGCAAACTCAGTGTTTAATATGTATTAATGTATAGAGTAAACGGATGAAAAAGAAAATCAAACAAAACTAACGAGTTCAAATCGAAAATTATAAAAACTCACCCAGCCCAGGAGTAGTGTTGACGCAGGTCGGCCGTCCATTTTCGGTTTTGCAATACTGACCAGAGGGACAGATTTTAGTAGTGCAGCTCTCGCCTAGAATAATAAAAAAGAAAAGTCAACGAGTCAGCTATAGGAAAGATTTTATCGTCGAGACATATATATGTAACTTGACGAACCTCCACCAGACGCCCTCTGGCAGGTAGGGTAACGACCGCAAGCATTTGCCGACTCGTACCCGCTACACGGTTCCTCAGCCATCACACAAACCTCGTTTGAACGGCAGCCAATGTCCTTGCAGCTCCTGCCATACTCTGCGTTAGGAAAACAATGTTACATATTTGCTTTTAATTCGTTTGCTTTGAAATCTTTTCATACGTTGCTGCGTAAGGCGTAAGTCACTAAACCTACTTACGCCTTACAAAAAGGATACACGGATATTATTGAAATATTCTTAAGTTCCATCTAACAATTGCGAAAAAAAAGATCTCGTCGAGTATTCTATCCCCCATCGGTACTATTTCAAGTATACTGTAAAAAAAGAAAAAGCACTGCATCGCAACCGTCTCTCGCGCATGCCAGCCGATGTTTTCTCTTTACAACGCGCGCGTAACCTGTATTCCAAAGTCCTCTCGTATTCCTCCCTTTTTCCGCTCTAGGCGCCATAAGTCGTCGCTCACCCTATTCCTCTCGATCGTCACTCTCTATCGCTCTCTCTATCGCTCTCTTTCCACACGCCCAGGAAAGCGTCAATCGATCGATTAGTGAGAAATTCAACGCGTTTAACGCTAAAAGCGTTTATTTGAAATAGCGCGTAATACAGCTAATCATAATTCCATTTCAGATGTCCAGGGCTATTTTATCGACATCGATTTTCGATTATTCTGGCTGGCTAAGCGTAAAATGTCGTGGATTCTCTCCCCTGTCTATGCTTGCGTCTACATGGCGATTTTCCAAAATCTTCGGATATACGCCGTGTCTGATGTATATAGTTATTTATAGAGTTCTTGGGTAATAAGATACTTTTGTTCATTAAAAAGATTGTTTGCGCATGCAAGATAATTATCAGTTATTCTACTGAAAATAGCTTTTAGGGAAAATTTCAGATCGGAAAAGAAAATATAATATTTGTGTGTTATCAATAAAAATGAACGCGGAAACATTTAACCCTGTTGTATTAATTATAATGATACCCGAGATACATAATGGAATATGCTATTTTTCTATGGAAATCCAGTTGCGTTCACATTCGATGTTTTTAAAAGCTCGTCAGCTATGAATCCTCGATTATAAGAATAATAAATACGTAAGTTTGCATTGAAGTCACGTGTCTGATGCTCGATCTATCTATATGTTTGTAACGCTCGAAGCGTCATAAACATATAGATTTCAGATGCGATTTCTACGGAAAATCATATTTTTCATTTTACGCAAGCAGCACTTTCGCAACGTTGCATCATATATCAAAGTATATCTATAGCGACAGGCTTAATATTTTTATTCCAACATTTCAAAGCGTATCCCCTAAACATGAATTTACTCTGAACATTTGTCCAAATAAGGACTGTATAGCGTTTTCTCAAAATATATTCGATTCTCGCATGGGGTGCAGAAATTTTCAAATGTACGCTTGTGCCGGCGCTCTGGTGTTGTTAGGCTGTTGCGGAAATTACACGAAGAGACAGTGTCACGAGAAAAAGGTAGACGACGAGTCTCGAGAACCCGGGATATCCTGAATTAAAGGCAAGTGCTCTAACCACGGAGCCAACGTCTACGATGCATTTAGTTGCGCAATGCATTGTAATACATGTGCTCGGACTGCGCGAGCGTAGCAGACGAATACGTCCGCGACAAGGCACACATCGATTTTAGGCAGAACCGCATCACACCCTCGTTTGCTAACTGACGCTTGATCGATTATATTAGCGTCAATCACACGTTAAGTTTGTCACAATAATTTTATAATAGGGAGTTCGTCATCGATGGAAAAGTTGCTAACATTATGTTCGAACTCATATTCGTGTGAAATTTAAATGATCATTGAACATTGATAAAAAACAGACCGTGTTTTTATTGCTTTAAAAAATTATAGGTCGCGTCTGCGTTATTAAGAGTTAAACTATCAACGTTAAAAACTTGATCAATACTTATAAGTATGTGTACACTGTACACTCACTCGAATAAGGAACTGCATCGCTGGCGGCAACGAGGATCGCCAGGAGTATGGCGATCGACGTGACGCTCGACATGTTATATCTGCAACAAAAGAAAAGTAGTTTTAAGGACATTGTGTTTGTCGTTGTAAAGGCGCGAGAGGCTTGTTAAAACATGTAAGGTAATGCAAAGTGCTTTGTCATCGCGAAGACCGTACTTTTTCTCCCTCTTCGCGGCAGCCGTGCTAATTACCCGCATAATTACGCGCATAAAACTCAGAGGTAGCCAGGCTTTCTAAATAGCGTCATGGCAACAACGAAAATAAAAACTATGCCGTGTTTCTATAATATCCAGTGTCTGCATGTATCGCAAGCGTCCGAGCGCAATTAGTCAAAACAAAGGCACCTGCCACTCGCTATTGTATACATGGTCGGTATAGAAAGAAGTACTTAGCGCGTTTATCCTTTCTTGGATGAAATAAACAGTTGGACCAGGAATTTATAACGGCATTATTAATGCAATCGTATCGTGCCAAAACAAAAGTTTCGTCCTCGCGTAATGAAACTCCCGTTTCATGTATTTATGTACGATAATTAGCTACCGAAAGATCAGCTACTAAACCGATAAAAATAGCGTAGGGAAACTTGGAAGTAAATAACAAAACACAATTTAATTCTCCAATTGGATATGTTGCGCTCTATTGTAAGGTCAGAACGATGCTCTTAATAATTACGATGATCTCGCACTGCGCAAATTGACACAGAAACCGGTTTACTGCCCTTTAATACATAATACGTCCAGTATTTTTTTTATCCCTCGTCCTTGATAAAGTTCTCTCTCTCTCTCTCTCTCTCTCTCTCGAAACGTATGTATTAATGAAGAAAAACAAGGAGGCGCAAATACTATGTGTCTGTCGATTGCCTTGCGCGTTGCACGTACTGTGACGTACGACCACCGTGGAATTACTCTGTTGCAGAGATGACGCTTTTTTCGAATTACGGTTCGACATCGTTCTGCATTTTTCGTTATTTATTGCGCTGCTATGAGTGCGTCGCAAGAGATGATAGTACGTACAATAGACATGCGCGTTTGTTAACAATCGACCTCTTAAGCAATCGGGTAATTATGAGCGATACCTGATTAGAGCAAAACTCTTTTTAAAGCTCACGGAAGTTTGAGGTTGATAAATGGTTAAATTAATGAAGCTATTCTCAAATTGTGCTACGAAGGAGGATAGGAGTCTTCCGGTTTCAACACGATAGTGCACTTGTTACCGAGGATGCACTTGATACCGTAGAAATTATACAGGGCTGTATAATTTCTAAAAAATATGAATAACTAAGGTATATTTTTTAGATTACACACATTTTACATGCTCTCAGTAATATGCATAAGCTCGCGTTTAACGATAAAATATTATCGTTTTCTTGACTATTTAAAGATCGTTTTCTCTCTCACGCATATATTATATATGGTAAGGTATATTAATGAGATATATATAATATATAGTATGAAGAATATGCTTGTCTAACCGATCTCAAAAGACATATTATTTATAAATATATGTTGATCTAATATGATACGACCCTACGCTTCGTCTTAATAAACCTTGAATTCGAGTAAAAAGCCAAACCCGTATTTCATAGTACGATTATCACGGCTGTACGAAAGGAGAAAACTATCGTAATCGTATCTCGCTTGAAATTTCGTAATTAAACTATAATTTTAACGCATGCAAATGTGCTCTTATGAAATTAAATAATAAAATTGGGAATACGCAAATCGTCCGATTTTGTATACTCAGATGTGCCAAATATAGCGCTGACGACACATCTTTTCTCGCTCTTTTGACAAGGTCGAAGTTACACACATCGTAAGAAAATATGTCGACTCCGCGAAAGAAAATCACAGCCAAAATGAGAGTTTATGGTTTAAAAGCGCGGATTTGTGATCTTCCAGTTGCTTTGAGCAATGAGCGAAAAAACCCACGGAACAGATCACAGGTATATATAGTACAGTAATTACAGGCGAGATATACGTACCGATTCTCAAGGTCAGTCGCACGTGTCATATATCTGTATATGTATTTGATTCGTTGAGAAACGCGCGCGCGCGCGCGCACGTTCATTGATTTCCTCCCGCGAGAAGAAAAAGCCTTTTGTTATTCAGTGAAGCAAAATTGTTAAATGAGTCACGTGTTAATTTACTGCGATCCAGTTTTTATCTTCATTTCTCGAGGTCTACATGGTAGCGATTCATAGAACGAATGCGACTATCTGCACGTTAGTACGAAACGATTCCGTACTGCGAAGTAAATTGAAAGAAAAAACGTTATATTATAGTCTCGATCAAGATTACGTAAAGGAACGTGCTATATAAACAGCGCTTGGAAATGAATCCATTCATTGCGACTATTCGCGTGTCGACGTAAAAATATTTGGTAAGCCGATCCTCGTTCATTCACTCGCGCACACTTAGATATTTCTCAAAGCAAGGTTATGATCTCTCAACGCAGCTGCCATTTCAACTGCCATTTCAGTGTGCGAGCAAACAAATCGGACAACTGCGTCGGTAGCAGTGTACCTGTACTGGGTTCAGAAAAACTAAGTCGAAGGCACTCAGGGCTCTCTCAAAAACTCTCAAAACCATCGTTACGAATGTTTAGCAATAACTGCGCAGTGCATGCGTGTAATATATATCATATGTACACAAACCTCTTGTAGTCCGATATGGTTCTGCTCCGCGTGTGAATGAGTGCGTATGGATGTGTCTTCGTGTAATACGTGCGAGGCTGCGAGAGCGCGACGACAAAGATCTGGTCGAGTTGGTAGTTAGCTTGACACTGAGGTATATAATGCTGTTGTAGTGGAATTTTAGAGCGCGCCGGGAGCAGCCTGTGAGTTTCTGGCGGTCTGGCGGTCTGGCGGCATAGCGAAACGCTGAGAAACGACGGAGAGAGAGAGAGAGAGAGAGAGAGAGAGGGAGAGAGAAACGTATATACCTATATATATAGCTCCTACGTAAAGTATATCTATAGGTATATCGTACACTGAACATACTAAACTTGGCGCTATGAGAAAGAAAAAGAGAGGGACGAAGACAAGGCGATTGCGGCAGTCGCAGAGTTACAGTTGGAGTAGGGGGAGATCCACGAGGCCGCTTTACTACCGAAGAGCTGCATATATGGCTCATTCTCTGACAGATTGACTAGACAAAAATCTTTTTTATCTAAATATTTTTAAACTCTTCTTTCGTACTGCATCTACCTTCATGAGTTTATTCAACAAAATTCACAGATAAAATTCTTTCGAAACTGTAGGTTTCGTTCCGGAAATAATAAAGTTACCAATCTATCAGAAGCATTGTCTTTAACATTTAAAAGTTTGTCCGGGTTAACCCTGAACTTAACTAATAAATTACTATACTATTCCACAACAACGCCTATGTCTTTCCTTCAAAGTCATCCAAGTCTTCAAATATTCAGTTTTCAATAGTTGCTCGTTAGATTTGCACTTTTAATAAATGCGTATTTAATAATTGCATTAAATCTTTTGTCCGTGTGCAATGAATTATAAATTTAGACGCTTAAACCAAAAAATTATTATCCAAAATCCAAAGGCTAACATTTTTGAAAATAACAACTTTGATCTCCTTGTGGTCCAACTTGCATCTTAGAAGTCATTTGTGAAAAAAAATGTAAACCCATGATTTCCGATGTAAAATTTCCTGCACTTTTATTCAATTTCTATGTAAAACATACAGTCTAAAAGTACAATTCATTATAGTACCATTTTCATAGATTTCAGATATCCTGCTTAACTTTTTCATTAATAATATGAAAATATGACAAAAAAATCGCATCTTTTAAAGAAAATTGTTTATAATTTTTAAGGCACTAAATTTGACATCGAATTAAAAAAGTACAGACAATTTTACATTGGAAATCATGGATTTGAGTTTTATTTTGCCTAAAATAACTTCATCTTCTAAACTTAAGTTAAAAATGTGAGTCAAGATGCCGACGCTTGGTCGTTGAGGGGTTAATCATAATTAAACATGAAGTTAGAAATGGTGTCAAAAAGCAGTTTAGAAATATTTCGAAGAAAAACACATTTTTGTCCGGTCAATCTGTCATAAAATGACCTATATGCATATATAGGTGAAATATATGTTTGTATTACGCGTACACACAGAGAGTGTTCTTGGATGAAAGAGGTACCAGCGTATAAACTGTAATTTTGAATTTAAGTACTTAAATTTTTAATGATTTAAAATATGCCATTTATACGATGTTGCCGCGCTTTGTATCTTAAATGTATACAGAGCATTGCTGTTGCAAAGGGCAAAAAGCGACGCAGAGAAGCCTGGTGGATGTCGAAGCACGAGTCCTCTGTACACACTTAAGCTACGTTTACGTGCTTTTCGGATCCGCGAAAAATGAATGGGAAAATCCAGGTCAACGACCCCAAGCTGTATATACATATATATAGGAAGTATATATTTTGGTATATATTTTGGTATTTTACGATTAACAAGGTGGGAGCTATTCGGGCGCTCTCGTCCGCATCGACGGTTATTCGGTTGATGAGTTACCATGCACATATCGGCCTAGTTGATCAAAACGTTTTTGTTTCAACTCAGCCTACCTCAAGAGGAAGGTAGATACCAATTTTTAATACAAAAGCCGCTGTGTTTGCTCGATTTCGCTGAATTTTCGAATACCTATTTCCATCAATTACTCAATTTCGTCTATTCTAGACGTTGATAAATAATAATTTCTGCGATTAAGATTGAAGTTTCGTTTGGTCTTGTATATACATCGGTTTTTATTATGCGTGAATTTACCTTATTAAATTTACTCTCTCGAACATACTAATAATAAAGAAAGCCAATGATTCGTAAATGAAGTTGCATTTTCAAAATACACTGCTTTAAAAATGCATGTTGTGCATTTGTATTTCATTATATTATCGATGCCTTGTAGGAAGAAGCTATCAATTCAAATAAAGATCTCAAGAAACAGCCAATTCAGATTGAAAGTTGAAAATCGAACTAACTCAAAAAATAAAAGACATAAATTTTATAAGTTTTTTATTTGTTAAAGTAGTTTGTTTTTCAATTATTGATCTGATTTGGTTCTTCCTATTAAAAAGTTGAACTCGTTGGTTGTTGAAATATTTTCCTCAACTGGCGGGTTTTTCCTCCAAGGCGTCGATATACGGAGTGTCCAAGAAATCTAGAAAAAATTGAATAATTTCTCAGGCCGACTGTTATTGAAAAGGCTATTATTATAGTATATTTTGATGAGGAATTTAATGGCGATCTTACGGGGTTATTTTCGATAGCTGTTATCGTTTTAATTGATATCCTAAATTCAGTTTGGATGACTGTAAGCTTGTTGACTAATAAAATGCTCCAACGGTGCGTGCGTTCTCATGTTTTTTTCCAAGCGATAGAAGTTATACTACACACATTTACACCACACACTCGAATCTCCAGTAGAGGCTAAAGTTGTTATAGATGAACCCTATAACTAATATTGAAAGAATCGATTTCAAATTTTAACACAATATTCTGATAAATTTATGTTTAAATAAAAACGCGGAAGTTCGGGCAATAAGGGTGATTATGTAAATTATAAAATTTTCGCATCTACCCAAAATGATGGTTTCACTTATGGTACCTAGGATTTTCTTTCTTCGTCGAATCATAATTTGAAAATCGCTGCATCAAATGTATTTTTCAAAATTTTAATCAGACGATTTTTAGAAAAATAAAAAAAAGTAAGTGCCAAATATTTTCTGTGTATATTTTTATAAAAGTTATAAAAATGGTTTCGTATCAGCCGCTATTTTGCAGGATTGTAAAAGTTAACAGGGTACAAAAATATATTTTCTTTCAGTTTAAATATTGAGGAAACCTTTTTAACAAGTTTTGGATGGATGCGACAATCGATTATGTTAAGAGTCATTATTTGAGCATCAATCGGGCCATGAATAGTCGAATGATTGCTTTATATCAAGAATTAACATCAACAATTCATTTTATATGATCTGGATTTGTAATTTACGATAGCCTAATGTGCAAGTTTAGTTAAGGGGCTTGAACTATGTTTCTGAGAACATTATGCAATATTCTAATAACAACATATAATATTCTACATGATTAGCAGTCAACATTACTCCCTCAGAAACCTTTTCTATATCCCGAATTTATTTTTGAATAAAGTATGGCTAAAAAGTTCATTATTTATTTAATATCGATGTAATAATAATAAACAGCGAAATATGCCTATGAATAATGGAGAATCATAAAATTCGTTTCAGACACCATGAATAATTGCCATTGCGTTTATTTCATAATTAACTAGAATTCATATTCACTTTATATTGTTACGAAAAAGGGTAATATAAATAATAAGTGACAAGAAAGCGACGCACCTCATTTTTCTAGGAGATGTGTCTAAAAACTTTGACATTTAAGATCAATGACGCATAACTAAAAGAAATATCTATTTTTAATATATTCAACGAGTTCTATACAGAAATTGCAATGTAAAATATATACTAATAAGTATTGTATACAAGTATATACTAAGTTGTTCGTGCATGTTAATGTTGCATTGAAAACTGCAGAAAATAAATCTAGTTTTAAAGCGGAAGGTGAAACGTAATATTTATTATAATTAAGCTAAATAAGTCATTTATACATTATTCTATAAAGTGTAAGACTATCTATGTTATTACCGTATTACCGTAACGTATACGTATTAATAATGTATATAAATAGAAAGACCTAGTTTGGATTCAATATGTACATGCGTATTTAATTTACCATCAGCGATGACATTCTAACTTCGTTCTGAACTCCAATCAAATATAACTAAAAACCATCCATAAATATTGAACAGCTCGACTCAAGGTGGCAAGACACCTTTAAAATACACTCAAATCATATTACAAATACTCATTCCAGGAATGTGCATTGATATATTAGGTATTTTCGAAGAGTCAAGTTAATAAACATTGATCAGATAATAATAATATGTTATATGAATATGCATATTTATAACATATAACGAAGTATTCGAAGAACTAATTTATGAGATGTTTATAAAAAATACATTAAGACATATTTCATATGCCTATGGGCTATCGACATATACAATTCCTATAAATGTTGTGGACATCTCATAATCCAAGTCACCAAACCCATTATTATGTCCATGAAATATACAAATTAATCATGTATTGTCCTTATTTGGTTAATGCGAATTTTACTCCAATATACCCAATGCGTAGTACTCAAATGAGCATTTTAAATATGATCTGTGCGTATACGAGTACTATTCTTCAGATTTATAATAAGTACTGTAATCATTTTTTTATTTAATTAATTATTTTATTGAATTTAAAAAAGTGTTATACTGTTACATTAAAAGGCATGTCTACCGTGCGTTTGTGTTTCATAATTAATTTGGTATACAGAGTCTGTTTCTAGCTCTCACTTTTGATAATTTTGAGATTTATAACTAGACTACTAAATATTGAAGGCACATTATTAGGTCTTTAAAAGTTTTTTTATTTAAAAATTAGAAAATTATTTACAAGAAAGTATTCTTGTGCTTTTAATGAAAAATACTTTCCTGGGAAGCTACAAATTAATGAGAAACGGCTTAAACAAATGTTTCAAAAAGTTCGTTTTTTATTTTGCAAATAATTTAGCAATGAATTTATTAAGCGCATTAAGTCTAACGGGATATAAAAATAGGCATTAACAAAAATTCTGTTTTTTTACTAATTAAAGGTGTCTTGCCTTCTGAAGTCGTAAATCTGAAATTTAAAAAAAATGTTACACATTTTTATCAAATTTAATACGTATATATTTGAAAAAACTTTAACAAACTATTTGAAATGGCTTAGTAACAATTTAGCAATCTTATTATACAGAAAAATTTGAATTTAAATTCTTAAGGCGTATATCCAATATTGGTTCAGGCATGAAGATCGAAGTATTTTAGTTTAAAATTAAAATAAACTTTAAAATGGATTTTTAGGAAAAATAACGTATTCCTATGTTAACAATCAATGTTAGAGTACAGTTAAAACTAAAAAAATATGTATATTTGAAAACATCGGTAAAACTTCTAACGGAAGGTTAGTTATAGTTAAAGGCAAAGTTAAACGTTGCCCGTTTAGTTTGCCGGTAATATGGCGACATGACTGTCATGGGAGTCACCGCGAATAAGACAAAGAGAGATAGATGCCGCACTGGAGAGCGTATGTATATGTATACAGCCTCGATTCAAAGTTTATAAACGCTATGTGCGCGAACGAAAAAGAACGAATGCACTGCTGCATAGCAGCCACAGTGGCGTGATCTATTGGACGACGAGAGAACATTAAAATGGAGCACACTTTGTTTGCAAATTCCACATATATATATATAATGTATCGCAACGATTAGACGAGACTGATTTCATTTTTAATCGTTAAATTTTAAGTGCTTACGTAATCTAGCGATGAAGTTTTTCATACAAATTGCTGCTTTAAGAACACGATTTACGTGTATATATATATATATATATATATATATATATATATATATAACTTCCGGTTTGATTGTTTTGTACAGTTTGTATAATCAAAATTTCTAACTGTTATTTATTTTATTCTAAAATTATTGCAACTTATATATACACGCATATTTATATTAGAAATGTATTATTACGTAAGTACTTCTATGCAAATTTTACTAACAATACATTCTTGTAATATATAATTTTGGTAAAATATAAGTTTTGAAAACTCTTTCGAATCCCACATATTCAGAGGACTATAGGAGGTTAATACTTATAAGAAATTTTATGGTAAAAGTGATTTTCTTAACTTTCTGAACTTCCTATCGTAAAACAGCCAGCCAGTACGTATGCTTTGAAATCTCCTTTTATTGATATCGAGATACGGCGCACTTTCAATTTATCATAAGTTTTTTTAATTAACCAGAATTTTTTCTACATCCGCCTCAGTTATTCGGAATCTATTTAGTGATTTCGAGTATAATCTTCTCTAGTAATGAAATCGTGCAGTCGACATTAAATTTTTGTTATTTTATTTACTAAAAGAGTAACGTTTTTAATTCAGTCCACTGTGTGTTTTCGTTGACTTATTGAAACCCCTTTAAAATCACATTTCCATTTCGCTATGTTGAGCAACACTCGGTGCGTGCGACTTGAACAAATAAAAATATGACAAATCAATGAAATATTACATGCGCGGTTCGAGAAACAATATTTCGATTATTCGAATAATGTACGAATAATCGAAATATTACGATGAAATTCGACCAGTACATTGGAGTGCTTTAAAATTCAAGTATCCAAATCATAGAATTATGAAAAAGACGGATTGTTATATTCCTCGTTGTTGTGTAATCGAATGACATCGATATCACGCTTGCTGTATACTTTATTCGAACATTTATAACAGCGCATTGAACTACTTCAGTAACGTTGATATAAATTTTAAAAGTACACATAGCAGGTATATGAAAACTCATCAAAGCCTACACCTACCTCGAGAGATTTGTCTGATGAAATAAAAAATATCTGTAATATTCTGTATAGACGTATTACGTATCATAAAACAGACCTAGTACGCGACTTCGTAACCCTCCAAGTGTTCCGTAGATTAATCCAAATCTATTTCGGATCTAATATCCTGGCGCTACAGCTCCAGTAATACCATCTACCGTCTGCACGAAAAGCCCCGTTTAAAAAATTGCTGATCATTGAAAAAAACTGAAAGCTAAAAATTGAAGCGCCTTCCGAAGCAAAAGCAAGAAAAAGTACAAGAAGCTGAAAACAGGTGAAATGAAAACAGTTTTCTCATATCTATAGTTTGAGCGAAATCTCCCTACAAGTACATTTGAAAGAAAGTCCATCTATTCAATCGAAGTCGGACAGAATAATCGGCGTTTGGTACATGTTCGAATTATTAGGAGATTGGAAAGAAAATAATTTTTTTACGCTTTTACGTACAAAGAGATGAAAAATCTTTTGCGCTCAGTTAAAAAGTTTGGACGATCGGAATGCATTAGAAAAGAGTTAACTTAAAGGATGAAGTAGCGATCGGCTATCCAAGGGTTGAAGCAGTCTCAAGCCGGGTATAGGTATAGAAACGTTGCTGGAGATACGGGAAGGGAAAAGAGGGGTGACTCTGAACGTTAAGCGCAGGGGAGTGGTGGAAGGGACGACGACACCAGCACGACGCTGCGGAGCGCGTCGGGCGTCGACCGGCAGTCGGATCTCGCATTCCCGACGCGGCGCTTCGCAGCTCAACTTGCAGGAAGCTGCACGTACGCGCGCGCGCGCTCAGCCTATCTTTACCCGTATCAGTTTCATTGTTGCGCGTATTTTACTACCATTTATTTTTCATCTTTCACACTAGTCAATGGTACTCTCGCTATAACGGTGCATTTTATTTTTCATTTAAGTGACTCCAGAATTCCATATTGCCCAGCGTGGTTGGCGGGAAAATTATAAAAGATTGACGCAATGTTCCTGTCAATATTAGTAAATATGCAGAAACAACAATATAAGCATCAACAACAAAAGCCGCTAGTGGAGGCCGCTGATCTTTTTCGGCTGGCCGTAGAGCAGTTAGCGGAAACGGCAAGTGCCGAGTGAGCACGTGACGTGCGGCCAGTCGGCTATCAGTGAATCTACGAGGTCCGACAGGTTCTGTGTACTACTGGTGAGGCGTTTAGATAGATATCAGCTGAGTGATATTTTTTTGTTTCGAAGCGAATTCATTGGGCTGGAGTTTCATTTTTTTGAGATTAAAGTGAGAAAGACGCGATTGGCTTGGTTTGGAAATCACTTATTTTTTCTGTATAGGCATTAGAATTCTTTCAGCTGACTTACTTGCGATTCGGTGGAAAATCCTTTATTTTCATACGTGTATTGTTCTATTTTCCTTTTATTTCACCATGATATTCGTAATATGATTTCAAAGCCAAGTTCAAAATGTAAAATGATGCGTACTCCGAATTTGTAAGCTGCATAGTTTGATTCATCGACATTTAATTAATCAATGAAAAGCTTGAACAGAAAAACTGAATTCTTGCATTCTTTAAATATTGGAGCGTCTCCACTATGCCTAATGGTCTTCGGCGCACGGTATTACTTTTTTATACTCATTCCACGCTACGTTTCTTTAATATCGAGTTTAATTATTACGAGGCAAATATAAGAGAGATATGCTATAAAGCTCACCGTAATAAACGTTACTCGATAATAATAGCCGTATTAACGTAAAGACAGAAGAGTATGTTAAATAATAAATGGTGTATAGGAAAATGGAAAATGAGAAAAATTGAGAACAACGGACTTGAAGGAGTAAAAAATATTAAAACTTGCAACCATAATACAGAGAAGTAGAGAACGTTTGTTCAGAATAACCGTCACATCAGCGACGATTGGCTGCGAAATATGGTACTCGTTCGTTTGAGACAGGAAATACCCGATATATATGTATATATATAATAGAAAACAGCTGCCGCTTACGCTGTGTCCGCGGGTTTTCGGGTCTTTATGATCGTAGCAGCGACGATAGCTCGTGCAGCCGGCGAAAATGGCTGCTATTACACGTGTGAAGAGAGGAGATAAAGGGAAATGGCATGCGGCACTGATTTTCGAGAGGCAGCTTCTTTTTTTACCGCGTCTTTCGCTCGGATTATATGAACGTCGTAACTTCGAAGCTTTTATCCTGTGGTTGAAACTCGATGCGTTCATACATTTCTTTCTTCTTTTTTCTTTATATCTTGCCTATTGTCAATGCCAGTCGAGTATACCAGCGGTTGCCAGAATTTTGAGAGATGCTTACGATCTGTCGAGGCAAAGATATTCGCGGAGAGAAAGCTCAAGAAGAAAGAATATCGAACTGCAATACTTGGAAAAGAGCTTTTACATTGAGGGAAGAAAAAAGGAAAAATCATATTTTTACGAATGGTGTTTGGCGATCATAAAAACATTGCCAAGTTAAGAAAATAATTTCGCGCAGCAGAGAATGAACGAGAGAAAATGGGTAGGGGAGAGGGGAAGAAAATGAAAAGTTGGAGTAACATTCGGAGCAGCAGCGATTCAACATTATTCTGCGCTACTGTTAAAAGCCCTCTTCAAAGCGGCGTCAAACATTTTTATAGCCATCACTGATACTGATATATGGGAAATTTTCGTAATTTTCTTCCACTTCTTCTTCTTCTTTTTCTTCTTCTTCTTATTCTTATTCCTCTTCTTCTTCTTTAGTCGTCGTCTTAAGCGAAGACGGTAAAATGTATACCGCTAACTTTCGAAGCTCTGCCTTGTGTACCCTTCACTCAGTTGGCATATATAACACATACTCGTCAAGGAAAACAGTTTTAACCAGAAAATCTAGTTAAAGCAAATAGAACTTTACTTCATATACTTTAAACTAAAGCAGCACTTTGCTACAGGGAAGTAAGTTATATACACGAGGTGACTGTGCGCTCTGAGCGTAATACGAGGAAGAACGCGACGACGTACTCGTCCGAGTTTTGAGGATTTTAGAGTGGAAGTTAATTTGATCAATTCGCAAAGTTATCTGTCGAGTAGAGAAACATCAGAATTGAAATATTTTTAATACTCATATATTTCGCATACGAAAGAAGAAACTGCCTGTTCCAACTGTAATTGCACGAGCTTTCTGCACAGAGGAGCATCACTTTGACTAATCGTTCTGAATCCTTCACTTGGATTAAAATTAATACGTTTCGTCTTTATTGCAGAGATTATTCAACATTTAAAGTTTCATCCAGTATTCGCTTTATGTATTCTCTTCATTATTGCATAAATTCGCATTTTTCATAAGAGTATATATATATATATATATATATATATATATATATATATATATATATACTCGACTTCATCGTAACAATTGCCGCGAGTTATTCTTGCCTTTCATGCATCCATATGAAAGACAAGAATGCGAATCACACGTCTAATTCTTTTTCCTTAATGCGGGGTAATGATTTCCTACTCTCGTGCCCTCAGGAAGATGTCCCAAGAGCTGTCTTTTACCTCCTGCAGAAAGCCAGCTAATTCGACCGAGTAACAGTTTCCATATATTTTTAGCTATATCCCGAGACACGTATAGAGAAGAAAAAAAAGAGACTGGAATCGAAAGACGACATTCCTGCAATTAGAGGCGGCGAGAGGAGCTTTCACAGGGGCGTCATTTAATACCGAAGTAGCGACTTTGTGGAACAGCTCGCCACTGCCTTGTTACGTCGGATTTCTGGACGATTCTCGTGTACGGCGCATATTATGCTTTGGATGCAGAAAAACAGCAAGACAGAGATTCGGGTACGAGGAAACGCAATTTTCGGAAATAATAAGAGTCTTAATTCATAATGAGGGCTAGACCGAACCGACTATGATTTTCGTACTAACAGTCATTCTCGTCGTACTGTATATATGTATATAGGTATGCTCTCGTACCACTGACAAGGGCTTAATTGAGCTCTATTATGTACGGGTAATGAAGCTCGAAGGCCTTTTTCGTCGCTGTGCATTTTTTACCTCTGCTTGTTGCATTACCTTTTGCGCTCACGGTATTTTTCAACATGATTCAGATTTTGCGGACCACTCGAATGCTCGTTGAAACGGAACTGCGCCAGTGTTTTTACGTTGATTACGAAAGAGAGAGGGAACAAACTCACTCAATGCACCACCAGTATAGTTTGTATTTAATTGCTGCCTTTGATTTTTTTAGTCGCTCAAATTATTCGATATTACACGCTCATTATTCTCCGAGTTGGTTAGGGACTTGTCGTAGAGGATTTAGATCCTTTAAATAAAAATTCTTATTGCAACTCATGCTGATTTATTATCAAGATGATTTATTGTAGTCCTGTAAATACTGTATAGATCATTTAAAAACAATCTGAGAATGGTAAAATTGTTATTTTTTGGTCTCATGGCAGCATCTCAAGCCCGGTATAGCGATTAAATATTTGTGCTCCACACAGTCTCCAGAGTGTTCCGCAGCTTAATGTTTTGTAACAGCATAAAAGCTTACATTAATTGAACATTCTCAGTATATCTATAGGTGCAAACGATTCTGTATCATTCAGATGTGTTAAACAATAAATTAACAGAAAGTATCGACTCAACGGAGGATAATTTAATTAAGCATTCGGCGAAATTTCAGCTTGTAAACCCAACGGTAAACTCAGTAAAGTTTTTAAATTACGAAGGAATTACGTGCATTTGATCATTTTTCGCATGACAGGACTCTGAATTCTGATATTTTATTATAACGAAAAGGAGCAGCGGGTAACATAAATATAAACCTATTTTCATTTCTACAAATCGTTTTTAATTCTCATTCAAACCATGCGAATGAAATTAGTTTCGTTAATGTTCATCGCATTAATATTAATTGCAATACTTTTTATCAACGACTAAGTTAATAAGAATAATAAATGTGCTCTTTGCTTGATGTTAATACACTGCAAGTATAATTACCGCATGATTTGGCACGAATCGAGCTTTACAAAAATTGCCAGTAAAAATGAAGTTGATTGCTAGAATTAAACTGCACCATTCGTTCAACTCGAAGCACATAAAAAGCTGCACCGAGGTAGAAAATTATTCCTCCGGACTTTCCCTACGCAATTCAATTCACGTGAATCAACGGAATTTTTGCATTTCAATGCAAACCCAACACATACGTTGAAAATGCCTTACAACGACGAAACTAATAAAAGGCATACGCGTATAACTATATTATACAACTACATTATACGTATATACGTGTAATCTCTAGCTCTATGAAAAAGTTGGACATCCCTTCACGCGTATATATTCGTTATATAACCTTCAACCGCCGAGATCGAGTAAGAATCCGAGAGTACGGTGTACCAAGTAGGTCGATCAATCTTCCCACTTTCTCGGCACTTTCCGTGTCACTTCTTTTTGCGCGCTTTTCCTAGCTTTACTTGATTCTCTCGCCCCGCGACTGTCAGACCGGCACAAATCGTCACACTCCGCTCGGCGCATACATAATCAGCGATACGTGCACTACTGGTGGTGGAGCTGCTGCTACTGCTACCTCTTTTGCTATACCATTGCAACTTCTCTCGCGGCATTTTATTTAAAGCGCTTCGAAATAGAAGCGCTTCTCGTCGAAAGAGGGGAAGAAGACCTAATTAACGCGAACGATGTCAGTGATGATGACGTTACGAGACTTTTCATTTTCTTTGCATTTTTTTCCAGAGACCTTTTTTCAGGGAGACATAATTTCTCAATACATCGAGAAGTTATTTTATTTTTATCAATTGAACATATGGTTGAATAAACAAAGTAGTCGAGTTTTTCAAGTTAAACTTGATATTTCAAAATTTTCCGATCCTTGAAGCTGCTTTTGCAATGTCCGACAAGCTTCGCCATAGTGATTAGAGCTGACGGGAACTCGTTCGCATAAAAATCTCGTGTTCAAAACGATATATGCAGCAACGATTGAAACCCGAGCTATGTCGAAATATTTTTCATGCTAAGTGTGAAACATATTTAATTCAGTCGCGTTCCATTTCAGGGCAGTAAATTTGACAGCTCCAGCTTGCGCTGTAGACAAACCCCCGTAATTAAATGCACTCAGAGAAGCTTTCTCTCTCTTTCACTAGCGAAGAGCTCGTTGGTACAATAAGCCGAAGTGCAGTGAGTTATGTATATTACGAAGCGTTAATTCTGTCTCTTATCCCTGCTTTACATTTACTCGTGAGAGAAAGAGAGAGAGAGAGAGAGAGAGAGAGAGAGATGGCATACCGAAGCTCCTTTGTCTACTCGATTTCGGCATTTTGAGCGTTAAAGCCGTTGTATACAGTATGGAAAGACGACTGCTCGAGCGGTTTTGCACGTAGTCTCTCTGAATGAAAATCTGTATGTACAATGAGTGCGACAATTGAACTGAGCTGATTATATGTATATTCTAACCGACTGCTCTCTGCATGTGTAGACTTCGTCGTTGAAATCATTGATTTTGTTGATTTTATTTAAGTGAATAATATCTCTTAATCCGGGAATTAAGTCGATTTCATTGAATGTCACGCTATGTAGATTAAATGAACTTTTCCCTTATTGCTCGTCGATAGAAGACAGAGTTTGAAACTCCCCTGGGAATCTAAGACGGAGTTAGCTGTACGGCTCAATAAAATTTAACTGCACAGATATAATTCTTTTTTTCTAACACCAGTATGATTGACTATTTAATATTTACGACCAAAATAATGCAATACGTATTTTATTCTATTGATGACGATAAGTAATGAATTCGTCGTTAACGGCAATACGAATTTAATAATGAATCTGTCGTATCTAATAATGCATTAGCTAGAGTCGTCGACGATTACATTTACATTGTAAAAACTGGAGGTAGTTTTGGAGGTAATGAATTGGCATTGGTACTACATGTAAATTAAAATAACTTCGAGTTTAGCTGAAATCGCAATCTTGTATACATATGATTCAAAATAAAATAAAATATTATTTTACGCATACGTGGACTGCAAGCACCATAACGATAGTTAAAACAGTAATTCATGCATCTAAATAAAAAAGTGATTGTGAAATTATACAAATATTCAATAAACTGTCGGTACGCATAGTCGATAATATATAATTTTCGGATATAATATATAACTTTCGATAATACGACATAATATTATTAAATGTTATTAAATGTCGCCACGAATTTTATGGAGAAAATAATGAAATTCACAAGAGAAATCGCAACGGCGCACGATTGGTAAAAAAACTACAATCTTTCCTCGCATTCTTTTCAGCAGAGAAAGAGAGAGAGAGATAGAGAGAGTTAGTTTACACGAAAAGTTTAAAGAATCGCCGAGTTGTTTAAAAAAGTAGAACCTCGCATACAAGAAAAATTTATAAAAAAGTGAACTTTTCCTTTGCACACTCACTCGCCTTACGTGTGCAATGAAATTTCATTGCGAATTAATAATCCTAATAATCCTAATCTCTTAATTAACGTCTCGAAATTCTCAGACGTAATGTTGGTGCGAACAAAGTGAAGGTGATAAACACACTCGTGTATATCTATATATGTATATATATTTATCAAACGCGAGAAAGCAAGCTATGGTATATAGGATGCGCTCGCGATATACACCTGGCAAGTATACTCGCTCGGTGCTTTTAATAATGCATAATACGCCCTTAGCGTACGCGCGCGTGCGAGCGCACAGAACTTCATTACAAAACTTCGTAATTATTTACGACTCTTTTAATGTCCTCCACAAGAGCTAAATGGATACGGGAGCCTGTGCGAA